>VXAD01007709.1:335384-446735 GCA_013399195.1 Dicrurus megarhynchus | reverse complement strand
AAAAAAAAAATTTTTAAAAAAAAAAAAAAAAAAAAAAAAAAAAAAAAAAAAAAAAAAAGCAATATATTCCAGTCCAGATAAGTTCAGAATCATTTTCTAAACAAAATTTTTGACAGAAATTCATTACTTTAGGGTTTTCTTTTCCTGAAAAAAATTGCCATTTTTTTGTTTGAAAAACACTTTGCTGAAAATGTTTTATCAGCCTCAGTTTTTGATTTCTATTGTATTTATCAGATTTCAAGACATGGTATTTTTCACTGCAATTTTCATACTGGGGCAAGCAAAGGACCTTTTTTAAATGCTTTTTTTTTTTAATTACTCTTCAGCATGCATGTGGTTCTAACACTAGGGGAAGTCCAATAGGAACAATAAAGTAAATCAAAATAGATACTAAACAAACAGAGAACAAGAAAAACCACAACAATAGAAATGCAGGCAATCTCAGGAAGAGTTCAGTCAGCTGGGATGGTGACAAATGACACTGGTTTCAGGTTGCTGGGTGAACTGAAGTGAGGTACATTTTGCACAAAATTGTTAGGCATTTATTCCAGTAGCTGGGTAAATATAACATATATGCACTGTACAGTGTGTTTGTTTTTATACAGAGGAACTAAAGAATGAATTGTCAGACAGAAATAAAACTACAAGACTTAAAAATTAATCAAATTAGGCATCTTGGGTGGGGGAAAAGTTCCATATATTCACCTGGGCGCATACAACCTGCGTAGGTATCACCTTGTGTTCAACACCATGGCCCTGCAATGTGCCCATGACAATCACCATTAATTCAACAGCTTTATATTCAAAGAGCTTTATATCCACTTAGCTAGGCTTTTCATACCAAAGGAAGACAAGTATTTTTTCAGAGTGTTGTGTAGACCATTAAAGTAGGACTAATATGACTCTCTCCAAGACATTTTCATGACTTCAGGTTATCTTGCCTCTCAGTGAGCACTATGGGAGTTTTTCAGTTATGCTAAATAATCACTCTTGAATGTTAGCTTGCTGTAATTCGATGAATCACTTTTGGGGCTGTAAAAACAATCTTTTGATGGCAGGCCTAAGGCGGGCATGATCTTTTTATTCATTAGGACTTTGACAGACTTAAGTTAACACTGGCTCTGGATGCAGTTTTACCACAGGTAATGTAGCCATTTTTGTAGGGAAGAATAAGCTGTTCTGGTCTAAAACACATAAGCAATTTTAAACCTATATTCCCATGGAATCTGTGGCTCTTTAACAGTTCATTTCTAAATCAGTGCAGATAAAACTGGATAAAACCTAGTGCATCCACAAGGCCCTTGTTCCTGAAGTCCTGGTTACAGTTCAGATGTGCTTTTGATCCCACTTCAAAATGCAGATCCTAACTTCACCAGTGAAGGTTGGGCTGATGCTATTCTCCTCCCCTTAAAGGCAGGTAATGAAAAAAAAGGCAATGCACTGGCAAGTAAAACACCTTTGTGAAGATTTGTTTTGCTGATAGAAAAGGCAGTACAATGATGCTCGTAGAGAAGCGACCAACATGAGACCTAGAAAGCAACTGATGTGGAAAAAGATGCAACACAGAAGTGAGATAAAATAATGCAGCATTGTTTCATGCAGTCTTTGCTTGACACAGGGACCTCAAGCAAATGGGTTAGAAGAGAGAGACTTGAGTCACTGAAAAATTGCCCAAAGACCTGGCAAATGTGACAGGGAGGCAGAATCCATCTACAAATATCTTGGGGCAAATGAAATTACAAGGGAAAGAATAAAACCAGAAGCTTCATTGTGTCACTGTGTAAATCCTCGGTGAAATCACAGCCTGAATATCATGGTCATTTCTGATGCTGCTTCTTGAAACCTTCTCAGTGTGCCTTTTCGTCCTTTGAAAAAGGCAAGGAACAGAGGAGTGGCCAGGGATGACTGGAGATATACAACAGCTTATTAGTAAGGAGCAACAGTTTAAACTAGGTCTCCAAGCTCAGGAATAGAGACAACAGAGAGAGGGGTATGGTAGAGCTCTGTAGTATCATGAGTGGATGGAGAGGGAAAGGGAAGAGGTCATTCATGATACCTCTCAATACAATACTTTCATGGATAACCACCAACTGTATGTCTAAGCTCTGTGGTTTCTTCCCATGGAAAATTACACATGGTAAAAATGGATGTAAGTTCAGAAGCCAACTGGACAAAATTTTTGATACAAAATAAAATAAAAATAACATTTAGGGAACTTCATCTGAAACTACTACAGATTTTGGAAATCCTGTAATGTCTCCAGTATTTTGGAGGAAGAAGGGTGGGAGGAGCAATCATGCAAAATCTCAGAAAACTGAACACATGTGGTTTGTCAAGATGCACAGTTGTTAATTTCTGCCGGCCAGGCTGTTTCCAGCCTGGCTCGCAGGTTAACGGGGTCCGATGCCCGCGTGAACCAGCGACTGAATTGATGGTAACTGAGGTTTGCGTGCCTCAGTTTATCAGTACAGCCCAACGCCTCCTTACAGCATGTAGGCATGCTGTAGCCAGCAGCGGAAGGTACGGAGAAAAGAGTGGAAACTCTGTCAGCTGCATTCCAAGTTTATTTTCTCCTGCCCTCGAGAGGGCAGGGGCCAGTTAGCTTGAAGGGAAGCTAAAACAGAGAGACCCCGGTTTGCTCTCTGGCAGTCAGTTTTAAGGGATTACATCATGAGGTAGAGATAACAGAATTGACCAATCATGAAAGGAGGACACACGGTGGTAAACCAATAAAGACCCCCCAGGGGAGGAACAATATCAAACTAACAAATAACAAAACAGCTGGAGGGTATTTCAAATCACGCTGGCCTGTTACAGGACTTGAAACTTCTGTGAGTGACATGCAAGGGGTATATTGCTATGCTATAGGATAGCAACACACAGTATTAGTCTTTCTCTCCAGCCAGTGCAGTTCCTGGGAAGCTCTGTAAGTAGTAGCTTTTCTGTTTGCTTACCTGAAGGCTTGTGGTTGGGAGGTGTTTTTTACATCTGACGTAGTCAGAAGTATTTCAACATTTTCAAAGCTATACTTGAAGCATAATCTGATTTAGATAATGATTTCATAATCCTGTGTTATCAATGGCAAGAGACTTGATGCTGTGTTAAAGAGATGATATATAAACTTTTGAAAAATGATTTAATCTAGTATAGGAATCTTAATGATGTTATAACATTTTTCACCAAGTTAAGGATGCTTTCTAGATGTATTTGTTACCTAAGTAATGCATAGGGTGAGAAAAAAGAAGGGAACTGCCTTTAGACTATGTTTTCAGGCATGTGTACAGCAGGAGAATTTTTGTCTCACGCTCCTTCATTTCTACCTAGGATTCAGAGCAAGCAAAAGAGTCCATCATGTCATCAAGCACAGCTGTATCTCTGCTGAGTCTCAAATTAAACTGGGTTTGCATGAGAAAACTTTTACATTGCTTCCCTTTCTGAGACCTCCCTTTATCAAGGCTATCTTAAAAATGTGAAAAAGCTGAAGCTGTCTGCAGAGCATCATTGACTTTAATGGGAAATGTGGCCATTTGCACAAGGTGAGGAAGGAGTACTTAGCTTATTAAGGTGGACAAATTAGCTCACTTTCTCCTTTCCTGTCTGTAAAAGTTGAAAGGAGCTAAATATCTAATTTTCCCATTTATATGGTGCTCCTTAAAGCCTCATTTTCTGCTCTCTTCTCATGCTTCCAAGCTGCTTCTTATGACCTTGCTTATCTGTGCCTTGATGACTGCAGACTTTCCAGAGCTGCTTTACTTTTTGTGGGCCTATGTGATAAAGCAGCTGAGATTTTCTTCCTCACTTCTTTCTCTGTGCTCCCCTGTACTTGGTCTGCTGCAAAAAGGGCCTTGAAAAAAGGGACCTGCCTCAGTCTGCTCCTAAGGCCTCCACAGAGGGCTGAAACAAAATAAAAGACACACATAGAAAAGAGAAATAGATGGAGTAATTGGTCTCCAACAGGAGCACTGACACTAATGGTACAAAACTGAAAGGACTTCCTGCACCTGCCAGAACTACTTTGTTATCCCAGGGAAGCAGGTCAGGACACTTGAGGCTAATCAAGCACTGTTAGCTAATGGATTGTTTGTACAACCTTGTAACTCCACACTGTGTTATTATTGCCAATTCATATTCATACAATCTCTGTCTAGAGGCAAACACTTCAGAAAGGAACCTATAAATAAATGCCCGTAACCCAAAGTGGTACAAGATGGAAGAAAACTGGGGCTGACACAAGCCTGGCAGTCACTATGGGGATGCCTTCCCAGGTGGAGAGGTGTCTCGGTCCCTGCACAGTTTAATTTGGACACATGGCCTTTCTGACCCAAATTCAGGTGCAAGAGCCTTCTCCATTGGCACCAGAGCTGTGTCACTGTGCTCAGGCACTAGCAGAGGTGCATGGTGCACAACTGCTGGTCATGCTAACACACAACCAAAGCAGATCAGGTGCATTGGCAGAGTGATTTCCGAGGAGTGCAGGATGTTGTTGTTCATCTTTGTAGCATCTGATGGGCCAACAAAACAAATATCAGTCACACAAAACTTTGCATTCAGCCACGCTGCAGTGTTTTGAACTTTTAATAATTTATTCCTCCTTTTTCTTCTTTATGTTTGATTTTACTGCTTCACGACTAGGAAGTACTTCATTACTCCCTTTTAATGTTCTCATATGCAGGTTTTATCTGGAGCATTATAAATCCTTAAGTGTCATAAGCATATTACCACTTTATAAGAGACAAAATATGCTCAATATGGAAGGACTGATGCTTTGAAAAATTTTATAATGAAAAGACATATCTGGGAGCAATAAAAGTTATCCAGAAGCAGGGTAGAGGCTGCACTTCTCTGCTAGCAAACTGCACAGCTGAGATATATTGGCAGGAAGATAGTGAAGGTGTTTGTCTTACATGAACCTGCAAGCTCAAAGTCATGAGAGAACAAAAGATCAGTAAGAAGAGCAGCTCCTCATGGAGACAAATAGCTTGTGTGAGAAAAAAAAAAAAGATAGAAATACAGGTAAGGAAGAGAAAGGCATGTGAAGATTTGAAAATGCAGAGAAGGATTTTTGCTGCATGCAGGAAAGGAAAAGAGCTGAGTGATATCTGCAATACTTAAAGGCTCAAATCTCATCCAGCTTCAAATCACTGAACTTCTACTTCCCACTCTTAGTGCAGCCAGTCAGGTGCAGGCAGCAGAGCCCTGTCCAGAAGCCAGTCTTCCAAACTGAAAAGTCAGCTGTGGATGCTGGACAGTATTTAGGTTTTTCACTTGTCTTTGCACTGAAGCCCTGGCTCAAAGTGGTGCTTGCGAGCCATTACCTTAAGCCAAAGGGCAAGGCAGGAGAAACTCCTGATTTTTTATCATCTATACTACCTGTCAGAGCATGCCAGTGTGCTTGTACCCAGCTACTGAGTATGAGTGCCAAGCCCACTTAAAAATGACCATGCTGCAGGCACAGGCACAACCAGAGGCCATACAGCCAGGCATGCAATGGTAGTGGGATTTTTGTATCACCAGCTATATGGCCAAGCCTAAAGGCAGGAGAAAAACTCCACCAAACACAGTTAGTTGAAAACCCAGACTGCAGAGTGCTGCTGGAGAACTTCTCCTTCTTTCTAGATGTCTTGTGTGGGTATTGTCATGCTGCAAAAAAGTAATTGATGTCAGCTTTAACATCTACTCTTCAGAGACCTCTTTGCTGTTTTCTCACATCTCTGATCCACAAACCGCAGGATTCATCAGCAGCATGGGTTATTTGCAGGAAGAATAGGGAGAGTTTACTCTAGAGTCTGTTTAGTGCCAGTAGTTCACCAGGTTTTCGTCTGCCATAAGCTACATGCATTGTTCCCAATATCTTTTCTACTTCTGATTGCCCCTCCCTTTGTCTGTGCTTTTCTGCATGTTATCTGGGGACGTATTTTCGACTGCCAGTATCTCTTTTAAAAGAACTTTCGCCCACATGAAAACAAGGTAATGCTGCAGCTTGCTGCAGTATTACTGTCTTACATTTTTCTAGACTTGTAGTTTAACAAAAGAAATGAACATAGAAAAGCAAGACCTGACCTTTCTCTGGGAAAACCTGAAATTATAATTAAATAAGGACACTTGCATCTTTGTCCTGTACCTGGTTCTCAGGAAAATAATAGAAATTAATTCTCCAAATCAAAAGCATGTCTTCTGTGAAAAAAAATAACTGCAGTACCAATGAGATTGGAGTGAAGAACTTCCAAATATACTGTATACATTTGTGACATACTTTGTGTGGTTGCTTTTGGGCGCTTTTAAATTTTAAATATGTGTAAATAAATTGTAAATGTAAAATTTTCAGTGGTGCTGGAACATTCTTCCTCATGTAGTTTGGAGGTATGATTTATCATCTTTCTTTAGTGGAAGAAGCAAAAAGTTGCATATAACCAGCAGCAAGTTGTCAATTGAACCTAATTTTGGATGTGATCAATCTGCAAATTTTGCAGTTCTTAGGAATAGCAATCTGGCAGCAGTATCCTTTATTTTGGTGTCTGAAAAAAAATTTGCTGCAGAAATAGTTTAGGAAGCTCAGTCACAGCTGCACAAGAGTTTATAGACCATTTTCAGAATGTGAAGACGCAACTTAACTTGAACCTCAGAGTAAAGTAGCAGTTGGCTTATGTTTGGAACCAGTTCCTAAAATAGATCCCTATTTTCATGACCAAATGAAAGCACAGCCTTACTGAGATCCAGCTAGGAAGTATGTGCTGATGACAGGCTCGGGTTTAGTGCTGAGCGTTGGCTGACTCCACCGTAAGCTTCAGAGGGATGGTTGTTTTAAACGATGCAACAACCTGTGGTGATGCCTAAGGAAAATGGTTGTAGCTAATTTTTTTATACCTTAGGGATAATTGCTCAATATTTTGAGCATCACAATGTTCTAGTGACTGCAAAAGAAGTAAAGAGCTCATTTTACAGCTGGGGGTTAGCTTCTCACTGTTTGAAGCCCCTTATAGCTAGCATGGTCAAAGAAACACGTTGTTCAGGCAAGCTCATTGTCATTCTGTTCACATGGATTGATATGCTGCCTTTCACAAGAATAAGGTGACTGGGATTTTCTCTGTATCCTAAGGATGTGATTTCAACAGTCTTTAGAAGCTGGCAGCTACATTAGCCCTAAAACCAGGAATTAGGTGAGCAGTTGCTACAGGAAACTCCTCATGCCTTCACGTTTCCTGCAGGAGATCAGCTCTGGTGTCAAGAAGCAAAGACAAGTATTGAGTGTGCAGCTTCGATTCTGAATGCACAAAACCATCATAAAGGAGAGCAGTTTGCACAGCCTTTGCTCCTGTGTGCAACCCCACTGTTTTCACAAATCGCCTATGGAAGTGGTAGCTCTCTTCCCCTTGGTAGTATATTATGGATCAAAGTGTATTAATATTTCAGAGATTCTAAACATCTTCTGTGACCTGGAGGTTCACATAGATTGACTTCCAGGGGAGCTGGAAGAGCAGAGTCATTATTGCATTCTTGGACATTTCAGTTCACAAAACTGAGCAATCTAATCAATATCTAATGATTTTGAGCAACTGCACTTTACAATGTGCTTACAATATCCACATTTTCAGTTTTTAGGATCTGCTTTTCCATCTGCTTCTCAGTTTGCTTATTTATATCTGGTTAGGGTGTTTCATTTGGTTTTTTTTAAAACAAAGATAGTTTGCTGAGAGAAGCAATAAGAGTCACAATTAAATTAAGCGTAAAACAGTAGTGTAGAACAATCATTCATCTTTCTTGCCCAAAAGAGATTGTCTGAAGGTTTTCAACCAGAGTATGCTGAAAGCAATTCAAGTGGAGTTGGAGTAATTGCATCAATGTGGACAGGAGGAAGTCAGAATCAGCAATTTACTGTAAGATAGCATTTCCTTCTAAGACCATGCATTAGCCACATAGGAAATTTCAACTTTGCTTTTCCCTTTGGAAAAGTAAAGCCTATTTTTTAATCACAATTTCAGTATAAAAAATGATTATGTGACAAATTTGAGAATTTTGGTGTGAAAGACAATTTCCAGTACTGAAGGTAAGGTTTCACAGGACTGGAGAAAATGGAATTTTTTCCCAAGCTTAAGGTCTTGTTATTGTTGTTTGTAGCCTTACTGCTTTCCTCAAAACAGACCTTTATTTTTTACTTAAAAGCTAGTTAATACTTCAATTGTAGCATCTTTTCCATATGATGAGACTTCCTAGTACTTGTAAAGGCTCAGAAAAAAAGAAGTACTTTCTGACAAGTTCTAATCCATCAATCAGAAAACTGTCATTTAATAAACTCTGTCGTAGTTACCTCATTAATATTGTCCTTTGTGAGCTGTGTGGATATTCTGAAGGAACGGAAGATATTTTCTCCTGCAGACCAGCAAAGTGATAAACCATGACTATGTATTAATTTAAATATCTATTAGTGTGGCTGACTCTGATGCCTGCAACACAGCAGCAAACTTGTTCACATTTTTAATTTTCATAGAAAATTAATCTTTTTAGAGTTCTCTTTTTTCTTTTATTTTTTTTTTTTCCTTTAAGAAGGCTGTTGCACCTCCATTTTAAACCATGAGCATTTATATTTTAGTTATTCCATGTTGATCTCTTGTATCTAACAGTACTAATTCTTATTCCTGTCAGGTATAAATTTATCTATTCATGGGGCTGAAAAGCGTGTGCAAGTCTGTCAGAGGAGAACTGCAGCGAGCTACCCAGTGTCACAGCATCCACCTGTGGATGGGCATCCTTCGATCCCACAAGCCAGAGGGTCAATAAAAATGGAAGCCTCATCTTCTGGATCTACGATTTCATCAGTCACTGGTGGAAAAGCAAAAACCCATCAGCCAGGTAACAGATTTGCCTTGATACCTTTTCCAGCCCCATTTCATGTGTGATGTGCCATGACGTGGACAAGCTGGTGTTAATAGCATGAGATTGTGCTTGCATGGAGATCAATCTATTGATTGCCAGAATTACCAGTGGAGGTTTTTTTACCTGTGGTATGTTTTTGTCAATTATGGATTATAGGGAGTAACAGCAGTTCCAGACAGCTGAAAGTGGGAAATAAAAATGTAAGTTTAATCATAAAAACCCCTGCAACGTGTAGCGGTATCCAAAATGTTAATGCAGGGAGAGAGATTTGGCTATTGCTTTTCAATACTGCTTCCCTTATATATATTTAATTTTGATAAGCCCTGAGCTAATGACAGTGCCCTAGAGGCCCCAGAGGCATCCCCCTGGAATTCAGTAATAGATACTAACACTGGTTTTGAACAAAGACACAATCCAGGGTGTAGATCAAACTCTTTCTTGCTATAGCACTAACAGAACCTGTGGATTTGCATGAGGTCTTACAACACAGGTTAACTGGTTAACGAAATGAAAACTTCTCAAAAGAAAGTCAAAAATCTCCTGGGAACCATCAAATTCGAATTTACATCATGAGTTCATTCCTTGTTATGATAATTGCCAGAGCTATTTTAGAAATATCTTTTCTTATAGCAGGGGAGTACATTTGTACTGGCCACGCTGAGTTGTTCTTCACAGTGAAAATTAAACTCCAAATTTCTTTCCTGAGCAGAGCAAATCAAAGCTGCCCATGAAGTCAGTTTTGTAGCATCTTTATTGGAGGGTCTCAGTAATCTTCCAGTGTTGCTGCCCAGGAAAGATCATGATATATGCTGTATGCAGCTACTTGGTTGCTGGGAGGCAGAGTCTGTTTCTCTGACACAGAGAGTTCTGCCAGCAAACTCTTAGTTTACCTTGCAGATCTAGTAAATGGCTTAATTTTTGTAGAGATTTAAATTTTAGGTTATCTACTGTGAGTTGCTATACAGGTCTACTGCCATGAGTTTCATACACCCATAATATTTAGTCACCATAATCTTTGTCAACACAGATTGAAGAATTTACAGTGACTCATAACCATATGCTTTGTTTATTTCAGTTCTTCTGTTCACTTGTTTGTCCTGTTTTGTCAGCTTCTGTCTTTTTCTTTGAAGTACAGAAATTACTACTACAGAAATGTTATTGTTGCTAAAGATATATAATGATGTCTGCAGCATGTTAAGAGATTGACAAAAAAGCCCTGCAAAACAGTTTTTTTAAAAAGTATCTTGAACATGCCCAGTAACGACATGCATTTTGAGATGCTACATATTCTACATCTGTGTGTTGATAAGTATGGCCTGTGCTTTAACATTAAATGATGTGCAAGCAGCATATGCTGGCTTCTGATTGAGAAAAAGATCCTTTTTTAGTTAGATCCCAGAGGTTTCCTAAAATGGAGCTCATTAGTGACCATTTGGATGATGATTCTCTGAGGAATTAGCTTTCAGTACATGAGATTAGTTTTATGTGTCATATTCTTCTGTTCTTTGGACAATAACAGCATCTGTGACCTACGGAAAATATTTTTTGTGTGGTTGGAGTCTTCTCTTGGCTAACTTACAGTCCCATTTTTCCATCTGAAATGAAATATCATTTCTATGATTTTTGTCTGCCTTTTTAATTCTATTTGAGACCACTAAATTTGTGTTTGTGTGCAGGTTAAACTGCAACCATTTGAGCTGTATGCAAGTAGATCTAAGAAAGATTATGGTCAGTAGCAAAAGCAATGAATAGCACTCCTAAGAGGAAATTCTAATTTAAACTGAAAATCATATGTTCTTCACTCTAAGTCAGTCACAAATTAACAGCTGTAGCTTCATAATTAGCTGAAGACACTAGTTTTCCAATGGCAGTACCTTAGCTAAGATACCATAAGCAGCTTGATATTTTAGAAAGACGATGTTCTTATGTATATTAATTTCCCAGGTAGCAAATCTCACACCACTGTTTTCTAAACTATCCTCCTGCTACTGCATGCAGTTAGTTTGCAGGTTTTTGTTCCTTCTAATTTTAAATAGTTCACATGATTTGGGTTTTTCCTTCTATTGGAGTGCTGTTATCACAATCAAGTGGCTCCCAGTGTTGGAATAGCATATGTTATACTCACTCTGAAATTTCCTTTGTCCAGTTAGCAAATACTCCAAACATGGTGACAGTCTAGCATAATAGAAGGTATTTTTAGGGCTTAAAATGGCATTTTAATTCTTATCAGTAAGAGATCCTAGGACCACAGAAAGAAACCACTTGATAAAGTGCAGGTTGAGGGTGGATTTTTCCTTTGGTAGCACGCTACTTCTGTTTTCTTCACAGCACCTTTTTTCCCTTTGCCCCATTTCTTCTTTCAAGAATGACACCTTTTATTCATCTACCATGAATTCCATTTATTTGACAGCAGTTTCCTTTGAATGAAGTTCAGAGGTAGCTATATGCTAAGGATGAGAAACAATAGATACTGTTCATTGTTCCAGCATTCCTTTCCAGTTACTTCCCCTCCAGTTTTATTTGTAGCTAGTAAGGAGCCTGAGGCTCATGACTTCTATTATTAATCTGGGTGTTAGAGTGGCTGGAGAGCAGTGTGTTGTCTGTACTGTACCTTATTTAAAAATGAATAAAATTTTAAAACTTGTTTTATGCAAGCTTGCAAAGAGGTAGTGCTCAGCCATGAGCAGAACCACAACTTCTGAGCTTGGATTTTAAGCAGATATAAAGGTATCAAGTAACTGAAACAAAACACAGAGGAAAATGGAGAAACAAGTGGAAGAAAAAGGCTGTTAACGGGGAAGGGAAGACTCTGACACCTTTGCAGGTGCACCCGTATGAGGGAACTTTCTCTTAGCAAGAAGGAAAGCAAAGACGAGTATAGCAATCAGACGATAAATTTAGATGCGATGACATTAAGGCAAATATGCATTCCTTCCAAAATCGGGGACAGTGTGTTTTTAGTTTTGAGAAACCTCCAGTTTTCATCTTCCATCTGTATGAGCAGTTGTGGTGTGCTGTGGCTAACGGGGTACAAGGCTCCTGAAGTGGAGAGTTCAAAGCCATTGGGGCAGACTGTTGGCTGCAGTGAGTTGGCACAACGCTCCTGAAGACAGTGTAGAATAGATGTGTCTGTGTTGCACATGGAAGGCTCTTTTTGAAAGCAATGGTATCATCATTTAGGCTGTCTGTAAGAGCAGCAGAAAAAGTATGGAACATGCCTAGAGGGGGTTAAACTGTCATCACAGTCCGTTCCCTCAATGCCAGGGTTAGGAAAATATGGGGGCAAAAAGCACTTTGCCTCACTTCTGGCAGTGTTGCACCTTTGCTGTGCAACAAGCAGTACTTCGATTTCCAGGCTTCTCTCTGCTCTTTCCATTGTTAATCTATTCCAAGTCAGGACAGTGTTACAATACTTCATTCTCTCGGTGACAAATTCCTGTATTGTCAGACTCCGCAGAACTTGTCAAACCTCATTTTTCTAGGAGTCACTAAATTTGCTGGCTGTGGAAAAAATGTCTTGTTTAATATATCTAGGCAGCAGTAAAGCAAATTCTTTCATTGTGTGAAACTCTGGAATCTTCTTACTTATTCTCTACTTGCAACATTTCCTAACACTTGTTACCCATTTTGTAATAACAGGAATTCAGAGGTTGCCTAGCAAGATTTTCTCTCTCTGTGCTTCTGGTAAAACCTTAATGCATTTGGGGGTTTATATCTATTAGTGCATACATAATAATGTAGATTGTAATTTATATAACTTATACAAATCAGTACTGCAGGCAATCTACACAACCAGAAGGAAGGGTTGTCTTTGGAATAATTTATTTCCAAAATTTAGTTAACATGTAAAGATTCATCACTCCAGGAAGCACATTAAAATATTCTAGAAATTTCTGCTTTCAAGAATTTACTTTCAAAAAGATCCCTTTCAAAGGCAAAGAACTGTACATTTTGGAAAGGACATTTCTTGCTACCTGAAACGATATAGTCATGTCCATGATACTTGAAAGAACTTTATGTGCTGAAAGGACTGCTTTCTGGAATTGTGGTGAAACTCTGCTGGGGTCATTGGAGAAACTTTTCTTGCACTCTCTTGCCTTTTGTGACAAGTAGTATTTGGTAGATTACAAGTTTAAAAGAAGGTATGTTTGCCTTGGGCAAGTTTTTCTTCACGTTTGGGTCCTCTTTTTTTAACTGCTTGTCAAACTGTAGCATTTTTATTGGTGACTGTATTTACTGATCTTGTAAATAAGAAAGAAGAACTAAGGGTCTTGGCCAACAGAAAAACTAACTTGGGAGGCGAGTAAAATGGCAACCAAAATTAAATGAAAAAAGGAAATGTGCGTTTAATAAACTTAGTCACAAATTAATGAATTTTGAATTATCAAGAAATCTCGGACTGAATACTTCAACAATGGTAATTTACTGTGCAAAATATATCCTGTTCTCATCACAAAATATGCATATGCTTGTCAGTATTCACATTTGATTGTAAATGGTCTTTAGAAGATCTGTGTTAGCTAGATGTGACTTGCTGATTAAATCCTATTTACTTTTCTTTGCTGACTGGCAGGATGTGTGGCATGCATCTCTCCCAGATTAAAAGAATAAAACCCTGCAAATAATTCTGCCAGAAAGCTCTGTCATGCAAGTATTTCTTGGCAGCAAATGCATGCATGGCATGGGGATGGCTGATGTAAATTCATCTGGAAATTTGAATTCACACTGACAGTAATGCTGTTATCTTACTTGTCTAACATTATTAGGGGAACAATCTTTTTCAATATGCCTTCTGCTGGGTGTATGTAGAACTTTCTCTCATGTGGAATGAAGCATAGAAAATGCAAGCAGATTTCAAAAAAGTTTAGTATTCCCCTCATTAAGCTAGTTTTCCTATTATAACCCCCACATGTTTACAAAAATCATTCCTACGCAGAAGGGACATTAATGTCAAAGAAACCAGCCTGCATATTTAACTTTTCTCTTTATCTACAGCCTGTGTTCAAAGAAATGTAAGTTCCACGCACTGAGCAGAATTTCTCCCATGTTGGTACTTGAAGTGTGATCTGTAAACACCTCCCTGCTGAACACAGACTGTTCCTTCTCCTGACTGTTGGTGCTCTGCAGCCTCTGCAAAGCTCCTAACGAGAACAGTTTGCCTCAATTACCATAAGGACCTTTTGTCACCGGACTGAGTGGCAGGGCACCACATGGTGATTATGCAGTACTTTGAAATTAAGAGCTGAACTAGCTAGCAGATGATGCAGAGCTTGAAATCTTCTATCACTTTGCTTAGTCATTCAGCCAATATATTTCATTCAGCCCTTTACTTTTCTATGAAAACAGTAACTTTGAAAATTCCTTATCCTAATCAAGTATCAAGTCTCCTGGAATGTTCATTCTAGCACTTTGGAGAACACTTTTGCAACAGCATGCTAACAACAACAACAACAAGCTAGCATAAAAACACCGGTTTTCAATGCTATCTGCCTTGTTTAATTTAAATGTATTTGATGCAGGCAGAAATTGCATCCCTCTCTATCAATTTGTGCTGCATGGGACACACACAAGTACTGAACCTACCTGGGAGGGACCTAGGCATGCCCTCAATAAGGGGGTTCAAAAATAATATCAATCATTTTAAGTGGTGACTTTGAGGGTGTTTTGCTTCTCTGGGGACTATGTGTTTTTAACCTTAAGTATTTTCAAAGATTTCTTTTTTTTTCCTTCCTGCTTTGATCAGTCTCCTGTTTGTTGTTATAAAACAATCTTTCATTCAGTCCTGCAATCAATTATGCATGGCTACTTTAAAATCAGTACAGTTCACCTGCAGATTTCATCTCTCCTGGCTGTTGTTAGCTTACAATATGCAGTCACCTCACAAAGGCTGCAAAATGCTGCTCTCTGTGGATGTTCCTGACTGTTCTACCATCAGTGTTTCCTTTCAAGGAGAAAATACGGGAAAAGGCTTAGGACTAAACTCACTGATCCCAGAGCAAGGTTATAATGTCCTGAGACCAGTGTAACATAGCTGTTTTAAAACAACTTGACCATTCTATTCTGAAGAAAATAGAAAATATGTAAAATTTTGCAAAGTTTCTGAGAAAGTAATGACCCATTTAATCTAAAAAAATAACTTATAATTCAAGGAACAGTGAGAGAGACTTTGAATAATCAGTTATTATGTTCCTGTAATGCTTGACTGAAAAACGGGGCTTTTTCTTAGCTCTATAGTTCTTGCTTAAAGGGGTTTAGTATTATGTAAGACTCTATTTCTAAAGTTAAATACGTTACATATATTCCAAAGAAAGATTCTTGCAGGAAGACTGTCAAAAGATGGAACAAACTAGCTTCTACTTTGGCAGAGATGCTTTTAAAGTCAGAAAAGGGATTTGACTAAAATAGGGCTGCGTAGTGTTACTAATTTCCACAAAAGGTTTGTATCAGTCCAAAAAATAGCAAGACCTCTTTCCTAACACCAAGCCTGCTGGTTCATTGTGATATCTCAAAATTAAGCCTAGACCTTCCTTTATAGTTAAAAAAAAAACCAAAACAGAACACAAAAAACCCAAACAAATAAAAACAAAAGCAACCCAAAACCAACCAACCAACAAAAAACCCAACCTAAACAAAACAAAAAAATCAGGAGGAGGGGCTTATTCCTTGGCTGAGTAGTTATGCTACAGGTAAGTGCTTCTAGGGTTCTAGTGAACACACTAGAAATTCCAACCAATGTACTGTGGTGCCAGAAAAGCCCAAAAGCCCTAAAGAGTTGCATAAAACTCAACATCACGACTTAGACCAGGTGTAAGGGCAGCAGCAAAGCAAAAAGGTGACATAATTTTTAATCTGTCCTTTGTTTCTGAGAACTTCCTTTGGGTCATGCAGACCACTGACTGTTCCTGTGCCATGCGTGGGTGGATGTCTCAGGAAAGCAAATGTGTCCTCTGCGTGCTGGGATCTTTGCAGAGGCACGATATTTGCTGCTCCCATCCTTGGAAGTGCAGTTCTGTACTATTTTATGCTTTAGAGGTCCAATGGAGCACAAAGCATGTGACTTTTTCAGGCCTTCTTCATTACTGGTGACATTCAGGGTGGTTAAAATAGAAAAAGGGAGATGGCACTGCAGTTTGGTACTTTATTTAGACGTTGCTTTAGGAATGCACCAAACACAGAAAAGGAATTCAGGACCTATTAAACTCATGAAAGATTTTTAAGGGTCATCGAAACTGAAAATTTTTTCAACTGCACCTTTCGTGTTGCCAGAATGCCTGAAAATTATGACCCTTGCTATTCAGATACACTCCTACTGCTTGTGAGGGAGACTCTCCTTAGTGCCAGTTGCTGAAAATAATCTCTTTCGGGTAGGCATCTTACGTGAGCAGCCCAATACTACTCCATGCATTTTAATGTCAAAGTGCTCTATTTCTCCCTAGCAGGTTTTGGTAATTATAGTAGGTTGCAAGGCTTTATAGGAAAGGTCAAATGCACCAGTATAAGGGGCATGATTCCTGCTGGTTGTAAGGTTCTCTCAAAGAAATATTAAAAATTTGAGAAAGAATATTTTTACAAAATCATATATAAATATTAGTCCCATTCTTCCACTCCAGTAACTGAATAATTATATTTATCATAACCTCTCCCTTATTAGGTCTCCACACACCCAGGCTGGTAGGTTGGAACCATATCCTCTCCCTGTGGTGGGAGTCATTGATCCATGTTTAGTTTCTGCACAGGAAGGCATATTTCATGGGGCATGCATGGTAGATCTTGTCTGAGACAAAGGCAAGAAAGGCTTTGCGATGACAGTGGATTTCCAGGCTTCATGGCCCTAACCTGGGGAAGGGCTTATGATGCTGTCACTGAGGATAGTGATCTTTGATAGTGGTGTTTTCACATGTACGCTCACAGTGTAAGAGGAAAGAGGAGGAGCTAACAATCATTCTTACTGTTATTTTTATACAAATAAGGGTAGTAGGAAATGGACAGAATTGTTCATTGTGTTTAGATCTTAGACTTCTTTCTAGATCCTTATATGCAATATACAACTGTGGAGAAATGTCTTTGCTTAGTTACACTCTGTGGTTTTGTGCCATTTTCAGACTGTATCTTGTGAATACCCATCCCAGGCATTGCAGCACTTGAACAGGATAGCTTTGTTCCCAGTAGGAGACACACTTTGGTGCCCTGTCTCTTTGTATAATCACTGAAGTCCTTCTAGGAGGTAATTCCAAAGGCTTGTTTCGCAATTCTGTCCCTCTGCTGATTGCTGAAGAATGTGCACCAGGGCCAAATAGAGCCAAGAAATTGGAAACGTTAGGCATAGGATTGTGTGACATTCTATGCTTGGGGCTTCTGTGTGAACACTCCTGTTCTTTCAATAATCAGAACATTGTGGCATCCTCCGAGCATAGATGGGAAATGAAGCAAGAGGCTGTGTGCTTTGGCACAGCAGCCCAGTAGTCTGGGTTCTTGCCCATGTGGGAGATGTGGATTATCAGCTCTCTGCAGTTGTTGTCCTGTTCCAACTCACTGCCCAAGAGGTGCCTCCCCATTGATGGTACGAGCACAACGTTGGTGGGTTTGACTGTACTCATGCCCCCAGCTCATTCTGGGCAGTGATAGAATTGGAAACATGAGAATTTTGGCCAGCAGGACCCTTTCCCTATATTCTGGCGTTCAGGCTATTGTGACAGTAGAAGTGATTTTCGAGGTATTGCTTTGCACCAAGGGCTATCCGTCCATTCTTTCTATGGTTGTCTCTGGAAAAGGCATTCACATCATGAGAGAGAAAGAACAAGTACTGAACACAGAACTCCCTGCTTCTCTATAGTTAACTGGCACAAATTCTGTGTTTGATGCCAGCCAGGGTTTAATGGAGGGGAGAGGGGACACCATATGCCTTCAAAATACCTTAGTCTGTGATAAATCAGTCACATTAGGTGTTCAGAAATCTCCCCTTCACTACTGCTGCTTCTGGAAGATAAGAAAAGAGTTTGTAATAACATAATTAAACATATGCTGAGTCTTACAGTGTATTGCAATGCAAAGGGAATCTGTTTTTAAATTTCCTTTCAAAAATAATTCTGGTATTTTTATTACTGTATCTTTAACATGACCATGCATATGACCAAGCACAGACAGCTATGGCATAGGTGCTTCATGTCAGGCAGAATGATTTGGGGTTTGAATTTTTGTTTTTTCCTAACACTCCTTGGTCTTTCTTATGGAAAATGAAGAAGCCCTATATTTTTATGCCAATAATTTTCAAAACTAAAAAGACATTTTTATCCTTTTACACTCAGCTTGGATACTAACAGGCAGACACATTATTTTATTTGTAATCAGTGTGAAAACCATTAAGATAAATGGTGTTTTCTGCATACTGGAAGAAGATGTGTTTAGCTATACCAAATAGTGACAGACTATACACCTTTGTTTTAAGATAATTGATAAACCAATTAAGAATATCAAAAGTTATGTGAAAGTTCTTATGTATTTATAGACATCTATGGCAATCTACCAGGGCAGTTGTTTTTCAAAGGTCTGCAAGTAATTCCACAGTGTACTCAAACTTTTCAGTCTTGGAAACACATTGTGTATTAATGCTATTATTATGGAGTGCTTTGTCTTAAAACAGAAATCTCCAAAAGCCTCTCAATGTGTATCATTCAGTACTACTTATAATTTTTCCAAAACTGTGGATGTGGTTTGTAGCTAGGTGGGGCAAATCCTGTGACATACACTGGTAAAAGTAAGTACCTTGTATTGGGAAAAACAGAGACCTTGAAGATATTCCCAGTTTGTCACTACACGTACATGTGTAGACGTGGCAGACAGCTGGTCTTACTCTGATGTTACACTGCCTTAAATATACAAATACATCAGCAAGTTCTCAGAAACAGAGAACTAAACACTTGAGTTTTCCTGTCCTTATCCCCACCACCATCTTCAAAAGGAACCCAGGACTGGAAACAAGCACCAAAATGAAAGGAAAAAGGAACTCACCACACACCCCCCACCTCCTCTGTAGAAATTTGAAAACATGTTGAACCTGTAAGGTAGAGGAAGCTCAGTGCTGCTGGTAAGGAGCAAGGATGGAAGGAAAGTTTCTCGGTAACAGTCTTTTTCCAGAAAGGAGTCCAGTGCTAGGCTGATGGGCCAAAGTTACAGGTTGAAAACAGAGCCTTTTTCTTTTGTGCAGAGAAGGGGCAGCTCAAGGCAGAACACAAGACATGTTTCTGCATTCTGTGCTGAGAACATACTTAGCAATGATAATTTTGCATTGTGAAACTCTGCACCATTGTACCTCAGAGAATTAAGGGCAGCAACAAAAAATTAAACACTTCTTATATATTAAAATATATCTAATGTAATCACTGAAGTACAATTGATGTGTACGGTAACACTCTGACATTCACCTTATGCTGTGGGAGAGAAAAATGCCTAGGCAGAAAGAATATAACAATACTGGTTGGTGAGGAACACAAAAGAACATGATGCAGGATTTCTGACAGAAAACACTCTCTGACCAATGTAGCAAAAGCAGCTCTCTCGGAAAGATTTGTTATGATGCACATCAGCCTTCTACTTAATGAAATAATTATCTATCTCTGAGCTACTGCTTTCAGGCCAACTTTATCTTGCTAGGAAGACGTGTACATTAATATATATTTGCATAGATTCTATGACTCATAGAACAGCTTGGGGTTATTTCTGAAGCAATAATTGAACCAAAATGTTCTTGATCCGTTGCAGTTGCGTTGTCCAGTGCAGTCGTGGGGCAGATCCTGGGAAGACCAACTATGCTGTGCATTTTGTTTCACTCCTGTCACAGAAATGAGAAGTGCCAGAAGTGAGAGCAGTAAAGCTGTGCTGTACACACACATGCAGAGCCCTGACAAACGTGTATAGGAAATGCCTAACACAATTTCTGTTTGAAACTCTGCTTTTGATGCAGACAGCCTGCCAAGAATTCACAGTGAGAAGCCAAAAGAAAACATACTTGAAGGGGTGATTCTTTATCCCAGGTTGACATGGGTTTGCCTAGAGTGAGAAGGGCACCATGCACAGCAACTCTGTGCTTGCTTTGAAGAAGAGGGTCTGGTAAGAAGGAGCAACTTCTCTGTAGAAATTACATGCAGTACTTAGTGTAGCAAAACAAACCTGCTCATGTTAGAATTATATTTGCTCTTGCTAAATACCACCCTGTTAGAGGTAGATGGCCCTGTGACAGGAGCATCCAACCACATGGTAAAATCTCTTTCACTACAAGTTGGAATGACCTTGTTTAACATCAGTACCATATTAACTATGTCGGTATGTAAATCACTTCTCTGATGCATTTGATTATTTTAATATTTAGAAGTATGTTAAAATTCTGACTTAGAACAAGCCATCTCATTTAGCCTCTAAAATTAAAGGTCTTTTTTAAATCTCATTTGTTTTCCTAGCTTAATTAATTGGGACCCTTCAAGAAAAATAAAGGAAAAAGTATGTTATTTTATGCTCAACTTTATGCATCAATGAGTAAATCAGAGGGAGTGCCATGAGGTAATTTAAAATATTATTTCAGTTGAACTAGAAAGTCTCAGTAAGCTGAGAAAAATCTAAGACTGATCTTTAAAAAAAAAGACATAAAATTTTTTAAATCTAATATTTACTTCACTTATTTTTGTGTTTATTTCTCATGCTTCAGTGGAAAGAGAGACTTTCCCATCCTCTCAGACAATATTGCTTTGATTTTACTCGGTGGAACATCTCATTGATAGAGCATAAATCAGCAGCTGCTAAGGCAAGAAGTAAATGCTAAAGGCAGGTTAGTGATCCATCAATAGCAACAGTGACATCAGATATTGTCTTCACATGTAGTATTGGAGATCTGTGGTAAGATAAAGAAAACAAATCTCTGGAACATGGATGAGGTCACTGTGACTTTTTCCAAAGAGCTACTAGTTTAAAACCTCTGTCTGACAACAGGCCAGAAATCATTAATTTGGCCAGTCCACAACCCATCACACAGGTGGTGTTTCTCTTAGCTAAAAAAATGCAGTAGTCCCTCCTGAAAAGTGGATGCTGACAGAGAGGGAGGAGGATAGAAGCCCAAGTGCGCTAATTCATTGACACCTTTAAGGTCATGAGAGAAGAAAGTATTCCTGCAACCCCTAATTTAAAAGCTATGTCGTTGGTAGGTACATTTTTGCCCTTGTGTTGGTGAAGGCAAGTTTGCGATTTGTGTTTTATCACCAATGATTGGTAGAAGGTTATGCCTACAATTTTGACTGAAATCCGACTGGATGCTGTTAATCTGATACTCGTGCAGTGAGGCCAGATATTAAGGCTCCTGTGAATCAGACAAGCATAGAACACTGTCATTTCTGTGGATTGCTGAAAGCTCCCTATACTGCAAGTGGATCAAGTACAGGAGAGGAAATTTGAATGCAGAAAAAATTGTCTTGGCTTCATTGTCTGAAATACAGTCAGGTTTAGGCTGGTCATTTTCTGATCACTTCCTAGGCATTTTGGGTTTTGTTAATTAAAGAGGGGCTATGAAATCGCCTATGTACATTCTGCAAGAGTTTAATTTTATTAACAGGTCTGTGGTTAGATAGTCCATCAGATATCAATCAGCACTTTGGGACCTCCATAGCTGACTGCCACTTCCTTTCTCCCTGGCCCAATTAGTTCAGATCTTCTGGAAATGCTGCAGGGATCCTGCTACCTTCATCTGTTCTGAGGAGCAGCGATTTGAATGTAACAACGATAGAGGGTTTGGGGGAAGAAAGGGTATTTTATATTTGTCAGTATTGTCATTAATTTGCTCTAACTAAGGTTGAAATGCAGAACAAAGGCTGTTGGAGGGGAGGATACAAGTATGTAATGGTGTATGTTAAAAGTGGTAGCTCAGTATTTAAGAAGAAACTGAATGATATCTCTTGCAAAGCTGCTTAACTGAATTGCTGTCCATTGATTACTTTTCTACTTCCTTTTCTTGGGCCTTAGAAATCTCTTTTGGGGCAAATCTTAGCCTCTCATCTCTGAGGCCGTCTGCAGATTTCCCTAGGCTGCTATTGTGTGAATAATAAGTTGTCTCACTTAAGAAATTCTCTTTGTTCTACATCATTAAATGCTGACTCCTGCTGCTGCTATGACAGATCACTGTGCAAGAATCTACAAGAGGAGTTGTCTGTGATGTTAACAGTGAATCTTTGCTGCGGAACAAAAGAATACGCTGAAGCAAGCACGAGAAAATTTGAATTTATAATATTTTAACACTGAAAAATAGAAAAATATAAAGCTGGTCAAGGCATACCCATTTAGAGATCTGTATTTTCAAAAAGTGAAGAAGGGCCTTTAAAATAGCTTTGAGTAATTTTGTGCCTAGGAATATAATTTGTAGCTCCCATCAAGGTAGTAGAGAGATAGTGATTTGGCAAGGAGAAGGGGAAAATACAATGGGCTAGGACAGAATTCAAAATAAGAGCAGCTTGCTATAGGCAGACTGTAGATGAAAGGAAAATGCTTCTATCTAAAACATGAGTGATGTGCATCTAGTGAAGCACAGTAATCTAAATGACCTGAAGGTTTGTTCTTCCACCTCGGCCTTTTTGTCATGAAGTCCTTTCCCAGATATCTCCCTGACCACTGAATATCTCTGCTAACTCTGTGCACTAGTTACTCAAGAGCATCATCTCTAACAGATGCCTTTGTGAAAGGTTTTCCTGCTACTCTTTAAAAACCAGATGTATTCCCAGTAGTACCCTCTTTATCTCTGTCTGTATCCAAATACCCTGTAGCCAGCATCTTAAGCCTGTTTGCCCATTTTCTGTCTACTCTTGATATGCAGCCATCTTTCTCTGCACAGAAAGCGTTTGTTTTCAAAACTTTCTGCTTTCTTTGCTCATGTTGAAAGAGGACTGAAGCAGGCAAATCTTGTGTCTATTTTTGTGTGTAAATAGGTTTGAAACTGCAACCCACCAGAAAGTGGTTTTATTCTGCTTTTATTCTGCTTTTAAACAGCAGGTGTTACATACCAATGCAAATCCATTTAAAATGGACTGCAGCGCTGGGCTTCTTCCTAGACTGTGTCATGCCATCAGGTTGGCATATGAGAACTTATGGTGCCCTGTGTCTGAAACAGACTATCCATGCTCTTTTTGTCCTAATGGTTGTTTTATGTCTTGCAACTTACTTTGTGTGTGTGTTTTATTTTAGTCTGTTTGTTCCAGTGTCATTTGTAACAACATCTCTTTTTTGTTTTCACATTTGGCAGTTAGTTTTGTAGATGGTATGGTTAGGTGATGTTCACGGCATGGCAGCATATGGTCACCTGAAAGAGGGACTTGCCAGTGGCAACTCTGCATCAGTGCTGATAGCAGAGAATGTTGTTGTTTCATTTTATTTAGCTTTAAATCAGTCCATGTTCTATCTGAAGCTCATTGGTATGAAGAAAATTTGGTTCTGCTAGGGAGGAAAAATGGAAGTACCTTCATTCAATGTGTATGTTTCCTCACCTGAAGCCCCTTGGCTGGATTTTCTACTGCACTGTCACAAACCCCATCAATCTCTCCAATTTCTTCAGAAGGAAGAGAGGATTTGCAGGTTAACCAGCTGGAAACGCAAAAATGGATAAAACCAGACATACGGAAGACAGATGTGGACTTTTCAGAAATTCTTAATGCAATACAAGAAAGTAAGTTATTCCTTGGATGCAAAATTGTGTTTACAGTAGAAGATTCAATTGAGATGCATTGAAATTATAACTGAAGGCACGTACAAAGTGATGAACTGAATGATAAATACATATTATTAAAATCTCTCGGGAAGTTCAATGGATTATTGAAGGCTAGTAAGAAATCTTTTACTATCAGAGAAGTCATAGTAAGATTTGGCTTGTTATGTGACAAAGGATTCCAGCAATATATATTTTCTATGCAGATGTAATCAGAAATAGTAAGATTCCTGTTACTTTAATCCATTCTTTGCTCTCCTGAGTGGATGTGTGAACTAATAACATTATAAAAATGCTGCAGTCAGGGATTGAAGACTGGATTTGAAGTTCCAGTTGTTCCAAAATGTTGGGGTGTATTCATATTTTTGCAGCTGGTAATATCTGGGAGAAGTCATGAGGTTGTCATACCAAGTGAAGGTCCACATGTCTCAGATGCTTCATAAAATTCTCTCTTTTTGTATGTAATGGGCTGTGGACTAAGAATTTATTGGTTCACCCTCCTTAAATCCAACCGCAGAATGATCTCAAGGCTTGTGCCAGAAGAAGTGCTGCTCCTGTTAATAACAGTGGAAGACACCCCACCCCCCCAAAAACTGATGCAATTCTGGAATCCAGTAGAATCTGGAATTTCACTGAGAATTTTTCATAACAGTTTTAAAACTCTCATGCAGGCCAAGAATCAAAATGTGAGGCATGGCTTCCTTATTTTCCAGTTTGATTTTAAACTGGGTGTTAGGTGTAGCAATTTTCTAAAGTGAGAAACAGCAGCTTATATTTTAGAGTGATAAAGGATGAATAAGAATGTGTAAAAGCCCAGACTCTGCCTGATTTTTGCCACGTGAATAAGGAACCACACAGTGGTAGAATCAGGTCGTTAAGTGGTGGTATTAGTTTGGGAGTGGAAGAAAAATGCTCGAGTTAGTATGATGATGGGGGTAATGATTCGAAATTGAATCACCTTACTACTTACTACTACTACAGGTTTAGGATGAATTCCATGTTTTCTAATTTAAAAAGCTTTTCCCATCAGGCAATCTTAATAAGAGGTTTTTTTTCTCCCTTCTCCGCACCAGCACAGCCCAGATATAGGCCTGGGGCAGTTGATATGCAGACTGGAGGGGCTGAAAAGGCACCCAGCTGTCTTTCAGAGGGTGAATAGACTAGATGGCTAAACATGGATAAGCAATCCAAGCTGGGAATTTTTCAAGAATTAACATTTTGATTTACAGATTATTCACAACCCATTCGAGAAGGAGGATGTAGATTTTACAGCCTTGGAGATAGTGTTTTTCCTTTATCCAGACCAGACACAGGTGCTGTTGGGAAGTTAATCTATATGTCCTTTAGCTACATCTCCTTCAGCAAAGACAAAAGGATTTCTATGACTGTACAACACACTTTGCAGAGGCTTGTTTTGTGTTCAGGGGAATGTTGTCACCTGCAGTCTGTTGTGAATATCATCTGATTGGGATCAACATGTCTAAATATTCTTTCTATGGTAGTTGCTCTGAACTGCCAATGTTACTTTTATTCCCAGTTGTTAGCATTGTATGATAATTTAAAAGAGTCTAATGATGCTTTTAGAAACCAAATAATTTTTCTTGCTAAGACAAGCTTTGGAATATTGATCTTCAGCTAGCATCATCCAAAGTGAGAGTATGCTAGATTGCCTGGTGTCACTTTTGCTGATAAAATGACAATTACTGAACAGAAACATGACCTCTGAGCGTGTTTCCATCTTCTCACACAATAACATAGACAGGTTGCATTTTTTAATGGAAGTCCTTATTTTTAGGCACTTCAGTTTCAGCACCCACCTTCAGAAAGTTAAAGGAGTTATCTTGTTTTTGAGTCCTACCTTATATCAGCCTCGTGATCTGAAGTGGCTTGTGGACCACTGAGATTGTGTGTGGACTCCTGCTCAGAATTTATCAGCATCCAGTTTTCAGAATATGTACTTCTACTGTATTTGGGATAAAAATATTTGTATACCCACTTTTTTTTTCTTTTATTCATCAAGGGATTCTGAATTATCAAGTTATTTTGATTTTTCTTCTGCAAAATAGAACATGAGGGGGAGAAAAGAGTTTGCATATTTAAGCTCCCTCTAAAACCAGAGGGAAAATTCTTAATATCTCCTGTAGCAATGCATTTGCTGCTCTGTATTCCTGTTAAATTTCACTGCTTAAAAATGCATGACTGTGCAGTAGCACCAGTCTTTCTCCCAAATAGCATTATATATATATAATAAAGACATTATATATCATTCTGTTAAGGACATTTGTGAGTATGTGCACATCAGGGTCTGAAGGGGACAAAAAAGATGGAGCCCTGATTATGCTTTTAGCACATTTGGCCTTGTAGGTGTTCAGTCCATTGAAGTGGAAAGGCTGAGCTACCTACAGGCAGCAGGAGAGTTATCTTGGAAGTACCATCACCATTACTAATGTAAAGCAAACAGAAATTGCTATATAAATTATCTATTTGGTTTTGTAGAACAGTATTTTATTATTTTCTTTTTAAGTATATAATGAGACTTGGGGTAGAAAAATTATCTCAGCAAGTATTGGGGGCCCGTATTTTCTGTAGTGACCAACCAACATGACAATTATCTGTTTATTTCTGATATAAGCAAGTTTCCACTGCAGGCAATCTGGACAAGTCCTGGTAGCTAATTTCACTAACCAGCTGAGATTCACTGCTTCCACAACTTCTTCACTGCTGAGACGGACTGTATTTTTAAAGTGACCTTAAAATAAGATTTTTTTTGCCTCTCACAAGTCCTCAGGATAATCCAGTAATTCTGTGTTTCAAGTCCCCAGACACTTTCATTGTCTTATGCACCAAGTTCTGTATCTCAAAACATCTGCTTAAAAACCATATATTTTGCAACCCAAAGCATTACCAGCACTTCCAGAAGCAGCAATTTAGTATCTCAGAGGCCTCATCTTTTATACCACAGCAGTCTTAATGTCAGAACAAAGATGGTTTAAATTCCCTCGAGTATAGAGAACAGGCAAAACTTTCATTTTTACAGCTTTCATTGACCCTGTCTGCAGCAGATACATGTATCTTGAATGTCTTCAGAAAGCTTCACTATTTAATTATTTTTGTGGTTTTTTCCACAGTTGTTTTCAGATTACGTTGAGGTGTTAATCATATACAGATTCAAGTGACACTGCCATGGTTTCAATTCAGTGAAGTTCAAGTCATTAGAAATGTCTTCTGGTTTAGCTGCTCTTTCTGTTGAATACGGAGATTAATTCTTCTCATATGAACACGTATGCAAAATCTGGTCATGATCCACATCCAAATTATTATCTGATGGGGTGGAATGTTTCCAGTCTTGACTTTTGAAACAGTAGGGACAGTGAAGGACATGAGGTTAGGCTGTGCTGTGTTGTGGCAGTTCCCCTCTCTTTTATAATCATCTCTAGTATGATTTTTGTGGATTGAAATGGATGAAGGTGGGGAAAAAAATCTGTAATATTACTGATGCATGTGCTACAAATTGGAGTCTGTTTGTTGCCTTTTAAGTCTCCTAAAGCCTCTGTGGTTTGCCCTAGGACAAGTTGGATGCAGCCACAGTGACACTGAGGAGCTGCAGGCTCTCATCACATAAAACTGAACAACACCAGAAACTCAGAATCTCTCTTACAAACTAAGTTGCTTAGGTTAGCACATTAGCCTAGTATTTAGAGTGGATTAATTTGGACATGAGGACTTCTCTGTTGTTTCTGAAACTTTTAGTCATTTTCCAAGCAAAACTATTGCAATTAAAAATACAATGTCTTTCATTAACCTTGTCCCTATTTTATGCATGAAAATGAAGATGAAGGATTCTTGAATATTTTGACAGGGTTTTCTTTTCTTATTAGCTACAGATGTAAAAATAGACTTTAAATTCTGTAAAAGACATGTACAAAAAGGGAGGAAACTTTTCCCTGTGCTCATGATTGACAGGGAAAGAGTAGTATATTTAAATTGCAACATATGTCTGTATTAAGCATGAATATTTTGGATAAGACTTTCTCCTGCTTGTGAGCGTGGAAAATAGGCCACCTGCAGAGACTGGGGAGTTGGTATCATCAGCAATTTTTTAAAAGAATTCTTAAACTGGGCTATGACCCCTGAAGAAGGGAAAGGTGAAAAGGAGGTCACAAAATGCTCATGATGGCTGGGAATGGTTAGTGGCTGTTAATTTCTGGCAGCTATCCAGTCTCTGAACAGCGGGGGAATGGATTTTTACACCTGCAGCCAGTATTTAGAAACGGAACTAAGTTGCTGCCAGCAATTAGAGATTTTTGGCTGTTAATATAGATTCTCACCAACAGGAATTACAATTGCCTGTCAATAAGTTAGGGGAGCTGAGGACAAGCAAAAGCAACAGGAGTATATTGCACAAAAGAAGAATGATTCCAAAAGTCAGGCAAGCTTGCAAAAAATGTCAATGTGTATAAGGGGTTAGATTAATTTCTGTCAAGACTATGAGATATTTGGTCCCACTCTAGTCAGGGGAAGAGGCTCAGTAGCTGGGACCTTTGGGGGTCCCTTCTAAAAGTTATAACTCTACTGTCATAATTTTGGATTTTGCCTATGAGGCATGAGGTTGGAGAGTAGAAGTCCATCCACAGCTGAAGCTTGATCCTCAGCCAAGGCATTTTTCTTCTCCTCATACACATCTCTTCATCGTGCTTTTTCACCAGACCTGTAGGGCATGGAGTGCAGAGTGAACCTGCCTGCCCTGCTCCTCCCATCTGGCAGCCACTCCAGGCTCTTAATATCAATACTTTTTCTCAGGGTTGGTTTACCACAGCTGAAATCTGTAGATTTAAGCGATTTGCTTCATGCAAGACTGAGGGCTGTGTGGTAGGTGGATCTTAAAGTGTCAGATTTATATGCATCAAAACATGCCAAACTGTGAACAGAGAAGCATTTGCCTAGGTTTGTTTACTCAATGCCTTTCAAGAAACAGTATTTATTTAAGGTCTTCTGCCTTTGGCTGCCCCACAGGTCTATACAACTTTGAACTTCACACTTTGTATAGTATGTTAAAATTCTGCCTCCTTATAGTAAGAAACTTTCAGAGACAATACTAATTCAGAAGGTAATGATTTAAGCCATTTGCCCCAAAAAAAGCTGAGGAGATAGCTAATATCCGTTTTATTGCAACAGCAGATTGCTTATTTGTCAGCAGAGAAGTGTTGTGGTGTCCTAAATCTTTATGTGGCTCACTGGTGAAGAAAGCACTCCAACAATGCTCATCAGATTTTAAAAGTAACGTAGTATATACTTATACCAGAACTAAAAAGTGAAGTTGGTGATGGGTTATACTTGCTGTCTTCATTTGGTTCAGTGGTGATTTGAATGCATGTTTTTATTTTTGTTTTTTAGTAGCTAAGGATGTCAACATTTTTTTTGATGAGTTAGAAGGTGTGAACAGCCCCTCCAAAGATGATGATTCCCTGCTTCACCATGGTAACTTGACCAGTACTTCTGATGATGCCAGCAGGCTGGAAGTTGTGGGTGAGGTAAGGACACAGAGAATTATTAATACAATATTTATTCACGCCCATTATCAAGATGTAATAAATGTAATTTGATTTAAAATCTCATTCTCTGCCATCAACTTGTGTCTAATCTTTCCCATGAGAACTAATTTTCCATTCTAAGATTATAATGCTGAAATATGAAATATCTCAAATTCAGAAGTTTTGATTTCATGCACCCTCAGTGAAACATCTATGGAAATCTAAGGCTTCAATGCTTCTGAAAATGCTGGAAAAGTTTTCCCTATATTAATCCTTTAAGTGGAAAGAATGTGGAGGGGATTTATCATGAAGCTGCCATAAGAAGCATTGGGTGTCAATTATGAGACACATTCCATTCCAGTGAAGAACAAGTGACCTGATGGTCATAATGGTGATTCAGAGAACGTACCATGGAGGAAACATTCAGCACATAGTCCCTTTTAAAATCTGTCTTAAAGCAGGCAGAGCGTCATGGACACATTAGGAAAATTTGGGCCTAAAATTCTTCTTGGGTCTTTTGTGCGGAAAGGAACAATATGCCCTTTAACTTTGCCTCCCACTTCCCTGCCTCCCATGGATGTTATGGTTGTTTTCTCAGTGAGTGAAGAGACCAGGGACTTCTCTCCTTTGCTCCACCTCAGGAGCGGGGCTACATGATGCTTACTGGACTGGTCTGATGTTACCTGCAAGTTGTGCCTGAGGAATTTTTGTCAGAGGACTGACTGGCACAGATCAGAACTGGCAGGGACCATGCTAGTAATTAAAAAGAGTGGAAAACCACAGGACATTGCTGAGGGCCCTGCCCTGACCCTCTTTTGTTTACTAGTTTTGATAGAGTTTAGAAGATGCAATTAGAGATTTTGTCTTTTTCAGCAGCTAGAGGGTTTTGTGGTGCAAGTTCTTTTGTGCAACACTGCTGAGGAGAGAGTCAGAGATTTTCTTTGTTCTAGAAATTCAGCCCACAGAGAAACTGCTCCTCGAATGTTTAGAGAGATAATTAAACAACAAAATTCAGGGCACCATGAATATGTTTGACCTTGCTCACAATTTCATCTTCTTTGCTCATAGCTCTTCCCTAGCTTCCCATACAACTTACAAAGGACTCTCTTTGCCTGCTTGCACCATAATGGGTTAATCTTACATGATATTCTCATGTTGCATTTTGGGACTATGTACCATATGGTCTTTAGCAAAAGGGCACAGGTGGAAGGCACATGAATTTTGTAAGTTAAAGAGGAAAAATTAACAGAAAATTATCAGAAAGTCATGCTGCTGTTAATGTAACAATATTTCAAACCCAGTACTTCAAAACCTTTTTTTTTCTCTTAGATGTGTCCTTGCCGTTTTGTTAAAGGGAAAGGGAAAACTTTTGAGGAATATGAAAAGATTTAAGGGTTTTTTTTATAACCATAACTGAGGAAAATAGCAATGTAAGTTATGTATAAGATGGGAGGAAAAAGATGAAAATTGAAAGTCTAAATGGGACTTCAGGGATGCTGCAGCCTGCCAAAGAAAAAATTTCAAAGTACTTGGTCCCTGCTAAACTCTAGAAGGAAAAGGTACACTGTTTAGATGTTGTATGGTTTGTATGGATCAATATGAGTAAACCCTTTGGCCCAAAGCTCTCCTAGCGTGTGTATGTACATGAGTCCTATGTCTGAATGCTGGTGGTTCCCAACTGAGCACCTGAAAATACAAAACCTACTGTATTCCTTGGAAAACAAGTCCAAATTATACAACACATATTACAAATACAGTCATAAAGATAGACAGAAATGCTAAGCTTATTTTCAGAGTGAAGTCTTCACTGTTCTTCTACTTTCTTCCAGCATCCTTTTCTTAGATGAAGGAATGGGGGTTTGAAATATGTGACTACACCACTTTTTCACCAAAAACAGCAGTCAGACCTATTTCTGCATATATTTTTTTATCAGTTTAGGAAAACTGAATTTTGATGTCATAACACAGGTAAGGAAGATGCAATATCTGAAGGAAGGTAGGACAAATAACATAAGCCTGTAATACTTAGATGATGCAGAAGTCCTGCAGCTGACACTGCTCAACCAGCCCTGACTGTCTCTATATCATGTTAGATCCTCAAGAGTTCTTGAAAGTCCAGACTCAGTCTATAAAGTTGCTTTACAAACAGAGGGCCAGAGAAAAGAGTTCCTTTCCAGAGGCCATAACAGTCAGTAAGGTTTATCAGTCTGGGTTTGATGTACAGTGTTCCTAAAATGAAAAGAACCTTCAAGTACAGATAAGGGTGTCCAAGCCACCTTTCTGAGTGAAAAATTACAGTACTGTAGTTGGTAGTGTTTCATAAGTCCAGGAGAAAGTAGTTATCCCAGGAAGTCCTATTTGTAGTGGAAGAAGTCTGACAAGTCAAATACCTTGGCTGAATCTCATAGATACTCCTTAATGTAAGGTTCTGCATTCACTGATGAGTCAGTGCAGGGCAAACCAATTTTCTTCAGAGAAAGAAGAAACATAGGAAGGGGCAAATCTATTTTTCCAGTGGAGTCACTACTGCATGCAGGGAAGGACACATTCCTTATGATGCTCTCAGGATGGGTCTGAGTTCAGATGAGGAGTGTACATTTGAAGTGGATCTCTCAATTGCCCCTACCCATGTTTTCTTTGCAGTCCAGAGCAGTGCTGGATTTTAAACCTGGATTCCTTATGGATGTAAATCCAGTGAGTCTTTTGGACCAGACTACAGCGGGCCCAATGTGAGCCCTTAAGCCTACATAGCATAGACAGCAGATCCTCAGCATGGATTGTTTTGTTAAACAGTCCCTTTCCCATTACACCACTTGCTAAAGTACGTGTTGACTCTGACTACTGAACAGGAGGCTTGCCAGAAGGGTTAGAAATCACAACAGGACCACCAAGTTGACTCACAGCCTCTAAATCTCCTGCTGCACCCTTCCTTTGTTTAAATAACCTTAAATACCCTTTGGTTTCTTGGGTTTTTTTTAATGTCTTCTTGACAGAGATTTTTAATGGGAAAAGATAAAATGTGCCTCCTGAGCTGTTTTCACATTTAATGTTCTATGAAAAGTACTTCTCATATCTTGATAATATCATTTATCAGCATGATATGCAGTATAGATATAAATAGTTTGTTACTGTTTTTTCCTTAGAGATTAAATCTTTTTTCTTCCCTTCTTTTTGGGCTCTAAGTACTGTTCCACTGCATCAAGTCTGCACTAAGTTGTGTCAAGAGTTAGGCACTGTAAGGAAAGAATGTTATAAAAATTCCCTTCTTACTTTAGTGAACTGGATGTACCAAGGGGATGGGACATTTGGGATGCTTCCACTGGTTTTTCCATTTAGTCAAAATGCCTACTGAGAATCAGAAAGATAGCTTACACTAAACTATTTGAATGGGAAAATTGATTTTGGGGGGTTTTCCTGTAAAAATAATTTTTCCTATTATAATGTTCACTTTGCAATTTAAATTCAGAAGCAGTTCTCTTCTGGGGAAAGTATTTTGAAAATTCCCTCCTTCCCCCAGATGTGAAAGGCAAAATATTCTTTTTTTTCAGAGACTTCATTGTATATTATTGGGCAGGGCTATTTTTGGCAGGAATAGTGGAGCAAGTTTTGGAAAAACAGAGGTAAATTAGCTTAACCTTCCCTTCAGCTTAGAGCTGGACTGATCTTGAGGTTCCTGAAGGTCCCTGCCCTTTATACTGCTCAGAGGGAGTGCTGTTCGTTCCCATGTATCCTTCACAGTGTACATTTCCTGTACGAAACACTCCAACCTGCAAAATGCCATGCAATTTCAACTTGTCTGAAAGTGAAAGCTTAAACCCTGGGCAGTATTGTATTATGTAGAAGTAGTGTTAAATTGTGAGGAGGATCTGTAGAGAATTTCATCTCATGACATACTGACCAGTAGTCTGGTCTTTTATATCTCAGGAGAGTGACCTGTTTGACCTCTTATTAACAGTGAAATCAAGGTGTTTTTTTCTGTCAGACCAAACATTTGAACAGTTTTTTGGTTTTTGGGGTTTTTTTTTTTAAATAGAAAAGAAACAGTATTTATTACTTTTATGTGCTGCTGCATGGAATGCCAGGAATTCTTTCCAAATCAATCCAATCAAATCCATCCTCAGCTATTCCTTAAGCAAGGAATAGTCTGTAGTTGGTTTGATGAGGTACGGTGAGGTCAGTACAGAACCTTCATACTGTTGTCTGTGTCCTATGAGGCAAAGTAACGAGAATCTCTGTGCCAGGCTTTAGCATTTCTCACTACAGTAAACGTTCACGACATTGTTTACTCTTTTCACATGTACAAAGACATTCAGCCATATTAAGTTCTTAATTTTAAATTTACCCTTCAGTAACACTATTCTCTGCTCTATTTTAGAAGTAAGAAGTTATTCCTAACCTTATGGAGGGTGGTGGGGGAGGAAGGTTCACTTGTGTTTTCTATTCTCTCCTATCCCATCCCTACATGTCCAAGCATTTGCCTACGACCTCCTGACACCCCTTAAGACCCCCTTAAGTAGGGAAGTCTGTGCTCCTCTCAGATGAAGTTAGAAGCTCTCTGTGTAAAGAGCCTAAAACTTCAACAGCTTGTTCTGATTCCTTATCTTTCCTGTTGAGTATTACTGAAAACTGATGATGCAAACACCAACACAGCAATTACCAAGGCAAATTAACTTTGCTGAGTTGCTTGATTGTCTCTTTACAGGAAGTACCTGATAAGAACAAGACCAATGGACTATATTTTAGAGATGGGAAATGTCGGATTGACTACATCCTTGTGTATAGAAAATCTAATCCACAGACAGAGAAGAGGGAAGTATTTGAGAGAAATATCAGAGCAGAAGGACTCCAAATGGAAAAAGAAGTAAGAGATCTTCCTTTAAAAAACTTTTACTTTGAAGCTATATAGAATCTGGGTGTATGGTTTGTTTACTCTGAAACTCCTTCACTCTGTTGTAGCAGTAGAAAAATGCTTTTAAGCATGCCTAAATATAGACCAGAGCAGCACAAAAGTGTAGCCCAAAGGAAAATCTGACACAGGGATTGAAGGCCAAAACAGGCCATTACAGTCATCTTCTTCAATCTTATGCACAAGTAGGCCACAGAATTTCATCCAGTGGGCTGTGCAATACAAAAAAACAAGTGTTGGGTTTGAATGGCCTAAATTCTACTGAGTGCAATCCTTATTTCTGCACCTACATTTTCTTCTAGCTACGTGCTCCACTATTTGCTGAAGTTTCTGGTACTTTCCAGAGACCTGACTAGATCCCTGCCTTCCTTTACCTGTCAACTTAGGCATAACGACCTGAGAAGTATTTTAGTAGTTTGAAAACAGCTTAAAGTTTCTCCTTCTGTCTTAACCCTAAGCATTGAAATAATTGGACAGCACATATGAATCATTTATATCTATGTTATTTCCACCATAATGTCCTAAAACAGTAGATGTTTTATGGACAAGAGTGTAGAAATTAATGCAAAGATTGTAAAAGAGGCCATATCTCTTTTGCCAAGCCTATGGTCTTCCTTAAACTTTGATAATGTGCTTAAGCAGGGCTTAAGTCTCACTTCCACCCAGAACAGGTATTGCTGAGTATTTACTTTTATTTGTGCCTGATGGAATCACACTCATGCTCTTATGTGTTGTCATGCTGCCACTGATGAAAACAGAAGAGGAATTTTCAGGATACAGGCTTTGATCAATTATGTAGGTGCTACACGTTATCTCCCTTTCTTTCACTGAGTTCTTGGTACATGTGTAGATAGTCTGCCTGTGCGCTCAAAGTACACACTTCTTTGGAGAGCACCGGGGAGGAAAAAAGGGAAGCCTTTACAGAAAAATGAATTTTTTTTTTGAATGCTTTTGATTGAACATACATAATGCGTATATAACTGTATTAAGAGCATTTCACTGGTTACACCAAACACTTACCCTAAACTATTCCTTCAAATAACTTAAAAGTCATCATCTTCAGTGCTGCAGTAGTTGATAGATGTTTTCAATGTCAGAGATAGTTCATTATTACATTTCCTGTGTACGTGCTACTGTCTGTAGGAGTTGTAACCCAACATCCAAGAACATGAGAGTGTTGCTGCAGCTATTCAGCTTCACATCCTAGAATTCTGCCCTGCTTCCACCAGGAGAGATGCTGACAAAGTCTCTGAAATTTGGGCAGCGTAGAAAATGAACAGGGAATGAATCCTCCCTATTAGTACGTATGCCAAATTTTTTCAAATAAATTTTTTTCCCACTCTGTGGTTTTTGCAGATTTATTACTGTGCTAAGGTCAGCAGTGCAAGCTATGAAATCACTTTATATTTTAAGTATTATGAAACTTATTGCAAGATTTTGCACTGAAAACTTTTTTCAAATTGATGATTTAAGTGCTTACTATAGAAGGTTTTTTTAGCTTTCAAGACCATTTATTTGGACTTTGCTGCCTAGGCTGCATGAATGATCTGCCAAATTGATTATTCATTTCAGTTTCTATTTTGCTAGTGACATGCAGTTTCATTTCTTACTAATCTCATTTGCCCTTGGTGTGACTTCTTGCCAGCATCAGTAATTGTACATTTTCTAAACTCGGAATGATCAAAATGAGGTTGTGCTACATGACTTGGGCTAATGTTTTTAAATCTAGGGTAGCAATCTTTTCTAACATATGACTCTGACCTAAAATTAAACTCTAGCATGTACATTTTATGATCACGTTAGTTTCTAAATTTAATTATAATCCTGAAGGAAATATGTACATTCTTAGTACACTCCCTTCCCCATCCCCAGAGATGAAGAACAGTGCTGCATAACACTTAGCTTTAAACTAAGCTGTGTGATCTGCTAGTGTCTAGATTATTTCTCATTATTTTTACTTCTTCTTTTTTTAAGACTACACATCATTCTGAGTGTTAATTCTGGAAAACTTTAACTGCAGGGTTTTTTTTCAAGTTGTTTACATGCAATATACTGCTTCCACTGAAAAAAGTTTGCTCCCAGATGAAATGAGAAAATTGTGGGTTTGGCCACAGAACACATCCAGAGGCAATAGATTGTAATTGTTGGACTGAAGGAAACTTTTTATCTTGCGTGAATTTTGTGTGGCTGTTGGTTCACTCTCCTTTGACTACCAGCTGTTCATATGTTGACATTCGATTGTGTTAGTCCTGTCTTTTCAATGTGAAACCATTGGCAGAGAGGAAAACCTACAGAGCTATCCACACTGCAATTTCAAACCCATATTCCTTGCTGCAGGGAGGGAGAAGTGCACTGCAGTGGCTCCCTGACAAGTACAGCACAGTGAAATTCCCCGGAAGTGGTGAATGCTGGGAGCAAGGTGTTCACTTAGCAGCATGAAATGAGAATGTGAATCCGAAATGACTTCACAAGAGTTGAAATAACTTCAGGCACAATGTCAAGATCATGTAGCTGAGAAAGGTCTGAACAGCTACATGTTTCTGACTCTAGGAAAAGGTGATAATGTTTTGCAGTTATTCCCTAAGGAATTCACACTCACATTCTTCAACTGTACTACATCACTCTGCCTTGGAAGTTCAGGCAGATTTGGTGCTCAGTATATACAGTAGTAAAGAATGAGGGGATCCCAGACCAAGGAACAGATCATTAAAATAATGATGATTTTAACAAAAAATAAAATAATTAAATAATAGAGGAGAGAAAACAGTGATAAAATATTTTTAAAGAGTGAAAAAAAATAGTAAAAATAAAATTAAATAGTGAAGATTTTAAATTGAAAACAAAGCTCTAAGAGTGAATGCAAAAGAGTGGTACACAAAGCTCTAAGAGTGGTACAGCACAAGTCATTTTATGATGCTTCTCCCTGCTTTTCTGTGTATATTGGTTCTGGATAGGATGAGTGTGTTGACCCTGTCACAGCCAGACACTTCCAGACCACATCCAATACATGTGATCACATGCATAGATGCTCAAAAAAATTAATCAAAAATGTAGGTCAGTCCAGGAAAAGAGACTGTCTTTTCTTTTCATCAAGGTGTAAAATTTCCTTTGTTGATTTATCCTCTTTTTCAATGTCTTGCAAGTGAGCTAAGTTATGATTTCCTGTCTCTGGCATTCTTGATGACCCTGCTGCTCTCATTTTTTAATACTCTTTGAAAAAGACTTACGTATGGGGAAAACAGAGATGACAGTCTCCGAGTGGAGCATGTTCTTATGGGAGATGAGGTACCAATCACATTGCAAGTTTGTAGGCACTGATACCATCTGTAAATACAAGAGACTTATCCCTTCCAGAGCTGGTGGGCAGAAGGTTAACAGGGTGTTACTGTCCACATTCTGATGATATGTTTCATATTTAATCTAAATACAAGATAAACCTGAGGTTTGGATCAACACACTGATATGCAGAAGAGAATTACTTGTGATCACTTTTCTGAAGAGAAAATATAGATAGTGTCTGTCATTCCAAATTAAGTGTTCATCTCTGTGGCCCAGCAATTCCTGGAAAACCTGTCTTTCCAAGAGAGAATGAAGAGTCAGAATTACTTTGAGCCCATGGTATTTTTCACAAGAATAAATATTTATAAATTCCACCTGTTGGTCAAAATCCAGAAAAGTACCCTTTTACCAAATTATTCCTGTAGCATGAATTACTGTTTACCTGCCCTAAATGACCCGGTAGAACTAAGTTGCTGTCAAGAGTATCTATGCAGTTCTGCTACATGAATACAGTACTACAGTATTACAGTATTACAGTAAGGTACTTTAAACTATGCCATGTTATAACAGATCATGCACGGAGGTAGCCAGCATGGAGCAGCTAACTTGTGTTACTCGCTCACTTGAAAACTCTTTAAGCTGCACTGTAAAGTAATGCAGATGCAGGATAGAGGTGAGAAATTTCTGCTGGGTGAACAAACACAGACCACACTCACTCATTTAATTTGTGCAAGAGAAAAAGAAGAAAGTCATCTTGCATTTAACTAAAAACAGTGTATCCAAAATGAATCTGATGCTGGGTTAAGATCTGGTCATGTAGCCCTAGGAACAGACTACATTTAGTTTGAACTTGGCATGTTTTTTTTGGTTTTTCTGCTTCTCATGATTACACTAAACTAAGTCATACAGAGTTGTTCTACTACTAAAGGTAATTGATACATTATCATTAATGATTGTGTTCAAAGTTTTTAATTTATAGAATATAAGTTGATTTCATGCAGTTTACTTGAAAAAGCATTTGACAGACTAGAAGAAAGTAGTGATAGAAATGTAGTAAATGGCAACTAACCACATAAGTAGTGAAAATAATATTCAGACCTTTTATTTTATATATTTTGTATATTTATGGTAACTAATAGTATAGAAGCAATTAACTACTTAAAAACAATAGCCTTCCTTACTGCCCTGGAAAGCAGGTCTCCTCACAGCTATTGCATGCAGAATGTGCTTCAGAAACCAGCTTCAGATATTTTACAAATAACAGACAATCCATTTGGGCTTCTGCTGGCACATTGATCTTTGCATCTCCCTAATAAAAGAAGAAATTATTGTAGTGCTGTATTGTAGGTCCAGTTTTCGGGAAGAATCCAAGTTGTGTGGGTTTTTGTGTTACATGCCTGATTAAAAATTTAAACTTCGCCACCATAAGTGTCAAGCTGTCACCAGGGCACCTCTAATTGCATTCACTCCCTGCCTCAAGCAGCAGCTGACATTTCTGGTGCAACATCTGGCAACAAAAACGCAGCTGGTGTATACAGTAGGCAGTAGAAATACATAATAGGTGTTCCCTGGGGAAAACCCGTAAGGACAAGAAAGAAAAGCACAGTATAAGCTTTGGTTATGTCGTATGAACAAATATCTACTAGTGAGTATATGCTGAGTCTTGAGTTATGTTAACATAGCCCTAGAAGTTATCTTTTGAAATCTTTTTCAGTAGTTGATGCAATATAATTACAGAATACTTTTATTTCATTACTTTTCAAGTTTGCAAGCAGATGTAGATAGGTTCATGAAGAGGTAGCAATAGTTGTGCAAAGCAATTCCTTTCAATGTGGCTGTAACTTTGTGCTAATGGAGCAGGACATAAGAAGCTAGAAACATGTATTCAGTAAGATACTTATATTTAGCAGCAACTTGGAGTATGCTTTCAATATGATGAATGTTGAGAAAAATTACAGATGACAGAAAGAGCACACAGAGTATCTCCATGACTTTTAGCACATCCCTGAGTGTAAAAGGAAAATAGACTTACGACCATGTCAAAGTGAGGTAAAAGTTAGAAATAAGGAATATGACAAAACTAAGGACTGAAACTTCTGAGCACTCTGTTCAGAAAGTGATGATGTGAAAGAGATATTGCAGTCAACAGCTATTGCTTCTGAACATAATCAAATACTATCATCTTTCTGGAAAAAAATGACATCTACTCCTTTTTGTTGTTGTTGTTAGTACTGCAGAGCCAAAACAGTTATGAGAGACTGATCTGCTTTTATCTGGTTTGTGCGTCATCACTGCAATTGTTCATGAGATTCCTGTTACATAAACGTTTTTTCTGATTGTGATTCATGGGTAGAAAAGAATTAAGCTGACTTCCAGACCCCAAGTGGCGCTTGCAGATCTGAGTTAGAAAAGGTGTTGTATAAAAGTAGCTTATGTAATTTGGTTCTCTTAGCAGTGCACAATAAAATCTCAGTGCCTTTAGAGTGGATTCCAAGTTTCTTTTTCAGTTATGACTTCAGTTTATCCAGTTATTGAAAGAACAATAACTTGTTTGTAGTTTATTGCTCCTATAGATGTTAATTTAATCAACCAGGCATGCAGTTTAAAATAGAGTGCTTAGTCTATGGTCGACTGACTTTTTAAAGCTTGCCAGGAGAGTTTTTGTGGTATCCAGGAGCAAGATACAGATCAGCAGGAAAATCTTTTCCTGGCTGCAATTTTTTATTTGGTGCTCATATCCTTTCCCTGTCATGTTGAGCTTACTCTGCACATATCAAAACCACCTATCCACTAGAGAAAAGGGTGGCTAGGGAAAGCTTCCATCACTGAAATTATATCAGCTGTCCTCTGAGCTTTTTTTACAGAGAGAAGATAGCTATGAGCATGCTTATGTGCGATATGTGCTAGGAAGCACCAAGACAACTGTGAGAGTGGTGATTATCCCCGCTGTGCATGCATGGTAGGTCAAACAACGTGCAGGATGTCACCTATGGCTAACAGGTTTCCTTAGGCCAAACTGGCATATGGACAAAACCAGGCTTTCTTGGTCTTTAGAGAAGATGAGACCTTGTATTGGGTTTGCATGGCAAGGTTTTGGTGGGGCACCAGGGATGGCTTCTGTGAGAACGTGTTAGAAGCTTCCCCCACATCCATCAGAGCCAGTGCCACATAGCTCCAAGACAAACCCACTGTTGGCCAAAACTGAGCCCGTCAACAACAATGGTAGCATGTCTGTGAGAAAGTATTTAAAAAGAGGAAAAAGCCTTCTGCAGAACAGCAGCCAAAAGAGAGGAATGAGAACATGTGAGAGAAACAACTCTGCAGACACCAAGGTCAGTGAAGAAGGAGGGGGAGGAGGTGCTTCAGGTGCTGGAGCTGAGGTTCCCCTGCAGCTCATGGTGCAGACCATGGTGAGGCAGCTGTGCCCCCGCAGCCCATGGAGGTCCACAGGAGACCTGTAGCCTGTGGAGAACCCCACACTGGAGCAGGTGGGTGCCCAAAGGAGTCCGTGAGCCTGTGGGAAGCCCACACTGGAGTAGGCTCCTGGCAGGACCTGTGGCCTCCTGGAGAGAAGAGCCCATGCTGGAGCAGATTTGTTGCTAGGACTTGTGACCCCATACAAAAAACCCACACTGGAGCAGTCTGTTCCCAACGGACTGCATCCCATGAAAGAGATCCATGCTGGAGAAGTTTGTGAAGAACTGCAGCTTGTGGGAAAGACCCAAGTTGGAAAAGTTAGTGGAGCACTGTCTCCTGTGGAAGGGACCCCAGACTGGATCAAGGGAAAAGTGTGAGGAGTCCTCCTCCTGAGGAGGAAGGAATAGCAGAAACCTCAAGTGATAAATTGATTTCAGCTCCCATTCCCAGTCGCTGCATGCCACTTTGTGGGAGGAGGTAGAGAAAAGTTGGAGTGAAGTTGAGCCTGGAAAAAGGGAAGGACTGGGGGAAGGTGTTTTAAGGTTTGGTTTTATTTCTCAGTATCCTATTCTAATTTGATTGATAATAAATTAAACTAATTTCTCCAAGTCGAGTCTGTTTGGCCCATGATGATAACGGATGGGTGATTTCTCCTTGTCCTTATCTAGGCCCATGACCTTCCTCTTCTATTTTCTCCCCTGTCCTGATGAGAAAGGGAGTGACGGAGCGTCTTTAGGGGGCACCTGGCATCCAGCCAGGGTCAGCCCACCACAGGTGTAGTTCCATGTCACTCTGCTACTGTAACCAATATCAAACATTCCATAGCTTTCATGGACTCCAGTAAGTAGTTTCGGTCTCTCACTTTTCTGATCCTATTATTCAATATGTAAATATCTACAGCTAATGAACTTACAGTACAAATTATGCAGCCTGCAGGCTCTGTATTTTCATGAGCAGCATAACATCTTAGTATTAGCAGGTGCAGTTTGTTATTTAATGTTTTAAGCACTGTGTCTGATTGCATCCCCAAATCATGGATGGAGACATCAACATGACATAAACTACGTCTGCAAAAAGGGAACCAGACTGAGATGCAAACCTTACCACAAGCATTATAAAAGAAAGTGCTTCCAGCTATTTAATTTAAAACATTGGGCTGTTCATTTCATCCCAATTCAGCCAGAGCAAGTTGAAATCAGACCGGTCTTATTATCTAATGCACAGAGCAAACTGAGTCTCTTTTCAGCAATGTCCTTTCCCAGAGAGTATTCTGTACAAAAAACCCATGATCACTAAAGAGTGGAGAAGTTTCCAGCTGCCTGAACTTCTGAGGGAAAAAGTTTTAGATTTCAGATACTATGTCCACTGTACAACACAATGGCAATTTAGAAGAAAAATTTCAGGAGGGAAATGAAAGTCTGGATAGATAAGGTCTGAACTCAAATTTCAGAATGCAGTTCTTAAAGATAAATTTCTTGATTATCTGAGGGAGCCCACAAATGAATATGTTTCCGAGTTGACAAATTCCAGCCTTTAACAGGGCTTTGTAAAGCTAGTAGACTAAGAAAATGTGGAAAACTCGATCCACTTTTTTTAAAAAAGTACGGATTTTTCAAGGAATATGGAGGTAATACAGAAAATACATAGATAACTGAAAAGGAATAAAAAAGCCCCTGACATACTTCTTTCAGGAACAGGTAAAATTTCTTGTCAAAGAATTTACTGTCATCAACATTCACAAATCAGAGTATCAAAAATCTTTTGAAGGAAAAAAACCAGACAGGCAATAGATTAAGAAAAAATTATGATGGTTATATATGAGATGTCCCCTATATGTCAAAAGTCACCTTTCCCTTTACAATAATTGGTCTTAAACTGCAATTATTTTTGAGGTGTTTTTTTGCCTGCCAGCAGCATCAGGAATAAGCATAATGCACAAGGCTACAATCACTTAATGCGCAGTGAGAGTTTTCATCGCCCAAAGGTGACATGACTGGTTTGCTGCAACACTGCCTTATAGTAATGGCTTAATAAGCAAAAATATAAAGCTGTCTGTATGGAACAGAAGGACAGAAAACAGAAGGATATAGAAACCCAGCAGTAGGCTTTGTGTTCTCATTTTATGTTAATGATTTTGGTGTTGAACTTGTTTTGAGAAGGCAGCATTGTATTTACAACATTATGCATCTAAAACAAATAGTAATGATTGGTCTCGAGGACATTTACGTCTTCCCCTAAAGCCTGAGGTGGTGTGGGGCTGGCCCCCTGCAAGCAGTGCCAAGGGGGAAGTATGAATCTGGAAGGGACAGTTCCCTTTCTCACTGCTCTTGGCACAAGGACTCCAGGTCCTCTCATTGTCCGATTACTTTCTTTGTTACACAGGGTTAGTTCAGTGATGGAGCAAGTGGAGCATTGGTGCTCTGTGCCGTGGATTAACTGTATTTTAGTTGTGGCAACAGAACAAATAGAACTAGTCAAATTGCATCAGGGCTCTACTTTCTGGAAAAAGACCTTTCAGTTTATGGGTCTCTGGGCCCAAATGAAATGCAGAATTACCCACTGCATATTTACATATTTGTTTCTTGCTGCTTGAGTGGTAATGAAGTGGTGTTGTAAATGAAGTTTCATAAAGCCTGACCTGAGGTGAATATGCTTCTGAGATAGACACATTGACTGAAACTTCTGTCAGCCAGTTAGTCATGTCCCCCTGTTTAAAGTCTTATCTGGTTTGCAAAACTCTATTCTGTGCACAAATTATCTTTCATTTTCTTATCTGAAAGCTCTTGAAAGAATATGTAAAAGTACATTTTAGACAAAACAGTATGAAAACCCTTTTGTTTCCTCTTGGAGGTCTTCATGGTATTCTACTTACTACTCTTCTTAGGTACAGCTTGTTTTTGTTAATAGACTCAAATAGACCTTTCCATTTATAACATGATTGACTCCCCCTTCTTAAAATATAAGAATGTTGTGCTTACTTTTTTTGTCTAAAAGCCATCTCTTACACCTTTTTAAACTTCAAAATTTTTCATCAAGAATAAAGCCTCCACAGTGAAAATGTAGATAAGAACAAAATGGAGACGTACATCTGGAAACCATGATTTTATACTTCATCTTGCAATATGCAAAATACTTGTTCTTCTCCTCAAGAAATTTTTCTTTTCATATTCAGACTTCTGTGTCTTTTTGTGCCTTATAAGTTAATAATCTATTCTGTGACCTCATTTTCTGGTGAATCTGGAGAAGCTCCAGAGTGCTGGAGGCAAGGCATGTCTGAAGGTCAGCTTCGTGAAGCAGAGCTGTCACCAATGCTAGATCAGGATGGCCATGGCTTTTTTCTATAGAATTCTATAGATTTTCTATAGATTACAGCTTGGTCCTTCATCTCCAGAGTTCTTGAAGTTGTACTGTGAGTGCTATTGCTATTGGAAACTGTGACTTTCTGAGACAAGATTGGTTTAAACAAATGTCCTGGAACAGCAGTTGAGAGGATGGAAGCTGTGATTTTTAGAACATCCCAGGTCAATGTTCTTGTGCAAATTTATGGATTTTATCATTAGCTTCAGAAATTCACAGGAGAGAAGAACTCAAGTAATGAAATACAGAAAGTACTGACCAAAATCAAGAGGCCTTTTAAAGTACAGAGGACACTGATGGGAGGCTTTGTTATTTGAAGATCTGCATTTGCCTATGTCTTCTCTGCAGGAAGAATGAATGAGGTGGGATGGGGGAAATGGATGGCAGCCAAGGCCTAATAAAATGTTCTGACTCAAATGCTGCTGCTGTGATGTGTCCCAGAGAGCTGAGCAGTGCACTGGAGGCACCCATGAAGGTGCGGTTGTAGGAAGCAATGTGTCTATGCTACTGCAGAAGTTGGTGTGGGTGGTGAGGAAGGTAACAGGAGTCCAGGGAAAATAAGGTGGTTGTAGTGCAGAGTCCCAAGAGGAAAAAAACAACTTACTGACTGTAGCTGTTGGCAATGTACATAATCTGACTGGGTAGGAACAAGCCCTTAATATGCAGCAATTCATCTTGGTTTGAGGAAAATAGAACAAATGAATTACACCTTGAAGGTGCCTGTTCCTCTCCATTGCAGACATCTGAACTTAGTTGCCCTGAATCACACCTGTGGTGTCTGCTCCTTGGGAATAAGCCTTCAGGGAGCTTCTCAGGATCAGTGGGCTTAGAGACATGATAGTGCCAGTGTTTTGATACAAATATAATGGCCTGCCAGTATCCAGCAGGGGAAACTGGGTCAGATACCTGTCACACACCATATCTATAAAATACTCAGGATAAACCTCTTTGTTTGCGCTCTGTCCAGGTGTTAGCTATAGATTTATATTAATAGATCTGTGGATTGCAAGAGCATCCCCAGTACTGGTGCAGTGTGAAGTATACAACTAATGGAATTGTGTGACTACTGATAATTTCCATTCTAAAACCCCCAAGCTGTGAAATAGATTAATGTTTCTGCAGTTTTCTCATTATTTGACATTTTCTGTTCTTTAATGTTTTGACTGGGAATTGATGACTGCTTGCCATGCCGATTTACATTTCCATCTTGGGCTGGTTTTTTGTCTGTCTTGTGAAAGGAAACACAATACATGTCTCTTACTAATGCATTATTCCAGCCAAAAGGCACAAAGTAAAAATTATTTGGGAAAGGTGAGTTTTGGGAAACAGGGGAATTTATAATGATGGTGAGAAAGCCTAAGAGGATGCTAATATCAAAATGTGGAGGTATATCCACATTAAATCATGGCAGATATGTAAGAAAAGCCCCCTTCTCACTGTATAACTCCCACTGTAAAAATCTGAGTGTAAAATCTCTTTGGAAGTACAACACAAGCCCTTAGCATCTTGAAACAATTGTTTTGTATTTATGGAGAATGTCTTAACAGAATGCAGGAAAGGAGAAAGGCAAGGAATTAATAATCACTAGTATAGATTAGACTCAGCAAAGAGTTTTAGCTGAGGAAAGAGGGAAACATTTTGAATATGTGAAAATATTTCATTTAAACAGATTCAGTATTAAATACCTGATATTGAAATGCCATGCTAGTTGTTAAAAAGGCTACCTTTACAAAAGAGAAAACAGATATAATCCAGTAACATACCAAAACAGGCTGCTTTGTATGGACAGTTCTTTAAACTAAATCAAAGTGAAAATTTGCGTGTGTTTCCTGACAAATTTTTAGAAATCTTGTTCGACTTGCTCCGTTTTTGTATAATTTATTCATTTTGGTGTTGCAGCAAAATACTTTTCTCTCTTAAATGGCATCACAGCCAATCACTGGAATGTCCATACAGGGCTGACCACACCTCCCTAGCAAAAGCTTTTATATGCTGACTATCTTTTTAATTCATTACATAGATTATTTGTAAAGCACCAAGGATATTTTCCATTAGACAATATGTCACATAAAAGAAAGCCTCATTTCCTAAGCTCATGACTAGATTCTTGATGCAGAAACGATCTAACAGAAGCCTTTGCAATCAGGGTCTCTGCACCAGCATTTTATTTCCTGTGACTACAGAAAAGTAAAATTAGATTAACAGCCTGGGACATAGCGCTGGGCCACAATTTGGTTCAGGTCTCATCAGGATATACATGGATGTGAACGGATTACTTGCACTCACATTCCTTATCCCATGTTCAGAGATTATCACAGGCAGTTCCTAAAACTCCTAAAACTGAAATGGGAATACAAATATGTGTCAGGTTTTCTTGAATACCTAGAATTTGTATTTTCTAAACAGTGCATATGCACCTCTCTAAACACCTGACAGACACTGTAACTCTACAGTGAAACCCTGGAGCACTGTCAACAAACTATTACCAATATCCAAAAGCACTGATCTCTTTCATTGTGTTAATCTTGAGTTCCTAGGCCTCTTGTAAATGGAGTTGTTTTAAGTGTATGCCTCTAACAAAGGGAAGATATATTTCTGATGCCCTTAACAGCTAAATATTGGTCTTGAAGCCTATAAAAATTGAAGATCTCAGAAAGCCATTTTAAGTAAAATAGTAACATATTCCACAGTAAGTGCTGCATACAGATACTGTTGAAAACTCCTAAAATCACCTCTGAAGGATACTGGATGTGTTTGAAGAAACTTATGCTTTTAATACCACTTTTGTCTGAGTCCTCTGTTATTTTTATCAAACAGCTCTTGATCTATTTTAGTGTGATGAAAGCAAAATATGTGTGTATGGATGTGGACAAAGAGTTTAAGTAAGGAACCATTTCTGCCTTCTTGACAGGGTTTATTACAGTAATATCCACATGAGAGTATAATGTAGGGCTTCTCCTTTTATCCTAGACTAGGCACTCACAGCCACTCATATATTCCTTACAGCCCCACATGCTAAGTCCTAGAAGTTCTAGTGTTCATTCCCTTCCTATTCATAACTATTTGTTACTTATTTTTAAAGTGTTGCTGTGGTCTCTGCTTAGCATTTTCTTTTGTGTGTTGAATTCCATCTGTGTTTTGAACAATCTTTTTCCCCTAGGTCAAGTTTCCCAAAACTCTTTACCATTCTTATTGTTCTGCTCCAACCTTTCTTTAATTATTTCTTACTCAGGCTGTACTTTACCCCCCTGCTGAATAGCTATACACAATAAAGGACTAGGGAATTTGAGTCCTGTATGCTCTTAATTTGATTTTTTTTTTTTTAATCTTCTCGCACCTTAGCCTAGTCTGGCTTCTGTTGCTGACTTCTCTTCTGGATTCTAGTGGTGATCTTTTGTGTATTCAGCTTTTCTGCCACCTCTCTATCTTCTGTGCTACAAGAATGTGTTTGTCAGACACTAGAGTGTCACATGAGAAGCCATTTACCTAAGCACAGAGCATGGTTTCCCCCTCCCCCATTTTCCTTTGCTCTTCATTATACATTAAAAATATTCATATGTTAGATAAGTGCATCACTTTAGGCACTTGGTGACATTTCCAACATTAGACTTTCTATTTTCTTGTCAGTGTTGCTGTCACTGCACTTCCCACCACCCATGTACAGTGGTGGTGATTGCTCAATTGTTACCCAGGACTCTTTCCTTTTTAGTATTTTGATATTTTCCTGTTAACCTTTCATATTTTAAAGGGGAGATGGCATCTGCGTTAGATGAGCTCTTCACTTAAAATCTGCCAGAAAAAAATATTTTAAAGCTTTCATTTTTCTCCCATTTTGTGCTTAAATACCATCTGGACAAAGCAAGAATTCCCACATTCTTGTTCCCTTGGTAGTTTGGGAAATTTTGTATATGTACGTTTTATACAAGGTTCCTCCAATTTGAAAGTTAAGATAACTTCTTGTTACTTTTCCAAACTGAAGTTATAAAAAATAGAGATCTCTAATTTGTTGTGCTCCAGAGGCTGCCGTTGGCAGAGATCTGGCATTGGAGCTGCCTCCATCGTGCATCACACGCAGCCAGAGCTATGGGCAGGACTGGTTGCCTTCTGTGGGGATGAGAGGAACCTGATGAGAGAAATGTGACTTGGATTAGGAGATAAGCAAGCAAGATGCAGATGGGATTCTGGAGGAGGAAACAAATATGTCACTGAGAGAAGTATTTGTCAGTTGTGTTTCTGGATGTGTGTGTAACACACAGAAAGGGGGAGGGGTAGTTGCTTTAAAATATTATGCTGCAGAAATTGGTTAATTTTTATGATTTTTCCTTCCTTTTTTGAAGAGCAATATGGCAATTGTGGACAGGAGGGCACAAACATTATTTTAGAAAAGAAATTCACCAGCTGTGTTACTGTGATGATAACAATTCCGTTCAAAGCTTTCAGTCCCTAGTACCAAGAACCAGGAGAGGTATGTGCCATAAAATTTTAATACCATTTCTTCCCTAACCAATTCACCACTCTGGTCTGACATTCAAAAGAGGTTATGCATGACAGTGTACGTGTGTTTTTATAGCACAAGGAATTGTAGTGACTCTGCAAAGCTGCATCAAATGATGCAAAGCACATTTCTACACTACATTTCTTGGACATGCTGGACGTTATATTTTAAATATTTGACAGGAACAACAGCCTGCAGTGTATGTACAATTAGAATACCCTAAGAGGTGGTTTGTTGACATGGTGTTCTGCAATTTGCAAAATTTTTCCCATTGTTTAGTGATGTAACACTAATGGAATTTCCCCCCCATTTTAAAATACCTTTTATAATATGCATTGGGCCAAAAATGCTGTTTTTAAGAAAATTCCTTTCAACAAAATGATTATTATCTATAGAGCCACTGATGTGTGAGCCATACTGATTTATTTCAAAAATTATCGAGTAGAATTATAATTTTCCTGTCGGGAAGTCTTGTAATAGAAGAAAATGTCTGTAATAGTGCATCTATAAAGAGCTTGAAAAACTGGAATAATTAAGTGAACTGAGATCCTAATTTTATTTCCATGTTACATTTTTACACTTCTCTGTAGAAGAGAATGAAACAGATTGCTGTAAGCATACTCATTCCAGAGGTACAATAGATGAGAATTTCAATTCTACTCCAAAATTTTGCACTGAATAAAAGGATCTGAATAGTACCATGGAGCTAAAAACTCTTTCCTAACTTCTGTTTCACTTTTGGACTGTGAATTCTCTGCTGCAGCTCTGAGAGGCACAGCCCTTATGNAAAAAAAAAAAAAATCTAGAAATATTTATTTGTCAATAGATAAAAAAGACATTTGTGCTTTTGTAAGCTGAACAAACTGCCTTTTGTTAGCTGGGCACTTCTTAAAGACAGTATTTTTTTTTTAATCTCTAGATAAAGGACAGTATTCTCTATTAAGCAAAGAATCTTCATTACAGCATTTTCCATGGTACAAGTGAATTTGGAGAGGGGGATTCTTTGCCAGTGTATGTGTTACTTGTGGCCTACATTTCGCAGCATCATAGGGATCTGAAAACCTAATTGGTTTCAGCCAACAATTTCAGGATTAGTACTACCACTTTGCAACATATGCAATCAGATCAAAACTAATGTTACCTCATGTGATTGTGATGTCTTTCGAGAAAGAGAAGACTTGTTTGTTTTCTGTAACTCCTCTCATTAAATCTGCATGTAAGAGCTTCGACCTAGGAGAGAAAATCATCTCTGTGCTCTATCACATTTATCTGAACCATTAAGATACTGAGCTCCATCTGGTGCTGCTCTGCTCCTCTGTGTCATACAGGAGGTGTTTTCATCCAGCACCTTATGTCAGTAGGCACACTGGGAATAGCAATAATTGATCAATAGCAGAGTTCATGTTTAGGCGTCTGCCTTGACAATCCATTGTGCCGTGTATGGGCATTGCTTTATCACAATAAATTAGAACAGTCCAAAGTCTTGTCATATTCATTTAAAGCATGTCCAACAAATGAAGGGATTTGTACAGAGATGCACAAAGAATCCAGTATTTTCCCTTCTTAGTTTAGAGACATTATGTATTTCAATTTCATCTTATCTCCAGTTAGATTCTAATTACTCTATCTTTGCTTAGGAAAGTGGGTTTTTCTTCTGTTTCTGATGTGTGGGTTTTTAACACCAGATCTAGTTACATTCAGAGGTCAAATTACTTTAAGCTTAGCTGAGCAGACAGGTGAAAAATCATGTATACCATCAAATATTAGAAATTTCCAATCTGCACTAAACCATGAGATTTCTTTTTATGATGAACATGAAACTGTGGCTTGCTAAAGACAATACGTTAAGATGGATTTGCCTTTATCTCTTGGGATTTTGTATTTAATTTTTTGTGGGAAGCCTTACACAGTCTGAGCATGGCTTGATATTTAAAAGAAGGTCAATTTCTCTAATTGTAATTTGAATTGTGAACTGAATAGTGGTAATCAAGCCTATTCTCACCATCATATTTTGCTTTGGAAAGAGCTTCCCTTTCATGTAGTAATGGTGTTGTATCTGAAGAGATGGCTGCTCTACCATATGCGTTGGCATATTTACAAGACAACTTTCCTTGTAATTTTGTTTACATCCTTTTAGTGTATCAGATCACTTGAGTACCTTAGTAAGACTATACAGAATGCAATTGCTCAGAAATTCACATCTTATTAAGGAAATATAACAACTGTATAACAGTTTGTATAAAGCAGAAGAAGGAAGGGAAAAATGGCTTGCTCATGTCTCTGCCTTTAGATGAGGCAGACAGAAAAGTTTTGCAGCAACGATTTGAAAAATGTGAAATGAATTATCAGAAGATGGCTCCTCAAACTCTTTCCAGTTCTAGTAATCCTTGTAAGGTAAGTAACATAAGTAAGGCACAGAAAATTGAGATGAGTTGAGCGAACAAGCATTTGAGTCGTCCAGACTAGCAGAGTTTATGGGTAACTGTAACTGGTAGAGTTGTGAGTGATTCACATTCATCACATGCATCTTTTCCCTTCATTTAACTGGATCTTGGGTTTTCTTTGGTGCTTTTTCTTCCCTGGAAAATGAGAACCTGCATTAAGTCCAAGAAGGAGCAGTCAGAGTGCTCTTCTGCGACTTTCCTGCAGAGCAGAGACACGTGTGTGTCCTGCACAGCCAGGTGTGGTGCAGAAACCCACCCAGGTGTTGCCAGTTGACTTTGTAGGTATTCTAGTCATGTCAGCATGGGACAGCACCCAAGAAAACAAGCCATGCTAACAAGCATATCCATTACCCCACTGCTTCCCATATGGCATGGGCTAGCACCTCTGCCTATAATTACTCATGTGGTGGATTTGTAGCTGGCTTAAAGAACTTGGGGCTTCCCTGTGTCACGTGGACTGAATTGAACTGACATTAAGAGTAGTCTCTTCCTCAGCTGTGCTCTTGTTGAGCTCATGCATGTCTCCCTTTAGAAAGAATTTTGAATCGTGCCATCAGGTACAGAGATGTACAGAGAGTTGTACAGCTCACTGCATCCTGGAAAGTGTGGACACTGAAAACACTTTGGAGTCTACGCTGATAGTCATATATGTATTCCTTGTCTTCCTTGACTGTATGATCTGAGAAACAAGACTCTGAAGAGGGACTTGAGCAACCAAAGAGCTTCACTCTACTGGAGCATGGGCAGGTGCTCGGAACCTGAGCTGCTGCCAACACTTCTGCATCCACATGGAAGTTCAGCTGTGGCCTTTCTGTCCAGAGACCCTCTGGTGCCCAGAGAGGTTGCAAGGTCTCCAGCCACAGAGATATTCAAGACCCCACAAACCCCTCTGGTTGTCCCTGCTTAGAGCAGGAGATTTGACTAGATGGCCTATATTATTCTATGATGCAATAAGCAGCTTAGTCAGTTTTCTCTAGGTTGTTTGTATGAAAAAGCTATCAGAAGCCTGCCTGCACTTTTTGTGTGTTTGATTGATTATTATTGCCTTTTTCTTTACCAAAGCAATGTTTTTCCAATAAGCCTCTAAAAGGAAACATGAATATTTAATAGACAATTCATGAAATATAAGTATTTTCTACTTCAAAAAATGATTAATGAGAAATAAATCCATATTGGAAAAATATCAGTTTTATATTTTTCGCTTGGGATAAATCACAAAGGAAGCTGCCTTACAAAATGTAGTTCAATTGTGTGATGTATTTTTAATGTCCTGTGATGCCAAAAGTAAAATAATGTATTTAAGAGGCCTTTCTTCGGCCAATAGAACAGTCAAAAGGATTTGATGATCTCAACTACCTCTGTATAAAGTATTACATCTTTTAATCTGAAATTGGAGCCCATAGCTGATGTTTCATGTAAAGAGACAATGTCAAATACTCTTTTCATAAGTAAAAATGCATTATTCTGCCCAGAGATTTTAGCTATCTGCATTTTTAAATCTGCAAATAATGATTTCACAAGTTTATAGTAATTTTCCAGTCCAGAGGAATTAAAAGATATTTGTCAGATAAAATCTATATTATTAGCTATTTTGTCACAGAGATCTTACCCAGATGGGTCAAACCTGTATTCATTCAGTGTTTGCTGATGGAATTATCAAGAAATCTTTTATCATTACCTCACAGTCAGATCAAACTTTTCCATTAAGACAGTCATGCTGCAGGTATTTCTAATTCTTTTCTCTTGCAACTGCAGTCCAAGTCAGAGGATATTGTTTCCATGGTTGATTTACTACATCTAAGTTACCTTACTGTAAGATCCATTCTGCAGATTTAGATGGCATTAGTTGGAACTAAAGACTTCCTTCTGATGTCACTTCTTATCTTAAAGGAATTTGTACTTCTCTACTGCAGATTGTGAGCTCATCATTGCACAGTAAATTTGAGCAGTGCTGAGATAGTATTTGCATTTTACTTCTACTCAAGTAACCTGCCCTGTTCTTGAAGCTGTCCTTCCACTCACATATTTTTTGTCTACGTAGAAGGACATTTGCAAGCATTTCCCCTTGTTCTGTTTCAGAATTGAGATCCTGTCAAATGCTGCCAGAAATTAAGCACTGTAACTATGACACCTGCTCTGAGCTGGATTAGATGACACATTGCCAGAATGCTGGCAGTAAGCAGCCACCTGCCTGCATTACTACCTCCACTGAAGCAGAACCTCTGCAAGCACTTTACAAAGTAAAAACAAAGCTTTACTTCATCATCACATTTTTTCATGAGATTTCACATAAAAATCATTCTGAATTGTAATCATGTGCCTCTGTCTCCTTACATCAAGTTATTCTGCATTTCACATGTCAGTGTCCTCAGGTCAAAATTGCTTTTGTCAACGGCTTCCTATTTTTTAGGTAGGGCTATCTTTTTTATTCTTATTTTCATCCTTACTGCTTTTGCTCTACAGTTTCTTGCAAGTCAAAGGCTTCTTAATATCCTAATGAAAATGTGAACAATACATTCCCCTTTTCACTAAACCCGTGCTTTGATTGAAAGTACATGTGTGAAAGATACTGGCACTGTTATTCATTAGGTTCCTCAGAAGCATGAATGTGGAGGCTAAAGTTTGTGAGTACGCAATATTTTCCCTGAAACCAGACATATATTGACAGTATCTAAATAATTGCCCAGTGGTAATGTATGCACTGGAAAAGTATTGGCAGAATACACCTTCTGTTTTTCCAGTTCTTTGGAATTACCCCTGTGAATTTACATTTACTTTGGTTTTGCAGAGGAAGAACAGTTTAATCAACTAAAATTTACTGGGTTTTGTTTTTCCACTTAATTCACTCCACATGGCAAATCAATCTGTGCTGTTAAGTAATTCTCAAAAACAGTGGAACCTGTAGTAGTTACTATTTACTACTCTCCACTCAGACATCATACAGAGCTAGATTACAGAGAGAATTGTTACTAGAGGAAGTATGTTGATTTTTGTCTCCTTTTCTGTTTTTTCCTGTGTTATGGTCTTACCAGAAATTACCTATATTTGCCAAAATGTAAAGAACTTTTTCTGTTCTGGCTTTTTAATTTGCCTTGTAGGATCTTCCTAAAGCAGGTAACACTAATTCTGGTTGTTTAATCTGTTTCAAAATCTTACTTATTTCATTTTACTTTTATGAGGAAGGCTTTTAAATGTGAAGAGAGACCCAGACTTGAGTAATTTGCTCTTAAATAATGATAGGGAAAACATCTTAATGGTAAATCCTGATGGTTTTTTCCCTATTGTTTTGCATACGTGAATGAAAACCTGCCTAGTAAACTCAAGGTAAATAAACAATGGCACCATTCAATTGGAGACACTGTAATTTTATCCTTCCTCAAGGTAATGTGCTGTGAATAGGTTTTTTCAATTTTCTTAACTTTTAGACTCAAGAAATGCTTGTATCAAGGTGAGTACCTACAGCTGCTTTTGTCTTAAAATGACTTGACAATATTATTGATAATGAACTAAAATTAGCTAGGCAGAGGAGAATGTTTAAGAGGGTTTTTGACAAAAGATACTAATCTTTAGCCTTGATCCTGGAAGGCAGCCTGCAAATACAGCAAAATATGGGCTTTTCAAGAGACATTCCATGTCAGCATAACTCTGCTTCTATTCAGACTAGCAATGATAAGTTCAGAATGAGCAGAGTCAGGTCAAGAGCGAATATATATATATATATATATATATATATATATGCATGTATATATTTAAATCCTGCCATCAAAAGACATAAGAATGCTTGCAGGAACACATGGGGGTTCCGTAGCTGGGACTCAACCAGCAGTTAGCACCACTCTGTGTCTGCTTTAGGAGGAGAATGACAACCTGACCTTTACAAGCTTTCCTCGACCTAGTTGATGACTGTAACTCATGGAGTTACATAAATGGCCCATGCTTTAGTCTCTTCCACTCCTTATACAGATACTGGAGAAGAAAATGCGGCTTTGTTTTTAAATATGTTTGCGGTTGGTTGGATTTCTTCGGGAAATAGCAATGTCTTCATAAATTTAGTGGTAAAATGGAAAGGTAGCCTTGCCAGAAGGGCAAGTCTATAATATGTGGACCTAGGGTACTGCCTGTATTTGAGGACTGGCAGCAATGATACGGTACTAATGATGTTTGTCAGTGAAGCCATAATGTGTTTTGTCTATCTGTAACCCAGACTCTGATGATCTGAATTCTACCCTACAAACCTATTTCGAAGATCATGGTTCAATCAAACTAAATGCACCTTGCTACTGCCTCTCAATGAGAATAACAAGTAAATACAGTTTTTGTAACAAATAAGGCATTTTTAAAGAAAAAAAAAGTCTGGAAAGTGGTTGAAACATTTCTCCATAAGGGAAGAGAGCAGTTCTTCAACAGAATATTCTTTTCTCCAGCCATTTTCAGTCAGTGGGTTGCCCAAAGGCTGTGAAATCTCTGCCCGTGGAGATATTCACTATTCAATGGGACAAGCCCCTGTCTGAGCAGGCTGATCTAAGTTAACCCTGCTTTAGCCAGAGGCTTAGCCCAGATGAACCCTAGACGTCCCTTCCACCCTAGATGAGTCTACAGTTGTCTGATTCTGGTAAGTCTCTTGTCACCCTGGCTTTACGCTGTTCTGAAGACCACCAAGAATGTTGTTAGTGACCAGAAGAAAATCCATTTTTTTATGGATAGGTCAATTCCAAGCATTTATTCCATTTCTGTGTTTGCTAAGTGTTTTATCCCATTAGTCTGCCCCCTTAATTCCACTGCTTTTCTTTCTTCATCATCCGGACATCACTTTATAGCAGATTGCTCATGTCAGTAGTTGTCTTATTTAAGTTTCCAAGGGGAGTAATGTTACATCGATTTTTGTTTGCATGTTCCCATAATGTGAAATTGAGTTTACTTCTCGAAATCATTAAATGAGCCAACCCTTGAAAGTCAATTACAACAGAAGAATGCTCCTCTATTCTCAGTTGAAACATTTATAAGATGAAGGATACTGAGTCTAACTAAGTACTAACCTAACCATGAGAGTTTAGGAGGTTCCATTCACTAAAGTATTTTTGTAATGAAGATGGTCTTCATGCTGTCTTTTTTCCAGATATTTTGGTTAGCTATTTACTCCGTAGATCAGGTGAATGTGGCATTTCATTCAATTTGTCCTCCATCTGGATTTGTTATTCTCTTTCCAGTCTTGTTTTTCCCAGCCTTGCTTTTCTCAGCCTTGCTTAGTGCTTTCCTTTATGAACACTTAACATGAGCAAACCCAAGAGAAATGGATTTTCATATTAATAATTTAGTATTATTATTTCTTTTTTTCTGAATATAACTGAACCTGCCAAATATATTTTGATTAGATTTTCTTTTGGGTAGATCTTCTGTTGGCAAAGCTGATTATCATTTTGAAAACATTTTAATGTGCCAACATTGCAAGATATCGAGTAGAAAAACACTCTTTAAACATCTGTATTGTGATAACTATTTGGAAATTTTTCATGTTTCTGCATGGAAACATGTAACACATAAGATACCACGTTTAGATAGTGTTCACTTGTGAAACAGCACCTTCACAAGTCATGTTTGGCTGCCATACCTGTTATGGCTTAAACTACAATGTGTTGGAAAATACCTATAAACTTCCTGTTTAACAACCATCAATAACTTTATAAGCTGTTTTTAATAAATTTCCTCCATTTCTCAGTTTTTATTGGTGTGTCAGTACTGTAGTTTCTTTCTGTATATTGTACTTCTTAGATGGTTCTTCTGAGTTTTGGTGGATTTTGTTCTGTTTTGTTTTTTAATCCAAGTTGTTTATGACAAAACTGCCAATCCACTGCCAACTTAACCTCACCTTTGAGAGAGCAGTTTGCAGGAGATTTTTAGAGTAGCAGAATTTAGTTTTGGTTTTGTGGTATCTACTTGCTAAAGTCTCATGGGAAAATAAAAGGTAATTTGTGAAATGTGCCTATAAAGAAAAACATCATTAAAGCTGGATTTAAAATCCATAAAAGTCAGTGGAAAGAGTGCAAGTGAATTCATTGTCTCTGAAGCAAGTCTCTTGGGGGCATTTTGTTGCTGTTGTATCATTTTGTATTGAAATATTTTTCAGAAATTCATCAGCAAAGAAGATTTTTTTTCTTCAGTTTTTAGCACCAGAAAGTCACTCATTCCTTTATATGTTAAATCCATTTTTGCAGCCCAGTAATACTTTGAGTACAAATATTTCTATGTCTCCATTATGGTCCAATACTATATTTGTTTAAAAAATGTTAACTCTATAGTCATTGGGTTGGGGTTTTGGGTTTTTGAGGGGGTTTTTTCCTTTGTTTTTTGTTTTGGGGGTTTTGTTGTTGTTTGTTTTAGTTTGTTTTGGATTGGTTTGGTTTTTTGGTTTTGGGGGTTTTTTTGATGCGCTAAAGAAAATCATATATATGTATCTTAACTGCTGGAGTTTTCATTCCTGTCATGTCACAAACTAGTAATAATTTTTTAGCTGCTCTAAGGACATGGACATGCAAATTCAATAATTTCCAGCATCTATCAGGATAGTGGAGGGAGAGTGTAAAAAGTATAAATGTCAGCCTCCCACCCATACAGTCACACTTTCCAGATAGATTTAAGAACTCCTCGTAAGTTGTATTAACCAAGAATTTATTTGAGCAACATTGAATATAGGACAATGTCTAAAAAACTGGGAAACCCTTCACAAAGCTAACTAACAGTTTTCTTGTCTGGTTTTCTGTCATCATACTTTCCTTTTCTCATATTAAGTACACCCTTACCTATTTCTTGGAATGCCATCCACTTGTTTGTCTAAAATTGTATTGTATGTAACTTTATGAAAAATTCATTAATATTCATTAGAATTTGAACATTACGTCTTCTAGTATTATCATGTGGCTCTCTGTGTTCTCACATCAGCTTCAGCCAAACCTGCTGTAGCTTTCTTGTAGAGCACTGTGTCTCCTCCTGAGTGCAAACAGAGCTAAATTCCTCCTTTTCCCCTCTTTGCTGCACATCCTCCGGTCTTTGCCAGGGAGCTTTCTGTAGCAGCCATGCTGATGTGCATGCCCCACATAAAGTTCTCTTCGTGCTATGCACAGTCAGCTAACCCATGCATGCATCTGTCTGCTGTCCATCTCCTCTTTTCTATGTAAAGGAAGCACATGCAGGCCAGAAGGGAGTCACAGCATGACTTCCAGGAGACCAGAAGAAAACTGAGTTGACAAAATATTGATACACCATTTGAGGAGGAATCAGGAATTGGGATGGGTGACACATCACATTGACCACTGACTACAACTTCTTTCCTTTTTACTTGGAAAAGTGAGCCCTGGTGGCTATTTTGTTTTTCTTTTGCAGTCATCCCTAACAAACAGTGACATCATCTTTGTGAAACTGCACGCCCCCTGGGAGGTCCTGGGCAAATATGCTGAACTAATGAATGTAAGAATGCCTTTCAGGTAGGTGTAGTTGTATTTTGTCTCAACCTCCAAAGCCACACTATACTGTAAATTTAATGTGATAATAACACCAAAATGCCTATAGAAAAGCTCTTCTATAAGATACCACACACCTTTAGAAAATATAAATGGAGTTCCTTAGATACCACATTCCTTACTGGTTTTTGTTAAAGCCTACAATTTCAGTACAATACTGGTTTGAGATGGGCTGTAGCAGTGCAGCTGTTTTCATGGGGTGTTCTGTCCTTAGGCCCTTTAACCCCTTCAATGCTGGAGCCCCCTGCATACTTGTGCGCTGCTGTTTTTTAAATGGACATTTCATTGAAATCAATGGGAGGTCAAGAAGATCCAGGTACGTAAGGCAGCACAGAAAGTGCATGTCTGTTTGACGTATCTGGTATGCACCTGTAAATTGCTTGTATAGTATGTAATTAGTATCACATGAATAAGTATAAATAAGTATCCCATCTAATAGGAAAACAATTTAAGCTGTAAATGTTTTTTCCTGTGGAGAAAATAGAGAAATTATATTAAATGCTACTGATAACCAGATTAATTCCACATTGAAATTCAGACTATTTTTATAATTGATTAAATATTATTTGCATGTTGGGCTATGAAATTTTCTATGTAAAATATTGCTTTTACTCTGCTGGTTATCAGAACTTCTAAAGCAGCATAAAGATTTCCACTGGAACTGACCACAACCCATGAACTGAGAGGCCTTGATTTTTCTTTCAGTTAGCAGGGTTTGTAACATAAAGCTCCATTGATTTTAATGGAATTACTCCTGAACAAGAAAAGGATCAGACCCTGAATATGCAACTAGTGAGCTGGTGCCTTTGTAGGATTCCATCAGTTTTTTCTTACCTGAGTATGAAAAATGCCTCTGGTATGAGACACCGCATAGCAGTAGAGAACTCATGAGGAAAAATGGAGATGTATAAATGACAAAATTGCAGGCTTATTTTGTATTTATTTTGTTTTCATTTTCACAGCAATTCTTCAACTGTTCTTCCTTATGCTTTTAATGCTAAAGAGAAAATTCCAAAAGCAATCAGAATTCATTGCAGGATAGTAATATTATTTTTAAAAGTGTTCTAGAAACAATGGATAAGGCCAAAAGTGTACCTTCTCTGACTTCCGTGGCATTCCTTGAGATGGACCTGCTCTAGAAATTGAGTAAGGTCTCATGATTCAGAAATACACCAGGAACTCTGCATTTAGTCACGGAGCAGCTTTTTCTATCCTGATCACTCAGCAGATAGCAAAGTAGGTGTCATACAGATTATATGGAAAGCTTTGAAAATACTGAGGGTTTCTTGATCTGCTTCAGGATCATGGCTTCATTCTTTCCACATCCATAGAAAGAGAATTATTACAGCATTGTTAACAGGAAATCATGGTAATTCACTCGTGACTGCTGGGCAGGCTCTTCAATTTTATTTTATAAACAACAGTACAGTTTACCATTTCAAAAAAATTTTACAACAAATCCACAAGTCTAGATGGTGTGTTTCCAGATGGCTTTGTCTAAGCCCTTGTTTTAAGTGGTGCTGATTGCTTATTGCTCCTGATTATTCAGGCTAGAATTGTGCAAGGTCCATGCATCACTGAAGGAAATCCTTGTTGTTTCAAAGCAGGAGTGACAAAGTGGTGGATACCTCTGAACACTAGAAGCAAAATCAAGAAGTGGATGGCATCCTCAGAAACACTTAGCTTTGACCTTTCTCTGCTCCTGCTAAGTAGAGCAAGATAAATAACACTATCCAAAGAAGGCTGGCCAACATGAAATAGTTTAGAAAATTTTACTTTACCAGCATGATATGGACTCTGATAACAAAAATGTCAAAAAGTTCTGAAAATTAACTTGGAATACTAACCAAATTTGTTTATCGTTTATAAAGCATCATTGCTGTCTTATTTTAGAGGACTTGCTTCCAAGGCACTAACAGCATTCCTACACTACATCTGCTACAATATTTACAACATGTGTGGTGTAAGCCTTCATTTTCCAGAAGTGATGCAGTTCTGCATTACACAATGGAACCTCTCAGAATACACAGAAACCACCTTGATTTAGCAATGACCTTCACTGGATGAAAATGTCAGCCTCTGGAGGAGGAACTCAGAGCTTGGTCAGGCACCCAATTCTTCCAATAAGGAGTATGAGTCCCAAATCCACACTCAAGAACCCTCAGATTTTCTTAATTCTCAGGAAGATGTGGTCTCTGTGCTGAAGGCAACGTGTCAGATCCTGACAGCTCTGGTATGATAGGCATCTATGAGAAGAATAAGAGCTGCCAGCAGGGGAGTGGGACAGGAGGTGGACTCCCTGTCCTGGATCTACACATGGTGGTTAGGGGCTGCTCTGCACTGCAGAGCTGGTCAGGAGGCAGGCTGGGAGTGGGTTCAGCATGTGTCTGCTCGTGTCCCCTTGTCTGCTCACTTGCTCATCATTTGCTCTCACACACGGCTTATTGCACTGACAACAGAAACCAGCCTGTATGAGGGGCAGAGGGAGTGGCTGCACACTTGGTGGGGTGCTGAGCACATGTGCATTTGCTTGTGTAGCCTATATTCTGTTCCTAGGGATGTTATCCCAACAGCAATCACCAACCCCGCTTGGTACTGCATGTGTTCCAGCATATTGCTGCATAAGGTACAGCTTTCCTGGCTTTTCTAAGTGATTCCCCCTTGTGTTTCACCAAATGCAGCTTTAATAATTCACTAGTAGATGTCAGATACTTTATCCATATTTGTGTCAGTCCTATAGAATTCCTGCAACAGTTTTTTATGAACTTCTCTGAAATAGAAACATCTTTGGATCCCCATCTTTCACATATGACAAATAGCAGAAAAGGAGGAGACAATGGGAAAATGATGACCTTCTGGCAATTCAAATGCCACCAGTGTCTGTGTGGCTTCCTGTGACAGTTCTGTTAATCTCTCTTTTAGTCTCTTCCTCCACCTCTTACAGGCTTCTGTCTTCAATCTCCTTTCCTTCCTTGCTAGTTCATACTGTAACTGACGATGGGTTTTCTTCTCGACTGGCTTCATTTTTGCTGTTCTTCCAGGAGAAAAATCTATTACCTGCACCGCCGATACAAGTTCATGAATAGGTGAGTACAATTCTTATGCCAGTCGAGTTCACGTTCATTTGGACCCAAGAACAAAAATAACAGTTAAAGTCAAGCTGGAAGGAAAAGTTTATCAGTTGTGTAGAAAGGATAAAGGGAGTGATTACACACCAGGACATCTGCAAAAAAAACGAAAGAGAAGTTGCATTTCACAGTCTTTAAAGAAATAGAAGTATGTTGGTGCAAATGCTGTGTCTCCTTCTTTTCATGTAGCTCATTAGGGAGTTTCTTGGGGTTAGAGTACCACAGTTACAGGTTCATTTCCATGAACCTTGCTTACTTGTAATAGTGATGGCATTATTTATTTATTGCTTCCTCTGTGGGGATGCTTAGTACTTTGTTGGTAGATAGGAAGGCAGTGAACCGAGCTTAAGGGATATGTATTTTCCAAGAATCTTTGAAGTGCTTTCACTCAATTATTAATATCTTTAAGGTTATGCTTGATGCCCAGTTTATGTCTGACTTACTGCAATGAAACTCTTTTCCTGCAGCAGTTTGCATTTTCTTTTTGATACCTTGGAAAATTAAATGAAAATATCTCCAAAATGCCTAAAAATTATACAGGCTTGGCAAAAACCAGGTCATTTATATATCTACATTTATTTATCTCACTGTATGTGGCATTTAATGCCACAGTACTGTGATGCAGTTTTCAGAGGGGTCTAGCACCTGATCTACTGATTTACTGAGGTCAGTGGAAATATTGCCAAGAACCTCTAAGAGAGAAGAATGAAATTTGAAAAATCAGCATTTTGGAATAAACAGCCATACCATTTTGCACATAACATCGATACATTTACATCCATGGGATGATCACTCTGCAGTATGAGCATATTAAAAAACATTTTGTATATTAAGTTATGTCACAGCTTGCTGGTGACTTGACAGTACCAGCATTGATATCACATTATAGAATTTGCCTTTTCATATTAGTAAGCACCAAATGAGCACTTTGCAGAGTTGAGACATTTTATCCCTCTTTGGCACAGGGTAACAGATGCACACAAATCTTCTAAAACTCGTTGGTGCTGCCCCACTTTCCATTCCCACCTTACAATGGATACTATAGTGGCCGTTAGTTTGGAATTGGTCTTGACTTTAAAGAAGACATGGCTGCTTTGACTAAAGCAATAGATAGGAAAGAGAAGGTGAAGGTTCTATCATTTATATGTGCTATATGAAGTTTTGCTTCACGTTCATTTTCTTATGAGTCAGGACGCAATTTGGAGTCAGTATGGGAAGAGGTATGGTCCTTTTTCTGGTATTTAGTTCCTGAGTGATGAGAACACTTGGCTAAATTCCACTTTTATGTTCAGATCTATAAATAGCTACTTGAGGCAGAAAAGCTGTAACTGAATAGCCCCAGTGGGGAAAAAAGAAAACATATTCAGCTTTTTTTTAACTTATGTGAAACTTAGATATATGGTTTCAATAAAAGTATCTATTTCCTTTACTCCTAGTTCAGTGTAGATTAAAGTACTTGAAACCTTTGTCCATTTTTTGAGTTAATACAAACATTATACTGACATTTGGGCAAAATTTATTTTAGAGAGGAGTTTAGTCACAAGGCAAAGCCCAGAGCAGGTCTCTTGCAACTTGTCAATCTGACTTGAATTTTCTCTCTGAAAAATTCTAGTGATCTCAAAACTTCAAATTACAAAACTCCCCTGCTTTAAAGGAAAGGAGGGGTATCAGATACCTATACAGCACCTGCATCGTGGTTAAAAACTAAACTAATACAATAGCTAGCACCACAATATGCATAAAGTTCTATGAAAGCTGACCCACTCATAAAAATCAGTCTTAATTAAAAACTTTTTTTTTATTTTCCTAACTTCTCTTTCCTTTGAAAAACAGTTCTATCCCTACCCCACTTTATGGTGAGAAAACAATTTCTTTAAAATTATTTGAGAAACGCTTTGTGTGAGTTAAACACAATATGTATCTTTAGAAAGAGGGTGCTGAGTAAAAACTAGACTTGGAGAGCAGGGGCAGGATTGAAGTGGGAGAGACTCTGAAACACTGTGTGAAGCAGCTCCCTCTTCATCACTCCATGCACCCCATTGTTCTTGGGTAGGTCACACCACTTTCCAAACACCGTTCCCCTATTCGGCTGAGTATGGGGAAAATGAGGCATGGATTAGCCTTGAAGAAGTGATAAAAACACCAGATTTTTAACACTATGTGTCTGTGTTCGTTAGCACCAACACCACTCTTTCAGCTTTTTCCTTTTGCAAGATGCTCCTGTAGCCTACGAAACCTGCACTGCTGACTGATGGCACTGTTGGAACGAGCTGGAGGAAATTTAAAAATTTGGTCTTTTTTTTTTTTCCAAGGAATTAACTAGGGGGGGTTGTTTTCCCTGCAGAAGGCTGTACTGCATGTTCTGTGCTTTTGCAGTAAGGTTTTGCAACCTTCTCAGACCCGTTTGCCAGCAGGCTGACTGAGCATGCCAAGTAATCTGAGTCTTGGGAATGGCAAACCACTCAAATTCTGGGTACACTCAGTGAGAAGCCAGCATGAATAATGCATTGCTGTTAAGTGGGGAAAGCACTCGGTCCCTTTGTGCTGTGCTTGTGTGGTGTGATAAACCTGCAGTAGGCAGTATCTCAAATGTGCACATTGACTTGCAGCATGAATGGGAAAAGATTGCAGATGGGCAGGGGTGTTAATAGCTTGGAGAATTCAAACGAGTTTAATTAACAAGAATGGAACAGCATATTTAGAAAAACCCTCTTCCTGATTCCTGCTCCCTTTTCCATACCCAGACACACTAAGCCTGTTGAATGTACAGTAACACAGGGCTTATGGAATTTTCAGAGGAAAAACGAGAGGCCAAAAGACAGGGATTTCCCTGTGGAGAACTTACTTTCCCTTGGCATTTCTATCAGTGGCTAGACAGACTAGCTCAAGGCTGTCAGGCTGGATGCTGCAGCTGGAGAGTTACAATTGGTCAGGCCCTTTAGAGCCCTGGGATCTGGCATCTCACCTGCATTCAGCACAGACATTTGCAGACTACCTCCTCCTGTGCTCCAAACTGCTGGGTCAGTGCAAACACTGCCCATGGACAATTTGTGATTAATTAAGAGTAAATCTTATATTATGTTTACATATGTATTACAGTTTTTCCACACAGTCCTGATGATAAATTTGCACACGCATGCAACATCCAACACCCCTCACCCCATCACTCTGTTCCAGATTGGAAATGCACAAATGGGACCAAAACAGGTACAGCTGATTTAGGTACAATTTTGAAATGTGCCCATGTTTAAAAATGAGCATTAGCTTCCTTATCCAAGATAAAAATACCTGGTGGGAGAAGGCTGAATATTCCAGGAAATACTGTATGTATTTTAAATGAAAGTATGTAACATTTTCACAGCCCTTCCCCATACATTCAGCTGCCTGGGTATTGGTTTTCCTCCCTCAAACTTACTGTGCAGGGGTATCAGTGTTTGCTGGTCATAGAGTTCTTCTGTTGGCTCTGTCAAAAAAACCAAAAAAACCGAAACAACAACACAAAACAAACAAACAAAAAAACCCCAACCATATTTCCAGTCCTTGAGCTTCGTTCAGAACTGAACTTTCAGTTCAAAGGAAGTCAGTTCTTGTCCTTTAGCTCCACTTCTGGAAATATTCATCCAGTGACTGAAGTATGGGCACACTCCACAATTTGTAGTCTGCGATTTTTGCAGGGATCAGTGGTTAGGACTTGGAGTAGTTAGGAACTTCTGAGAGAGTAGGGCTCATTATGCTACACATATCTTAGCTTTCTTAGGTGTTTTTCATTATGACATTCTAGTATGGATTTGAATTTGGTTTAGATTGTCTTCTCCAATGAGCTCTGATTCTCCCCTTCATTTTACTGTGTATCTTTGCATGAGTGCACTTGTAGTTAAATTTGCCCTTTCTCCAGATCAATCGTTGTTTGCTTTCACCTTCCAAATGTAAGAATCTGCATAGCCTATCTGTTAGCCTATACACCCAGGGTTCTGGTTTCATGGAGGTTTTGTATTGCAAGAAACTACAACTGAACAAAACGAACAAAGTAGCCTATTTTTAAACATTGCAAGGTAAGAATCCATACAGAGAGTAGTAACGGGATGTAACTTGCTGGGGTTTAGCTGTCAAAAATCTTTGCCACAATCTCCAATCTGTTCTATTGTTTAGAGGGCAAAAATCTAATGTCATTTAAGCCTGAATTTTAAACTAACTGAAAATCTGAGAAATAAAGGTTTAGAGACATGCCAAGCACTCACTGGGCTTACTAAGATTTATGGCAGCATGTACAATCAGAATTGCTTTTCTGTTGAGACAAAATAAATGCTCCTCTGCAGAAAGCTGGTTATTAATAATAAAGTTCAGCTTGTATAATTTGGTCTGCCTCAAAAAAAGTCAAAAGACATTGCACCTTTTGTAGTTGTAAATATTAGGTGGCCTGGTTTGACAACACGTGCTTCATAATGTAGTGAAAAAAAAACATTGTCTCAAATGCTCATACTTATCATGTGCTGCAGGATCGAGAAACAGATAAGCAGGTTCCGAGGATGGTTACCCAGAAAGCCAATGAAACTGGACAAGGAAACACTGCCAGATCTGGAGGAGAATGACTGCTATACTGCTCCATTCAGCCAACAAAGGATCCATCAGTGAGTATTCTATCATATCTCAATTGCAAGATGAAAACTTTTCCTTCTGGATTCACCTTGGAAAAAATTGATTTCTTAGTTCATGTCTTAAGGACTAGTGCCTTCATACTAGTTCTTTTTCACAAAAAGGGAGAGATGGCAAGTCTGCATTTCTATTAATTAAAGGTCCAGCTCAAAGCTAAAGGAAATCAATGGGAAAGTTCCTTTTAATTCACTGGAATTTCAATTATGTCCCTAAAGTAGTCGAATGGCTATTTTCTCTCAGGTCAGAATTGCAGTTGATCTTTTTCACTTAAAGATGTGATTTGAACTTCTTTTCTCAGCATTTCTATGTCTTTAGCATAATCAAAATTAGTCCTTCATCACTGATGGTCGAAATACTGATAATCCCATTTCATTCCTAGTTGCGACTGTAGAACAAACAGAACTCTAAAGAAAAGAGACAATGTCAATTTGATTCAATTTCTCTTTCACTTTTATGGAAGCAAAAGTGGTTGCAAAATGGCAGGGTTTAGACCTATCAGTGACACTTTTCCAAGCATACCAATAGCATCAGTGTTGCACAAATGTCAGAGAAATCGTTTGACTACAAGAAGTCTTTATTCACTTGCAAAATGCAGAACAGAGAAAGCCCCACATAACCTTCAGAACTCGTATGGAATTTAAGGGGTGTCAACTACTGGATGTCTAATGGGTAACTACAGTGTTTGTAACACAGGAAGCAATTGTTGACTGAGAGCAAAACCACAAAGAATAGGCAGCACTGATGAGGATACTAAAAGACACAGAATGAATTACAGGTCGCTCAAAATTCTGAAATATGTGTTTTTATTCAGGGAGAAGCCAGGCTGATAAAGCTCTGAAATACCTCATTTTGAATGAATAATTTTTCAGGGATTTGATTTACTTGCTGCAATAAGAACAAATAAAATAAACCTCTGCCACAAATGGCATCTTTCCAAATACAGCAAAAAAACAAGAACAGGTGCAAAACTCCAGGGAAATTTCAATAAAAGTCTGTTTGACACAGAGATGGGTCAGTTATTGTACCCTGCAAGAGGAAGAGTAGGTGCAAATTAGTTTGAGAACAGACCAGTGATAATAAAAAAATTAATAAATTGGGATGTCAACATTAATGTTTTTATTACCAGCAATATTAACTGCTAAATTCCCTTAAAATTACTGCACATAGGAAAGAGTCTGGCTGTTTGTTTTGAAAGGTTTTTTGTGGCTGAAAGGAGAATTGGCATATATGAATGAGCATATTCTTTTTTATTCTTCTGCCTTGCTCATGTTCATGTTGGTAAACTGGCAGGAGCAGTTTATTAAGTAGTGTTAGTTTCATTAACACTCCTGCTGTTGTTTGGCACTTCTTTAACGTCATTGCAGACTTGGAAACTTCACTCCCTGGCAGGCCTGACATTTTCTGCTTAGCTTTCTGTGTGTAGTCTTCCTTTTTTTTTGTGTGTGAGGGCTTAGAAAATGTTGGCTGAGCTGGCCTCCTTCTCCCAAAAGGTGCTGGCTCTGACAGCAGTGGTGTTCCTATCATGCTTCAGCCTGTTGCCTGTGTCAGCCTGTCTTGTTTTGTTTCACTAGAATTTTGAAATACAATGACTTGTTTAGTATTTGTCTAGTGAGTTGCATGCAGGTGTTTCAATTTTTAACCCCAGAGACCCACAATATTGTTTTGGGAAAGTGAAGATAAAGAATCTCAGAAATTCTTGAGGTGCTGAAAAGAAGAATTGCCATCTACAGTGATCTTATGACAATTTAGCTTGCATTTTTTCAGTGGTAAGAAAAGTCCATACATTTTCATATTTGGGACAGTTAAGGTTTTGCTGGAATGCTCTTACCATACCATATTGTAATATAATGTAATTGTACTGGAAGCTACATAATTGTCATGGGTAGTTACTTGTGGAGTTCAGTCTTTAACTTAAAGTACATCATCCTGTAGGCTAGAACAGTGACAATCTCCTTCCTACTCTTGGGCCCTTAGATGTGACTCTGCATCCTCTTCCATCACACAGTTGTGCCAAAATTGATTCACAGAGAACAGGTACAGGACAGGAGGGGTCCCTGTACCACACCAGTGCTCAGCTGGCTGACCTCAGTGTTGACTTTTCATTGAACATATGGACATTTTTTGAGCAAAGAAAATATTTGTAACTCGTTCAGTTCTCGAAGTCCTCAGAGAAAGCAGAATAAATGCAAGGCTTTTAGTCCTTTTGCACTGTATTAAGGTGGTAGCTGAAAAATGTCACTAGTGTCTGCTTTTTGTCAGAACTTATGTACACATTTTGAATTTTAAGTTTAGAGTAAAAGCCATAAAATTTTCCTGCAAATCTAGAATCCTAAGTGAAAGGAAGAGATGAGTGGGAAGTACATTCAACTGTTCTTTCAGAAATGCCCACAGGAGCCTAAAATATATAATCAGTCTTTTAATTACACTAACAAGGATTTTTTCTGGCTATTGTACAAGTATTTCTGGAGAGAAAGATACGTACTTTTCACAGTTGAAAATATTTCGGATTTCTGTGTTGTCATAAATCACTGTTTATCCAAGACATGCTTAATGACCATGGAGTAAATCACTCACAATTGCAACCATCTCGGAAGCATAAAACTCCATATTCTTAGTTTTCAGATAAGATCTCCATGGCCAGTAGATTCTGCCATATGCCCTACCTGGAGGCTGCCAAGTTCTTCCTTTTTTCCCAGTTTTATGTGCCTTTCATTTTCTGAAGTATTATTCCTTAAATATTCGTATCAGCTTGGCTGTGTTTGATTTTGTCCAAATATTGCAATTTGGGTCTAAATTTCCTTATTTCTTACTTTCTTCATAGCTTCAGATGTCTTTCACATCATCAGAGAATGGGCAGTTTATCTTTTGTGATCTAGCCACAGTTTCCACATAGAGGGCCCCAGTCTGATACAGATTTTATAACATGATCTGAGTACAGTTTTCATTTTTGATAGTTTCTTTTAAAAGCATGGAAAGACAAATAACTGACAATATTTACAGTTCCGTGTCTAGGGGGGAAAATAATTAGGGAAAAAAAAAACCTGACCAAACCTTTTTTCCATAGGAATTAATATTTTTAAAATATTGATGTAGAATGAATGTGTGCAATTCCAGCAGATCATATCAATGGTCTTTTTCTTTCTTGCATTTTTCTCTCTCATCCAGATGGAAAAAGGCCAGATATGGAGAAACGTTAGCTTTCAAAAAAAAAAAAAAAAAAAATTTGTTTTAAGAGGCTCAGCTAGCCATCTGTCCTTCCTCCAAAACAGGCAAGGAAGAAAATGCAAGAATAACATCTGTGAGATGTGCCTGTAACTTTTACAATGTGGCTTCAGGTTTTCTTTTTAAGGGATTATGGCATACTTCATAGGGTATATCACAAATCACAATCACAAAATTGTCAGCACAAGAGAAGACCAAAATTCATTTTATTTCTTAAGTATTAGGTAATCTCTTTTCGGAGGAAAGAAGTTCTGCCAAGCACTTTTTTTTAAATTGTGTGGAATACTAAATGATCATTTTCAAGATAGACTTCTGAGTAGTGTGTCTTTTCTGCAGTCACAGCTTGGAAAAGGCTGTGTTTATACCAAAGCATTTCTTCTGAAAATTGTCAGTGACAAGAATGCACAATATGTGAAAAATGTTTACCATCAGGCATACTTAGTTGTTGTTCTACTACATCTTAGTTATTTTATATAGTCAACTGCTGGTCACTTGGGAATAGTAACAGTAGCAATCAGCGGCAATTTCTTAGATAACTGTACACTAGCTAGGAAAATATGTTAATTGCTGTTTAGAGATTTCCAACTCTATATCAGGAGCTATTTTCCTCTTTGTTTTTTCTTTCAAAGGCGATAAACTCTCTGATTAAATATTAATCTAATATATAATTGAATAACCACTTAAAATAAATATTTATTACTTAGTGAAAATCAGATTAAATATTTACTCTATTAGGAGGACTAGGATAGTAACTTGATTAATTAAGCAAAAATGGCCCTACATACCAGAGGTTAATGGAGTGATTCTTATTTGTACTATGTTCCCTTGTGGTACACGAGTCTTGTGTTTTTTCCAGATTTCCAAGATACGTGTCTCTCAGGGGAGTGCTACTTTTCAAGCTTTTTCTGATGTTCAAATCGACCTTAACAAACCCCATCTCTACCAAAATGATCTGTGCCCATATTCCCCGGAGCCACCTTACCCCAAAATCATGGATAGATCAGGGAGCTGCTGCAACTGAAGACATGGCACAGGGCTGCACGGACACTTACTTGTTTTGAGCCAGGAAGGTGGTTCTGGTGTTTAAATACATCTACAGTATAATAACTATACATTTGTAAATGGCTTCGTATAAATGGGGAACCACAGTTTTGTAAATCCTGCTCTCAAACAAATCTTCGTGCTGCCAAACTTGGACACGCCCTGCAATGAGTTTTATTGATTCTCTCTGGTTCTGGAAGTTTTAATTGCCTGACAAACAGAATGAAGAAGGGCATCCCTGAAAAATACATAAGGCTCTTTCTATCTCAGGTGAATATTTCTGAGTGAAACAATTTAAATTAAGAAGTGATCTGGGGGGAAGACTGATCTGGGGTCAAGGGCAGAGGAAGGGGGAGGAGAGATTCAGCACTTTTCATTACTCTCTATTTTACTTTAGCAGTTTTGAGGCTGTAGTGCCAATTTGGACACAGAGAGAGCCACTACAACATTCTTCATCCCAAAGTCACCCTGTTTTAGGTATATGATATGAAAACCCCATGTTAACCACTAATAAAAATGTCCTTTTGCATAAACAAGACAGTCAGCTGCAGCCTTAAAAGTCAAGCAAAATGAAAGTTAACAAGTGCTAATAATATACCCATTTTCAAACAAATAAAGTAGAGAAATGTGTGGTACTATTCTCAGGGGAATACTGCAGGCTCACCTTGTTGCTGTTACTACAGCTGGTGATTTACTTTCTCTATGTTAAATGAGCTAAAAACCTGCTATTGCCTCAGCCAGCAACAGGTTGGCTGTTGGCTCAGTGATTTACCTGGGCTTACAGAAGGTTGGGCATTTTTCCTGTGCCAAAGAATACACTATTCACATGGAGATTACTCCTTCGAGCAACATCTGTGCTCTTAGTTTGTACCGCTTCCAGCAGAAGGTACTTTTAGATATGGTGAGTGTCAGACATCAAATGTTTCAGTGTCTGTGGATCTCACGGTGCAAAGACACACACGGACCTGTGCATGCATCCATCCCCCCTTCATAGCTTCGTCACCAGACCATGGGTGTTCAGCTTTCAGCTTGTATATCTTATCAGTAAAGCAGAAAATAGCCTTTTCCTGCCTTTTGCTTTCCCAAAATATATAAAGTAAAATAAAACAAGAAAAGTAAACCCACTTTTTTTTCAAATGTGTTTTCAAAGATTCAAGAGCTGAATTTACCCTTAAAGGGTTTGTACAACCTGCAAAATTACCAAAGAGAATGTATGAACAGGAATTCATTGGTAATTTTTTCTTGGTTGAATTTGCACTAATTTGAGGCCTTTCTTCAGACAACAGTTAGCCTTGCTGTGCTTTGCTATCCGCAGAAAGATAGCTTGAAATTTCCAGTTCAGAGTCTAGTTAAGAAGGGTACAAATACAGTTTCAAAGCAATTAACCTTCACTGACTCTTCATGTCTCTTACAGCAGGAATGTAAGAGCAATATTTCCAGAATGACATTTTTAAAAGGGACTTCCATTAAGGATCACCTCTGGAACCTTTCCTTCCAAAAATACTCTCATTATCTTCATTGGGATTTTCCTTTTGAGTAAGGACAGCTCACACAAATAAGACTTACAGGACCAAGTTAATGATTATAGCTGTTGTGGAACAAATCACTGGCTTTATCTACCTATGCATTAACTTCACAGGTAATAAAAATTACAATGTATTAATCCTTACTTATTTTTTTTCTTACAAATGAGGCAGCAAAGTGATCAAAACCTTCAGTGAAAAGTCTCATAAATAAAGTCTAAACCCTTACTGAGCCTGAAAACAAGCTGTATTGCTCTTATGAATATTCAAATCCTTGTGCATGTTGAAAATCTAACAAGGGCAGCAGAAACAGAACAGCTGAGGAAATTCTTCCACCTAACAGCAACAAGGGTTAAACAAACTTGCTAGGAAGCCTCTGCTTTATATGATTCATAGCTCAGTAATGTCTGATAAATGTTTATGTGTACCTAGTTTGAAAATATCTTCAGCTCTGGCCCCTGTGAACTGAAATTTGAAGTGTGAGATTCTTCACAGACTGAGAAAATCTTTCTCCTCTGAATTCTTCATTGGATGCTGTAGAACATGGAATAGATTTGATGGTTATTCTGTGAATGTGGATTTACCACCGACATTCAGAAATAAGACAAACTGAAGCACAAAAATCTGGGGGGAAGAAATGTCCATAAAGCATGGGAGGAAGGGGTGGTGGTTGAAAGGGGTAAGTCCTACACTGAGCTGCCTGATTCTCACTGACAAGAACAAGTCCTGTGATTTTTGAGATAAATTGGAACCTCCCTGGCATTGTCCTCATCTATGTCAATGTCTAACTGGGATATTGTAACACATAGATACAACTACCTGAGATATTCTCAACCTTTCAATGCCTTCCACTCATGTCTGCCTCTTTTTGTTTCCTGTGCCAGAGGTCCCTGTCCTCTTGATTATGGTGATGCTGCTCTTTCTGTGCCTACTCTGCAGACAATTTCACAGAAAAAAACCTGAGCATTTGAGTTAAGCAAATGAAAAAAACCCCTATAATTTTTATGATCAAAAATAAGTGAGGATTTTTTTTTAAACTTTACCAATTCTATCCTGAAATAATGATATGGCTAGGGATGGTCTAGGACATCCAGAGGACTCATTCTGGCATTCCTTTTTCACCTTTGCTGAACTCTAGCATCTCTTCTTCATCCATGTCTTCATGAATAACTTTGGAAAACACTCAAGGGCGTGTTTTTGGCCCACTCTGACCATGGTGAGTTCTTCCTCTCCTCTCCCCCTCCTGCACTCAGATGCATTTTACTGGCACAAGACTCTGCAGCTCATATTCTCACATGGGTTTTAGGACTGCTTCAGCTAGTTCTGGAATAGTCAGAGTTCTTCATGGCAGTTACTATACCAAGGTGTTTACATCTGCTTCACAAACATGTCTGGTTCTTTCTTTTTGCCCATGTGAGATCAAAAGCTATAACAACACAATTGCTAAGTTTGCAAATGAATGCAAATGACTAAAGTGTTTCTTTAAACAAGTGATTCTTTCTTTGTTTTTAGAGCTTGCATAATCCTTGATTTTTGCCTTTTTGAATTCATGACTCATGAAAGTAGAAATGTCCAAATACAAATAAAACTATTAAACAAGTTCTCCAGAAGAGATGATGAAATGGCTACTTCTAGTTGCAGTATGAGACAGTTGTGATAACAGATGGGCAAAATAACCTTGTATTACAAGGGAAATAGATTAAGGTGTTATCTGGTTCCATGTTGCAAGTTTCTCAGATAAGGTGATTCAATTCTTAGTTGTATCCTACAAGAACTCATAGCTAAGTCGGAATGAAAATTACTGTGCTGTTTTGATATCTGTGAAGTTATCTTCACAGTTCTTTAACATTTAGTGCTGTTTGGGAAGTGAGATCTTGGAAAGTCGGCTAGTAAAAGAAAATTAAATAAAGAGCAAAAATCTCTAATCATTCATTTCTGTTTTACTCCTGCTTTTAATTTGTTTCTACTGCTACTAAAACAGCCTAATACAGAGTTTCAGCTTCAGCTGAAAACAGCACTGTTCTACCTGCTTCAGGGTTTAGATTGTTTTTTTTAATATAATTTCTATCAGCATTAAGACTTACATGATGACAGTAGTTCTTTTTTCTCAAAATGCTTTTAATAGTTATTATTTTGCATACTGATTACTTTCAACTGAATTTGATACAGGTGTAGCTGTAAAGATACATCTCTATACCTACATATCTTTATGCATCTGAAAGATACACTCAGTCTGACATACTTTTTCAGTGACAGCAGCTTGAAATGGAATGGTGGCCCAAAACTGTTCCTATACAGAAAAGGGAAGTAGCCACTGGACACCAATTGTATTTGCTGTGTGGTGCCAGCCCACTGGTAAATCAGCGTGCACATGATGGTCAGCCAATATGCATAAATCAAATTACTTTAGGTAGATACTCTAGGGCATGCATAGGACTTTGGGAATAGTAGGGATATGGGAGGAAGCCAGAAGTACTGACTGCAGTGATGAGTAGATTGTAGACACAGAAATGGCCTGTGATTATCTGGGGTGCAGTGGCAAAGGAGACATGAGATAGTAACTTCCAGAAAACCAGGTTTCATTACTTCTGGTGCTCTTGGAGAAACTTGTCTCACATACCTTTACTTTAGGATTTTTTTTTTTTTACTGTCTGCCTTTGAAGCAGCCCATAAGGAACTTATGTACACATTGTATTGTATTGAAAATTCAGCTGAGAATTTTGATAATAAAGAGAGAGCACATGAAGTTGTCAAAGTCCAGAAGTTGGACTCCTTGTTTTTCAAAATTACTGTGGAGGTGCAAAGCCATGTATTATTTCCCATGGGTAAAGATTCATTCTGAAAAAGCAAATTTTCATTTGAGTAAAATTACCTGAGGGGAAAACTGAGCAGTGAATCTCACATTGTGCAAAAGAGGCGGTGATATGAATCCATGCCAAGCTCCTGATTAAGATGATCTCATTTAAGGTTGTATTTGTCTAGTGTGCTGTCTTACAGACCCATCTCTCTATGACACCTCCATGACCTTAACGTTTTATTTTCATTTTATTCAATTCTGCAGCTCTTCAAAAACACAGATGAGGAAAACAATACTGCCTCCTATTCACAGGGTTTGTTGGGTTTTTTAAAAATTCATTCAGACTCACCACAATTCTGTCTAACCTATTGAACATTGAACCAGAATATTAACTGGATAAATGGTGTCTGCAAGCTAATTTTCTGCTGTATTTTAGCTTCCAGGACCAAATATAGGAGTATATGATACTTTCCATTTCTAACATAGTAGTCAGTAACAGTTTTCAGTAAGAGTAGATGTTTCCAGCTGACTCATAATGGTAAAGCATAACAAAAAGCCTGGAATAGAAATGGAATGTGAATTTCTACTGCACTTACAAAGATATGCTTTTGCAAACTTTTGTGCAAGAATTTTGTGGTTTTCAGTGAATTACCTAAAAGTGATGCTTACCATAATGAATACTTAAATATCTTCTATCTTTCTTCAGACTTCTCCATGCAGTTCTTTGTTAGAGAACAAATACTGATAATGACAGCATGTCACCTGGCTAATCATCTCTTAATCAAGTGTCTTTAATCCTTCTTGCACTTGATTACATACTGTAGATTTTTAGAGTGTCACAGGAAGTAATGGAACTAAATATTTGCCTTAAATATGTTATTATATGTTTCTGAGATGCCCTTGGTTTTTATTTTCATGTAGCTTCATAATACACAACAAAGATACTTTCTTCAATAATGCTACAAGAAGTAGAATTGTACACCATATCTTACAAAGAGTGAAATATGAAGAAGGGAAAAACAAAATTGGTAAGTACGAGCAATGTGCTTTAAAATGTATGATTAAAAAAAGAAAGGAGAATATAACAGACTTTTTTCCTTCCTTTTTAATCACTTCAGTTTAGACTGTTTACATCTCACCCGCTGCTGTTGTAGGGGCTTTGCCTGGAAGATGTGATCATTTCCATGTAATATCAGTCAGCTTTCACAGGCACACATCACCACAGGGGATTTATCACCTCTGCAAGGGAAGAGGCTGATTTAAACAAGAAATATGAACGGATTACAAGCAGTGGAGAAGCAGAGAGACTCATGCAGGAAAACTTTTACTCTTTCATAAAAATGTGCTTGGAAGGATGGCAAGATTTGTGCTGCTCTACATCTCAGCCTACAGGGCTTCTCCCTGGATACCTATCCATCCCTAAGGGAGATGGAAGACTCTGTATCTCTGTTGTTGCTGTAAGTCAAAAGGGAGCTCACCACTGATGTCCTCAGTGCCAACACTGCTATGCATAATTGTGTCTTCACTTTCAATTAGTGAGTGGAGTGAACATTTGGAGTGGCACATACACAGATCCAAGAGAGCAGGCAGTGACAGAGGAGGGATAGAATATGAAACATTGGTCACCTGCCAAGTGGTACAGAGCACATACTTGAGTACCACATAGAGACAAACATAGAGACAATCTCCATAAAACTCTGCAGTCTATTTCATTTCCCTGCTGTTTAAACCTCACCTTTCCTGAAGAGGAAGAAAAATATCCCAAAACTTCCCATTTTTCTTTCTTTCTCAGCTGCTGGGATGAGGGCAGCAATACCTCTAAGCAAAGCAGACATTGCATCTAGCACAAATGCTTGCAGTCCCTGCCTGCTGCAAGATCCCAATCCTTCACATGTCAGCTTGTGCTGTACCTACAATGAACACAGCCTTGCATTGCTCACTGGGCAGGGCAAAGCCCAGCTCAGCTGTGCAAGTTTTACTTTTCTGCCAGAGACACTGGAAGAAAGCATATTCTGCCAGGCAGATACTGATGCCACCACTGAATGTGCTATTCAAGTTGAATTAATCCTTCTTGATGCTGTGTTCTTGCTGCTGTCTGTCCCCTGGGAATAAGGAAAGGAATCAAGACTCTACACCTCTTGGTCAATAGGGTTCAAACACCTTCACATTCTTAGTGTGGATATTTTGTTTTGCATTGCCTGGTAACAGTTCAATCCTATTTTGGTGATTTTCCAAGTGAAAAGCACCAACATCTCAGCAGACATTAATTCTCAAGGCTCTTATTAAAGAGGGACAAGCCCTGAGTGGGTGGGGTGTATGATTACTTTTTTGTGCCACATAGGAATTATTTTGGTTCAGGTTCCTGTTTATTTTCTGGTCTTGTAGTGCTGCAGCTTGTCTTCTTCCTTTCTGTCTGACCAGCAACTTTCATAAGACATAAACTGAACATATTTTAGAAAGTTGTTATCATATGGAAATTAAGAGTTTCAGTTGCTTTAGTGGTCTGCAATTCAAAAATGTTGAGACCTTCCCTGAAGATTTTAGCTCCCAAGATATGCATCTTTTCATCTAAACAGCTTTGTTAGACAATATTTTATAAGGTCAAACTTTAAACCTAGTGCGAGATCTCCGATTTCACTGAAGTTACACTAAAGATGGATTTGGCAAATGAATCTTTAAACCTCCAGCATAATAAAGGATAGATTCTGATTAATATTTGAACGTGTCTTTCTTTGTATTATATCTTAGATATCAAAATCTATAAAAGAATAATTTTTCTACATATATCTTGTACTATCAATGGGTTTCAATCTTCATTTAGCCAGTTGTTTATGAAAATGTGTTTTGCTTTTTACTTAGCAATTTTTCTGCTCCTATTGGTAAATAATTGAATTCTTTTGATTCTTAGGTCTGAATCGATTGCTCAGTAATGGCTCCTATGAAGCTGCATTTCCTCTTCATGAGGTACTTTTCTCAGTTGTTTTTTTTTCTTTTTGAACAGATATTTTCCACAAAATGAATTCTTAATTGTGTAATCATTTATCCTCAATCTTATTAATGTCTGCCTCTGACATGTTTCCATTTAGCAGTGCTTTTTTCCTTGGGGAAAAATTAGGGGTATTTTCTTGCAAAGAGATGAGTAAAGAGAGTTGTTCTGGATCTATTCTGTAAAAACTGTTTGAGTTGATATATCAGTATGTTTTCAGAGATGAAAAACCATCAAAAAACTGGGGGTTTTTTTGGAGATTCTCCAAAGATTTTCTTTGCGTTTATAGCCTATGACTTGAATATAATTTATTATAAATATCTTAGGAAGAAAAACCTCAAATCTTAGTGACATCAGTTGATATTATTTTAATGTCATATTTAGCTTTTGGAGCACAGGTATGGAGTTTGCATAAATTGAGTTATCCATACTGCTAGTAAGAAAGATTTCTTAAATATTCTTTTTTTGCTGCTGTTATTCATTAATGTCCAGATTTGTATTTTAGGGAAGTTACAGAAGTAAGAATTCAATAAAAACCCATGGGGCAGAAAACCACAGACACCTGCTCTATGAGTGCTGGGCTTCCTGGGGAGTGTGGTATAAATACCAGCCACTGGATCTTGTAAGGTAAGACTCACCTGCTTTTGTTATGTCACATTATAGATGCTTTGAGCACGGGTTGTTTCAATTCTGACAAAACCATGAAAAGCTCTGTTAATTCATGTGGTTTTTAAAAACTGATCCTGAAGTCATGGGAAGTCATGGTGCCACCACATCCGAAGATGTACATATAGAAGGGTTTGTAGAAGGACCTGAAAGCGAAAGAAGTTTCCTTCTAGAGTTTCCTGACACCGTAATTTGTAATAAAGTGTTTGTAGAATATTTAAGAGAGGAAAAAAAGGAAGAGAGAAATCTGTGGAGGCTGGATATACTTGATTAGACATCTGTCCACAGGAGGAGTTCTTCCTCCTTGGAGAATGGCTCTGGTGAAAGACAGGCTCTCATCACCTAGATCTTCTTCAGAAAAAACAGCCACAGAATGAGCTCTGGATGAAGTTTTGTGATGCTTACAAATGGCACAGAGCAGAACTTACAGTTACTGAGTGTGCTACTGAGTTCAGCAACACTAGTGGCGGAAGTTTCCTCTGTACCACTGCCCTTTAACTCAGACCAGCTACATCACCACTGTCTGGAGTGCTATTCATCTTGGAAGTAGTCTGCAAAGAAAAAAACACTGAGGAAGCTGAGATGTGATTCCAAGTTCTTACAGTCCTTTTAAATAATGCTTTCAAATAGCCTTGCATGCACTAATAGAGGATTACATATTTCTTATGCATATAGAGAGAGCCAGAGCCTTTACTTATCGTGTTGGCAGAACTGTTATTGGACATTAATGGGCTTTTTCTACTTGAAGAGAGGAATACGGAGCTACAAGAGCCTATTAATAAAGTCTTCAGATGTATCAGGAGCACTGAAAATACATTGGCCATCAGGAAGGGTCATCCACAACATGCAATTGGTCCAGCATATTAATTGCCTCTTTCTTAAGTCCTGTAACTAATAGAAAACTTTGCTCTCATTTTTTCTCAAAATTGTTTCCAGATGAAAGATTTCTAGAGGGTGGCCCTGGAGACAGACAGTGTTACTGATTAAGGCCGTATGAAACCTATCCATTTCATAAAACAGAGAGTTTCATTTCCATGGATAAAAAGTTCACCAAGAAATACAATAAAAAATTTTACTGAGTCATGTAATTTTTTTAATGCTTTACAAAATAATTTATTAAATCTCATAATTTAATCCCAAAAGCTTTTTGTTTCTTTTTTGATGCACTGAATAGAAATATGGAATTTTTGTCAAATTACACAATAGAAATTGCTGATTTATGGGGGAGCCAAAAGTTATACTGAAGGGGGTTTTTGCTTTCAATTTCCCAGTACAAAATAAGATATTAATATCACAGTATAAACAACATATCTCTAGAGAGTTTTCTAATAATTTGTCCATAGTGGTCAAGGCTGTTCTTCATCACTTCTTGTTTGTGAAAGCGCTGTTGAGGCAATATCTGGTGTTTGGTTTAATTTGATGATCAGGCGTCTGAAAAGCTTTTTTAAGTATGAGAACAAATGGTAACAGAGTAGGCAACGTTAGAGACATGATTATTCTGAACGTTGATAGCAGCCTTCTTGAGTAGCCTGAGTTTAAAATTTAAGATTTCTTAAGAAGCTTTATTTTTTCATCAGACAGATTTTTTTAAATCTATTAAAACAAACAAACAAACAAACAAAAAGGCAATTGCTGTAGACCCCCCATCTGAGGTCATGAGTGTCCCATGGTTGTCGAGAGTAGGTGTTTACCCAAAGAGGAGAGGGGCAAGGGCAGTTGTGAGATTCCCTGAGCACTGACAGTAGCCTGAGTCACAAGCCACCAAACTCAGCAGGTCCAAAGCTGCAGCCCCAGTCCAGTCTGCCATTTGCTGCCTGGAACACATCCACAGCTGAGATGAATTCACTGAAGGAGGGGTGGCGCAATAAGAGAAGGGGATGCCTTTTTCTTCTCACTTCACAGATGCTGGATTACTCACATTTCCTCAGTTCCTGCTGAATTTTCAGGGGATTCAAAGATTTAGGAGGAGCTGAAGAAATGTGAGTAATCCGGCATCTGTGAATGAATCTTCCATGTCTACTGCCACTCTCAGCAGTTCATATGTCTATTGAGCTGGAGATTTTTCCTTGAAGAACTGATAACACCAGCAAGACCTGCTGTTCATTTCACTTGGAACTGTCTCGGCAGGCACACTTTAAAAGAAGGTTTTTTCAGTGTCAGTTCTACAGCGGGAAAATCTTTTTTTTCCCCATAACAAGAGTTATGTGGGGTTGTGTTTGAAGGGTGTAGTGTTGTCATCTGTACAAAAGGAGTGGCTGGATGTTGATTCTTCCACAGACATCTGGCCAGAACTTATGGTTCTAGTTGACATTATGCTTTAGAAAGGCTAAGAAGTAAATTAGATGTAGATAGTACATTATGTCATTAATAGATATGGCATTTCTACCTTAAAGTCAAGTTGCCACAATGATAAGTGAAAATGTTCATGCTTCTGTGCTGTTTTATTTTTTCCTTAGCTGTTAAAATGAGGTTTCCATGTCCTGTGCTGCCAATTTGGCAACTCCCAGATTTCATTTAATCTCATCAGATGGCTGTTGTGGAGATACTAGTCACTAAAAATAAATGAGAAAAAGTCATTTGAGGGAAATTGCATGATTCTGCTTCCACTCTGCTTTGAAGCATGTGGCAGTGTGGCATAATTTATGCATAATTTATGCAGATTTGACATAATTTACAAAGCCAATCCTATTAATCCACAGATGTGGTACCATGACTTTAATTATACATCTCTTGGAATTTAATGTCCGTAGATATTTATAAGAATAATTTACGACCCTTAGAATTGATTGTAATTGGAAAGAAACAGGACTTATTATATTTATATGCTCTGGGACCATGTAAATCAATGGAAACAGTTACAGTGATTCCTGGGGACTTTGGATCACCTCCTTCACACTTCTGTGCATATCTGTTTCCCTCCTGATTGTGCACAAATTGCTCCTGCTGCTGCCTGTGCGTGTAATTCACAGGACAAAAACAGAGGGAGAAAACTATTGTTTTTAAGTGATTGTAAAGCTATCTAAATGAGCCTGGAAGCAAAAACTGATGCCTGAGCAACTTGCATTTTGCTCCATTAAATGTCTTGACTGCAAGCTGACTACTCCCTCTCAATCTCCTGTCAAGCCTCCCTACCCACCCCATTGCTTCTGATGTGAGAGTTTCATATGTCCGAAACACCTGCTGGAAAGCTCTAGCTTCTGTGATGTAGAAAGTTCCGTACAGGATTTCATTCTTACTTGCAAAAGGGTTGATGAAAATAGATAGGTTCTTGGCTTGAGCCCTGATCTGTCTATATGCTAGATCTATGACTTCCTTCTAGGCATGCTGAAAGCAAAATATTCTGTAATGAAGGTCATTAAACACAGGATAATCCAATATCACATTTCACAGGTCTGAAATTAGACTTTGTAGCTAACTAATTTTCAAAAATGTGCCTTATTGATAAATATTGATATTGGAATCTTAACCCAATTAAGACATGGCTCTACCATTGGAATGGGTTAAGGGGATATACAGTTCACCACTAAAGTAACTGGTATTGAAGGGCTATTATACAGGCTAGCTTACAACTGAGAAGCTGAAATTATGTTTTTATTATTATTTTGATGGTACAGCATATATAAGGATAGGAGAGATGGATTATTCTATTAGGTGCTTGGGGGTTTTTTATGTCTCTGCTTTTTAGGTTAGTTGTGGAGAAAATTTTCTGTGGGAGAACCATTAAAGATTCAAACAATACTTTTCTGTCCATATTAATAATCTGAGAAATTGGATAGTAATAAATTAGCAAAGTTAACAAGAACTCAAGGATATTATCAATACTGGAAAATTTCAAAGAGGCCTTGACATGAGCAGAATAATAACACCTGAAATTTAGGTAGAAGTAATGCACAGTTATGCATTCTAGAAAAAACCTCTGGAATTCCTTGTGTACATTGCTGAGCTCTGGCTCAGGGAGAACTGCCATCAGTGAGGCAAGCTATATGAAATTTCTGTTCTTAACATAGTGACAGAAAAAGAGAAGAAACAAAGAGCTTATTCTTCAAATAAGTATTTGGGGCAAATTGAAGGGAGCGACAAAGGTATCTCTAAACCCTTTTCATGTCCTGAGGGTCATGATGGCCCAGCTGAATTACATATTGGAATAAATGTAGACCTGCTCTGAATATGGCACCTCCAAAGACCTTTGTACTGGCATAGTCTTTTTCCATAGCACTTAACTGAGTGGTATCTGAGCAGAGACTAAAAGGAGAAATATGCTAACTATGAGGCCAGAAGACATGATATATTAACTTGATCCAGATGCAAATTCCAGCAGTACAGCATGTGCCTGTGGAATACCAGCTGTGTTGCAACGGGCAATAATGGAATATCAAGGCTGTTTCTCCATTCTTAAACCAACACGTATCAAAGTAATGTCAACATCCTTCATTTATTTTTAAAACCAAGCTCAGATGCCTTTTCCTTACTTTTCGGAGATGGGTTGCTCCCCATCATGGACAGTCTTCTTTATGCACACACTGAACCTTGCTTGGGTCTTCATCTAGGATGAAGGTGTTTGATCTCTTGATCAAAAAGATTGCTATGATTTGCACTGTTAGATTGAAGGGCTCAACAGGATGGGAGATGATTTCTGCCATTAGTGCTTCTCAGCTAGAGGGCTGGAACAAGGAAGCATTCATCGTTTAGCATAGGGATTAAAGTGAAAAAATAAAGCTTGATGAAGGTTAGGTTGACTTCACTACTTTGCACTATGTACATGGAGAAAAAGAGGTCATAAATATCTAGTGGATGTAAGCTCAAAATGTGAGTTTGCCTTTTTAGAGGTGCAGGCACAGATTGACATCCTAGGTGTCAGGAAAATAATCAGGACAAAGGTTTCATTAATACTTTTAGGTCTTAAAATGCAGTTTGCAGTGTGTTTTTGTTACAATCAGACCTGCTGCCCTTGTCAGAACTGAGCATGTTATTGTTATCTTACTATCTCTTTAGCCTGAGTCTCTGTTAAATAACAGAAGAATAAAAACAAAGTGACAATATCTGGGTTCTTATACAGAGCTGGTAAACTCAAATGAAGATAATCACTGCAGGTCAGCAGAGCATGAGCTCAGGCCAGAATTTCTCAAACTGGAAATTTTTAATAACAACTTGAAAACTGCTAATTTTGTGCAGTCCAGGCCAAGTGTTCTCCAGTGCATCCAGCTCTAGAGACAGTCCTAGGTCTTTCCATTCTCACTGAGAAGGTTTGGCCAACAATGTTCTCTGATAGCATAGAGGAGCCAGCAGTGCTGGCTCGCTGCACTTACTCCCTGGATAGATCAGAAGTTGCATCGTTAGGGTGGAAGTGGGTTTCCAGCAGCAGCTATTTTCAAATTCAGTGGATATGCAAGTTTAAGTTGTCTGCAAAGCATATCATTTTGCCTCATTTTTTTAAACCAATCCCCTAAAATAATCCCCTAAAATCTCAGTCTACTGTGCACAAGACATCAGACCCAGGGCAACACATGAGCCTGCACCTCTGCTGCTGATGCTCCTCTCCTCCTCAGCAGGTTCTTGTGTGCTTGATGTATTCTTTAACACATGTTTGATTGTGTTTGGGAGGAACTTTCTGGCCACTTTGCTGCTAGTTTTTGAGCAATATATTTAATAAATTAGGATCAATTAAGACTGCTTTCCTCAAATCATTGCAAGATGATGGACCTTACTTGCACTTCACTTTCCCCCGCAGTAGAATCATGAAATTAGTTTTCCAAGAACAGAGCTAAGAAAATAAATAATCAAATGAAAATAAACTGTATCAGAGAATGAACTCTGGTTAACTGATTTCTTAGAAATAATTTGAGCTCAAATAATTTTTGCTGCTATAGAAGTTTTAGGGATAAAACTGATTTCAGTGTAATTATTTCAGCAGTACATTGACACAGCCAAAAGGCAAAGCAGACCATCAATTTCCAGAATACAAAGAACTAGCTTTTTAGAAGTAACTCAGTGTTTCCTTTATGAGGTCTCCACTTATCTAACTGTAAACTGTGGTTATTGAATTTTTAAATTAATATTTTAAGTTCATTCCTGAGGCAAGTCCCTCAGTGTGGATTTAGAAGCTTAGTTGAAGGCTTTTTCTGCTCTTTAATCAACTCTTCAGACATGATAGAAATTTTTTTTTCTAATAATGAGCAAGATTAAGTAGATTATTCTAATTAGCAGGTAACTTTGCTGTGTTGTGTTTTAAAACAGACGGTACTTTGGTGAGAAAATTGGGCTGTACTTTGCCTGGTTAGGCTGGTACACAGGGATGCTCTTCCCAGCTGCCTTCATTGGATTGTTTGTCTTTTTGTATGGAGTCACCACTCTGAACCACTGCCAAGTCAGGTAACGTGGTAACTTTTATAAAGAAATTGCAGCTGTGGGTTATTATGAATAATTTAAGAGATCTTCCCACAAGCTGTTAATTATTTCATTTTGAACTGTTGAATGAACAGTCAAGAAAAGACTGCATAGTTCTCATAAGGTACCCAGTATCAAACTTCCCATGTTTTATGCTCTTGAATTGGGATGAAAGGAAATGCTTCTTGCCCAATTCCAGTTGCTAGTGGTGCTGGTAACTCAGAAAGAAGTAGGGAAAAAGTAGAACCCTTCATTACTCTTTAACAGGCCAGCACAAGAGTTGGGAATTTTCACTCTCTATAAGGCCTTTCCCAAAGATCCGCCACAGAGAGGCATTTCTCAGATGAAGAAACCCCTGGGCCTTCTGCTGAGAGCTGCATCTCTAAGTTTTTGTGCACTTAAGCCACAAGAATAAGTCAAACTGAACTTTGTCTGCAGTTATGCTCAGCCTCCTCCTACCAAAGGTCACTCTGACTCAAGGAGTAGCTGGAAATGGTAAAGAGATTCTGCTAAGTTGTCCCTGGAGAACTGCACTCTGCAGTTATGACTGTAAACTCTGCAGTCTTTGACAGTCAACAAATATTAATTATACACATGCAGTTATGAACATCTTGGCTTCAGTTACAGACCAGTTTTGTTCAATAAGTAACTGAATATTAGCAAAGCCTATCAATCCATTTTAAGACAGATTGTTGTGCAGATTGTTGTAGTAATCAAGCTATTAATTTTTGTCTTTTCTATTTTTCCAGTAAAGAAGTCTGCCAAGCTACGGATATCATAATGTGTCCTATATGTGATAAATACTGCCCCTTCATGAGGTTGTCGGACAGCTGCATTTATGCCAAGGTATGTTTTAGGCAAATAGAGATGCTTCCTGGTAAAAGCGTGAATTTTGCCTTTTGCATTTGTCTTTAGTGAGCTTGGGTAGATAAAATCTTGAAAGGACAGATCAAGTTCAGCCAACATTAACATTGTCTTTCACCAATACTTAGCTTGGGTTGTAAAACACTTGAATGCAATTTGCACTTAGAGATTCAGCAGTCTCAGAGGTCATGTCCTAGAGCTGTGTGTTGTGGTGTCCTTGACATCAGTCTTTATCTTCTCATCCATCCGCTGTATGTGGCTCCATAAAATTAATGCTTTGGGTCTGAGATGATGCTCATACCTGGTCTTGGCAGGGGTCAGTCCCAGGCCAGGCTGGCAAATAGTCCTGTCAATTCACAGGTAGATTTCATGTGTCAAGGGAAGGATCCTCAGGATTGTCAGGCCAGCTAAACTCATGATCACATTAATTTTAGTAGGTGAAAATAGAAAATAAAGGCTTATTATCACAAATTGATCACATTATTAATATATCTCTCAGGTAACCCACCTTTTTGACAATGGAGCTACTGTCTTTTTTGCTGTTTTCATGGCAGTGTGGGGTAAGTTTTCATTTTGATATTAAGTAATTGCACCATCTTTTTCTTAAAGAATGTGATGCAACATAGGCCTTTTTATTTTCCAGCACACTTTTTTTCTGACACTAAGAAAAAGAATATAGGCTTGAAACTTTTCTGTTTCTGCAAAAGGAAGATGGAATTGGTTGAACCAAATTTTTTATTTTATAATAATTTCAATTAAAACAAAAACATGAATGCAGTTATGTAGTGTCTATGTAGATTATATATATATATATAATTCTGTGGGGATTTCTAACCATTTTTAAATCCATTGGTACCAAGGCCTTCTCTCTATAACTGCTCAGGGCTTCTCTTAGCTTAGGGCAGCTCAGTTTAGTGTCAGTATTAAAATGAGGTATGTATTGTTTCCCCACTTTGCAGAAAGGCAGTAAAACTTAAATCCATGTAAGCTGGTTGCAGTTAAAGCAAACTCCGATGAAATAAATAAAAGATTTCATTGAATGGCAAATTGATCCGAGCGTGGTCTAACTGTTGCCATGGAGGCTGAATTTTGCCCATAGAAATGTTCTATTTTTGGCTCAACTATTTTTCCTACTATGTCATGTAGGCAGAACTGAAGGCAAGAGGAATCAGTAATTTCTGTCAGCACAAAAATTATTTGTGATCCCTAAACATGCCCAGGCTCTTAGCTGCTACCAAGCCATTCTGAGAGAAGGTTAGCAACTATAGAAAATGGCTCAATGAGGTGACTCAAAAACAGCATCCATCTCACAGCTCCAGGTCCTTGAGCTATCTGGATTTAATCATTTTTCTCCTGTTCTTACTCACACATCTCTAAATGCTTTGGAAAAGTGTCCAAGTAATCTTTATAATTTTCATTCTAAACTGCAAATCTCTTTACTGAACCACAAGAAATATAGCCAGGAGGCAACATGAGAGCCACGAGGACAACATAGATTAGCCTACCTGTCTATCTCTGTTCCTTCCTCCAAAACTCCAGTTTTGTCTTAGTTAACTAATTAAATTAGGTCATATACCAGTCAAGCCTATTTATGCCACTTCATGTAATACTGACAATATTAAAATATTACAAATCACATTTAGGAAAAATCCACAGATCATACAGATTTTATGTTTCTGCTTGATATTTCATCTTTGTTTTAGAGCTACATAGAGCTAAGAATCACCAAAAATTTCTAAGCCTTAAAGATTTCTTTTAGATGCTTACTCAGCTTTTCTAATATCTTTCTCCATGTGTTCTCTGAAGTTGAGGATTTCCAAGACAGTGTACAGGCAGGGACACCTCTAGGTAGGAAAACTGATGGGTTAACATTGCTGAACACTGATGTCAGTGTTCCTAACTGCTGGTGAGCATGTCTTTGGAGTGCAGAGTTTTGCACCGGTGCTTTTGTTCCTCCTTAACAATAACAGTGCTTTCAGAAAACAGCTGTGCTCCCAGCATGGCTTCCGTGTCTTAGCAGTGCCCAGATCCAGGGCTGTAGGAAAAGCAGCTCTAGGTGAGGGTAGTCCCTCACAGAGGTAACCATGCCCAGTCCTGCCTTGTGGCCGCTGCCTTTGAGGAGGCTGAGGAGGCTGCACATGAACGCCTACAAAATGTTGTAGGCAGGCCCTCTCTCTTTCCTCTCTTTAGTCAGCTCTGTCTGACCCTCACGCATCTCACTCTGGTTAGCCTCTCCTTCCTCCCCCTCCTTCAGCATCACTGAGAGACTCCCAGACCCAATTCCCTCCAGCAATCTTTTCACCAGCCTGCCAGGACTGAGAAATGCACTGCCCACCCATGCATCTACAGCACCTAAGGCCACTGTGAGGTAAGAAAAAAATACAATAGAAGCTGCCCCCTGGGTGATTTGGCTACTAGAGAAGAGACTATAGGACAGCAGCTGGGGTGAGAGCTTTCCTCACCACTTTTGTTGGCTTACACTGTGCTTGTGAGCTGGCTGCCAAGAGGGAGGGAGGGGCAGCACCAGGAGGAGGTGTGAGTGTAGGGTATGGTTTGGGGAATGGGGCAATCCTATGGCTCCACACAAACTACTTCCTTAAAGACAACTTTGCAGAGAAAACAGTGAGATTGTGGAGATATTTGCCATGCAGATAGGCCTAAAGCAACATTCGAATAAGGGAAGTCACACTTTCCAGGGATTTTCTGGTACTGTATTTAGGAGTTGGCTTACTGCCTGTGTTAAATGGGTTTTCAGTCTACAGCAGGCCTATTGGCAGCTGCAGGCATTGCCATCATAGCAGTAAATCATAGAGGAAGAGAAGAATCAATGATAGCAGTTTGGTTGTGGAAATGCTTTTGCTGTCAGCATGAAACAACTGGCAAGCACATAAAATATTGGCTGTGAAAAGTTCGGCCTTCCAGATGATCCAGTTTGACAGACACTAACATATTAAATAATTATGGCAGTGCTTTCATAAAAAGAGAAAGAAAGGGGAAAAAAAAGGCAGATAGAACTGTGCTACCTCTTCAGCCAGAGTTTACACACTGTTTTATTATTATCCGAAGTATTTTCTTCACTGTCTTTAGATCCGTCAGTAAGCTTCCATCTTAAGAGAGAAGCCTCAGCCATTGGCTTGGGAGCTTCAAAACCAGGTGTGGTTAGATTGGTCTTTCCATGAAGAGGTGATCTGTTTGGTGCTTTCCTTCTTTTACTCCAAAGACGTCTTTACTTGATGAATTAAGTGGTTTGCTCCCATTTTAAACATAAATCAAATGCATCTCCAAGTGATGAGCAAACTGCTGTGGCCAGGCTGCAGAGAGGAATTACCATGACAAATACCAGCAGGGGCTGCTTGATTTGTGGAGCAGCAATGAGCCTGACTGTAGGGCTCTGAAGCTCAGGGACCCATCTTTTACAATGCTTCATTGTAGCATGAGTGAGACCCATCAAAGGCTGGAATTGTTAAGTGCATCAGGAGATACTGGAATAGAAATACACTTTTCTTCAAAAAATATATTGACCCTTCACCTCACTTATTTAATTTCTGCCTGGTGTAAACAAAGAAGTAAAAGTAATCGATGCAATAGGAAAAAAGTATGATACTTACTAAAGTATATCTGACAGCCATATGACTCAAAGCAACTTTCATTTTTAACTGATGTATCAGAGGACAAAAGGTAGTCTCCCTTCAGTGCACTTCAGGAATTCATTAGCAGTTTGTATAAGGTTTTCTGTATTGAAGCTTCTGTTGAAAGGAAGTACCCTTTCAAACAGATTGAAGCTATAAATCTCTGTGGTTTATAGGAAGAAGTAAATCCCTGTAATCGCTAACAATTTTAAAGATTTTTTATTGGCGAACAGATTGTCATTGGTGCTCACTGAGATGTGATCATCTCAGAAGCTGCAAAGTAATTTTTTCTTTTAAGAATCTCTAGTGTTGATGACATTTTCCAGATGTTCAAAGCTTTCAAAAATAGGGAAACAATATCATATTTTGGTTTCTGTGCTGGGGGGAAACACCTACACTTTGTTCTTTATGTATGCCTTGAGAAATGTTGGGCTCGATGATAAAGTAGCTCCCATATCTAGGAAAAATTACTCTTTTTTTACTGCCTAAATGAGATTCTTACCAAAGACAGAAAATGAGAGAAATATCACAATTCAAAATAAATGTTGACATTTAAAGTGAAGGAAAAAGTAATTCTCATTTTAAAAAATCTAGGTAAATTTGACACTCAATGGACTGCCACCATGTTTCAATAAAGCCAGATGGAATTGTAGATTTTGCTTTTCCGATTGAGGTACTGGGGAAACCTATTGCAAAGATGTTACTGTCTAGATGTTTCCTGAAGATCTATAGCAAAATTCTGTAACTGTTCAATAGGAAAGTCCAGCAATTTATCATTTCTAAAGCATGTAGGCTGGTGGTAGTTCCTCTCTGTGCACATCTTTGGGGGACTAAGGGATGCAAGAAAAATGCTTTTTGAAATTTCTTCCTGTGTAGAATGTTTCCTTTGATAAAAGAAGTGGCTTTAGAACACTTGCTGAAAGGCAAAATTGGGAGGGGAAAAAGAGGCCTGGCATGAAGAGTTTAACACTTTTTTCAAGCTTTTTTCAATTTCAGTAAGAAATGCCAACATAAAACAATTTTTTTTATGTATCTTTTAGTCTAATAAAAGATATTACTTTCCTACAAATCTTGCCTTTAGCATAAAACGTTCACATTGATCTGCTCTCTGAGGAGATAAAATTTAAGGATGTTCTTCAGCAATACTCCTGGTTTACAGAATATATTCTAGGAGTCACGATGGATATATTAAATGGTGCTCTGAAATACAATAGAGAGAGGATTTCTGAGAGAAGGTCAGGATAAAGCTATTTGCTACAAGAGGCCATTTGCATTATGAGATAAGATCACAACTTGTTACAAAAGCATCTGAGGAAATGATGTTAAGACAGCTGTTTGTACAAGTGGATATTGAGGACTCAGCTGCAAGGTTGAACTCTGAAGTAGGACAAACATAGTACAGAAAAAGCTAGTAAAAGATCTGGGAGCTAAGGCCAATGAGAAATTCAAAATTCCAAGCAGGAGTTTTTGAGAAAGCTCAGCATCTGGTTTAAGCACACAAATGGGAAAATACAACTGTGTCCTACTGAATGTCAAAGTCAGAAAAGAATGCTGAAGTCTGTATAGGGTATTAGTAGCTAAAATTACAATTAGAAAATAAGCAGAGAAATTTGAAAATGCAGTATTTTTAGAAGACATCAGTAGTACAGTGAATCAATCAAAGATGGTTATTTATAGCACATTTTAAAATATCTAGCAAGGGAAAACTTTGTACTGACCTGAATAGAGGAAGAAAAGTGTAACAGTGAAAGCTAAAACAGCACTGTACAGAACATCATATTTGCTACTTAACAACTAGAAAATAACTTTCTAAAGAAGCTTCGGGAACTGCATATACTTGCTCTGACAGGTGCTAAATATGCTAAACATAATATGTATAAATTCCTCACTCCAAGTGTGGGAAAAACAAGAAAGAAAGTAAGTATTATTCAGCAAAGATATATCTGAGAGGTTTGTGCCTGGGACTCAAACACCTACCGGAGTTCTGCTACCAGCAGCTTTTCGGAATGGAATAAGGCTTCTTTCTCCTAGGTTTCCAAAAAGTGCAGGACTGCTTGTTCAGCCTGTACAAAATAATTCAATATAAGCTGATAGGACAGAAGCAGTTCAACCAGAAAAAAAAAAAAAAATCAAGGAATGAACCATGTGGTGGTTCAGCAGCAGTGGAACCTCATTAGCACTTAACTAGTTTTGCTGATCACAACAACTCATTATTACAAACATTTATAGAAACATTAGGCTCATGGCTCTTTATTAGATTAAAATCAAAGTGGTTGTTACTTGGTGTAACATAATTCCAGCTTTCAGAAAAAGAATTACATGATATATGAAAATGCCATCAAACCAAATATCTGCTTCCTTACACATGCTTTTGATACCTTACATTGTCTGCTTGTAGTGTTCGTTTCCTAAATATACCTTAGCTGCACTGGCTAGTACAATAAAACATAATTCTTACTGTCTAAAAATTAACTTTTGCCAAAGTGATGCCAGTACTTAGTATCATGTCCCATATTTATCAGTATGCTGCAGTAGGGCAAACAGACCATTAAGGAGGTGCTTTTATGACTGGACGTGAAACATATTGCCAGACTATTGTGACACTGTTACAGCTGATACTGTGCTAGCTCATGAACAAAGAGGTTTATGTTCTCTGGTTATCAATCTGCTGCTTTTCAGTGAGCAATAAAGGAAAGAGCCAAACTTCACAGTGGGAGAGGAAGCCTGTCCATTGATTTGTGTTAGCTTTAGGTAGTTTCTACATCCTTTACACAAAATAAATGTTTAAAACCCCTGTAACTATAAACAGGGTGAGTATTAATCTTCAGATTATTAGCATATTATGTTATTTCTGTTTCCTCGATTGTTCTTTCCATCACAAAATGGAAGCACAGTTGTCATGTCAAAGGGGGGATTTCCTCAAATCCTTTATATTCGATTGGTCTGTCAGCGCTCCAGGAAAGCCAATACCTTTGTGTCTGATCACTCTGTCAGTGGTGACAGAGTCAGGTCAATATCCTGTTATGGTGACTCTCCACTGAGCTGCCCAGTGGATCAGAGGATGGTTTGACTGACTTGTTCAGGGGCACCAATCAAGAGCAGAAGGGAGATCCCCTCTCGGGTCTTCACACTTTTATTCAAGTGTCTTGCCCTCTGCTGGCAACTGCCAGCGCCCTTGAAGGACTCACACCAACAGGTTAGGGGATAACATTCTTTATTAATATACACACTGAGAGTAGAAAATTGTGACAGGTTAAAGTTCAGAGATTGACAGTATCTAACTATTCAGAGTGATAGAATCTGACTGCAAAAATGTACTCAAAGCAATATCCAGACAAGCTGTGATCATCAATCAAACCTAGCTCGAGATGATGCAAGCACAGCATACAGTTCTTACTTACCCAACAGACATTCCTTTGGGGGAGGAGAGAGGTTCAGCCTGTCCCCTGATCCCAGAAGTTACTATGGAGTCTTCTCTAACTTTTCCCGATTCTTAACTTACTTTTATACTATTTGTTTACATTTAGGTGGAGCTTGAGTGACCCTAACGGTACATACCTTTGTTATTGATAGGTGTAAAATTCTCTCACTTCTCTCTTAAAGATATAGTCAATAAAATATGGAGTGCATGCCCAGTGAGGGGTGGTCGTACCTTGAAGGGGGGTAACTTTGGGATGGAGGCATGTGTTAATGTTACAGTTAGGTTTTAATGAACCAAGTTCATCCAAGGAGAATGATTTCACCACAGTTGCTGGCTCAGCAACAAGACATCTTCTCCTGTCTCCCCTGGCTGACAGGTGCTATGCAGTTTATCAGCTGCAAAGTAACATCAAGTTCCCCTCCCTGCAAGGGTTACATCAGAGCCTGACCTCTGTGTCTCCTTTCTGCTCCACCCTCCATTCCATTCCCCTTAAGAGGTGCTTAAGTTTGCAGATTGGGTATATGGGGAGTCATGGTGGAATAGGTTTCAGGCATGCCAACCACATTCCATCCAGGGAGCAGCCAGTGTATTTTACCCTATAGTGTCCATCCTGTTCTAACTTCTGTTAGAATGCAAATATAACCTTCCAGCTTTCTCTAATTTTACTCCCAGTCATCTTCCTATAGCAGTCATGTGCAGCAGGCCTGTTAATCTACCTTGAACTCTATCAATAAGGGCTGTACTACAAAATGTTATTTATCAGATGTAAGTGCCACACCGCATATACGAAGTCATGTAGTGTAAAAAAAAAGGGGTTGGATTAAAAAGGTATAAACCAGAAGTTCCCATTTCCCCAGCAGTACTCTACAGATTTTCATATGCACTGGACTGTGCTTCCTCTGGCTTCTGGTTTCTGTGTAATGTAAATGGTCTTCAAAGAAAGAAAGTTACTGCTTTATCTACAACAGCCCCAAGAAACCTTTAGCTTCATCAGAAATCTGCTTTATCTAGCAGTGACGATTCATAGGAACAATTTTATTCTTTGAGAGCCCTCCCTCGGTTGGTTATAAATTAAACATTCTCATTTAGCACTAAATGAAATCTCTAAAGCCTCAATCACACTTGAAGCAAGCAAGCTAATCCTTAGAAAGCACTGCTTTTTGAAAGCAGTTTAGATCATCAGCATGATTTGCTGTTCAAAGGAACCTATTTATGCAAAGAAATGAAAATAATGTTAACAGCTTCATTCAACAGTTCTGTGATAGTCATTAACATTTTCTTGACTTAAAAACAATTTTGTATCTTTTTTCTACTTGCTCTAGCTACTGTTTTTCTGGAGTTTTGGAAGAGAAGACGAGCGGTAATTGCTTATGATTGGGACTTGATAGATTGGGAAGAAGAAGAGGTTTGTATAAAAACATGTACTCCTTGATCTTTAATACAAAATTATTTGGTTGAAAATGTAGGGTTTTATTTTGCATTTATTTTCAGTTCATTCTTTAAATCTTTATAAACTAGGAAATAAGGATTTTTCTTCTCAGATGTTTCCTCTGGAATGTAAAGAAACTTTCTCCAGGCTGTTCTCCTTTTTCACACTTTTGGTAATCTAAATTAATTTGAAATATTTCAGGGGAAAAATGCACTATGGGAGAAATGCATTTTTATTTTGGAAGCTGGAAATTCTTGACAGCTCAGGTTACCATGAATTTTGGCAAATGAGCTTTGATCTATTCTTTTAGTTTGTCACTGAGAGTATTGATGGAGAGAAAGCCTTTTGAGGCTTGTACCAGCTTCTGAACATTCAGGTGCTGGTTATCTAAGTGCTGTGGAGAGAGAGAGATAAAGAGAGAGGGAGAGAAAAAGAGAGAGGGAGAGAGGACTTAATTCATTCTTTGTTGGTAGAGGAAATCCCCTTAGGGAAGAACTTAAACTGCAGGAAATAGCCTTAAACTTTTCCTCTGGTGGTCACCGGAAAGAAACAAAATGCTCTTGGGACTGAGAACCGAGGTCTAAACAGAACTAGAAGGTTTTATTATGCAGGAGGAAAGCAAGATTCACTGAGTGTTGCCGAAAAAGTGCTCCCTGAGTGGGATTTGGACATATAGGTGTCTACAAATCTGCTCTCCTTACTCTACAGAAGCTCTTGGAGAGCAGCTCCTGGAGAGATGGTAAGAGGCGGCTGTAGTGGTCTCAGTGCAGTAGAACGTTTTTATCAATGTTGCCAGCAGAGAAACAGACTTCTGAGTTGTGGGATTTTTGTCTGTATGAGGCAAAGTAGTTCAACAAGGCCATGAAATGGTGCAATTGCTGGTAGGATTTTCTTTTAAATGCTTAATTGCTAAGAAAATAACCCAAAAATGTAACATGAATAACTTACACAACTGGAAATTAATTTCTTTATAACAACAGGAACATTGTTATCTGTGCACATATGCAGTCAGTTCTTGCTCATACCTCAGGACTACCACCATATATATAGGAAATACTCTAATACTGATTCAACTCTTCTGAGATTAGCAGCCTGCTCTTGCCAACGCTGGCAAGTCGCAGAGGGACTGAGATAGTCCTGCCTGAGGTTCGCATAGTGGTCAGGATTGACCTGCAGGGATCATGTCTTCTCATGGCTAGTTGCAAAAAAAGCCACTGCTGCTGCTGCTGGCAGCTAAGGCAGAAGACAGCTGTACCAAATTGCAATTTGCAAGTGACAATTGCAGCTCCCTCTGTGTCCCTGGAATGAGAAGGAGCCTTTAACAAAATACAAAAGTAAGGACAGTATGAGACCCTCTGTGTGTTTTTCCCAGGAAGCCTGGTCTTGCAGATCTTTATAGTTGGGGATGTTATATATCTTCATCTTTCACCATTTAACCTACCTGGATTTGGGATTATGCTGATTTATAAAGCCATCCACCTGAATCTTCTATGATCAGTTCATTTGCAAATATTGAATTTCCTGGTAAGGTTGTCCTTAAGTGACACTTTGCTTTTTTTTTTTTTTGGTAAGATATATTCATATTCCTCTGGCAGATTATTTCAGTTTGGCCTGCAGGATGATATTTGCATGTTAGTAATTTTCAGAGGATACCTGTTCCCTGTCGATGTCAGCTGGTCTTTTATTCTCACACCAGAGTTTTTCCAGTAAGCTCTGTCAACAAGACCTCTGTCAGATGTAGTGGTGATTGTACCTGCTCCAGAGCTACCAGGGCTTTCAGTGCACCTCCTTACAGTTCTAGAGGGAGTCTTATAAGTCTCTACAGCAGGAGGTAGAAGTTTTTTCCAAAGTAGGTTGTACCTTTCTCAAATAAGAGGTTAAAGATGCTCATAGGAACTCATAGGAGCTCAGCGGGCTGGTTGTCAAAGATTTGTGTGTCCAGTCACTAGAATATCAGTATCTCATTGGCATTTGAGGCATCAGTTCCTCCTTCGTTCAGCATTCAGTGAGATCCAGAGAGCAGGAGCTGATTGCCTCCCAGAGGAATCTTCTCTGAAGATGCTACAGCCACCATAGCCCACACCTGCTGCACAGCTCAAGCATGTCCCTGCTTCAGGGCCAGCTCAATGGGCCACGGCCTCCTCTGCTGCACTTTTCCATTGTAACTGCACCTTCCCCCTGAGAAAGACACAGTTTGGAAACAGGTGTTCCAGATGAAGAAGTGTTGAGATCATTTCCCTGCTCTGTGGTTCAAAGCCCACCTCTTCACTTTGCCCTTATCTTCACCTGCAAACCACAGGCTTTGCATGGAGATTTACTTCTGGGGGTGCTATAATTGTACCAGTGATCAAGATTCAAATTTTCAATCTACAAATCCTTTTTCTACATCTGGGATATAGAGGACAATATGCTTGGACTAGGAAGGATGGGACGATTTCAATAATTTACCTGTTGAAAGACTAGATTAAAACTCTTGGGAAAAAAAAGGAGAAATTCCACAAAGAAATTTAGAACAGCTCTTCTAGAGCAAAAATATCTGGTTTAAGGCAATGCACATTAATCCATATTTGATACTCCAGAAATCAATATGATTTCTCTTATGAAAAAGTTGAAATTATCCATGTGTGAGAAGTGGGAAGGAAGGAGAACAGTTTTATGTAGATTGGAAAAGACTCATCTGTGGAGTTTGATTGTGAAGTTGTATGTCAGTGAGAAGTCAATGAGAATTTGGTCTCCATAAGGTGAATTTTTTTCTCCTAAAAGTGCTACTTTCTAATAAAATCACTGCTGATTAAATTTCCTCTCTGCTTTCCATTCAGTTATCACTAGACAAAATCAACTGATTGCTTTTATTAGTTATTTCAAAGCAATCGATTAAAGAGTTCTAATTACCATTTTAAATCTCAAGCTTTTGATAATGAAGATTGTTACTTTTATTAACATTATGTGTCTAGCCTTTGCTTGCTTTAATTTTCATTGTCAAATTGAAAAATAAGGTTTTGCTGCTGAGGGAAATTCACTAATTCCTACCAACAATACACTGAAAAAAACCCATTTATAAGACTTCCTATCACTTTGTTATCACCTTCCTGTCCTAAATGAAGAGACAAATAAATGAAACAATGAAGATGATGGAAAGGAGAATTGCACTTATTCAGATATGCAACCTTGTGAATTCCTCACCACTTTAGATTCTCATCCAAGAAAGGCATACAGCAACCCCTGCAATGTTCAGGCCTCAGCCTGGGGACATGAGCTGAATGTGTTCTGGCTCTTTCAACCCTACATAGCTGGATTTCCTGTTCTTGTAAACCAGGTGCAAAATGGGAGACAAGGAGAGCAACTTGGTCTTGGGCGGGCACGCCACAAGAAACCAAATGCACACAGTTCCTGGCACTCCCACATGAAATCAGGCTTCTGTTGCTATTTGTAGCATGTTTTTTCTTTTTTCTTCAGTGTCACCTTCTTTGTATCATTAACCTCAGCCAGACACAGTACTGTTTACTTGCCCAAGCATTGCTGAGTATCATTAAACAGGTACAAAGTTTCACGCCAGAGTTTCAAATTTTTTTGGAGAATATCTGTAAAAATAGCATTTGCATTATTTGCATCAACTAGAGATTGTAGGACATGTGGATATGATAAGAACTTCCCTACACTGCAGATTGTAAAAGATAATCAAACCTTGGCTCACAGAGAGGTGCAGAGAAGTAAAGGTTTCTTGTTGATGAGAAGCCAACTGGCAGAGCCCTTGCACAATCTACAGTGTGCAATTCTCAAGAACCCTGATTCACTGCTATCACACTCTGTCCTTTTTCATGCCCCTGGGCACACAGGAATACTACCTATATTGTTCCTTTTTTTTTGCCAGATTTTGGTCTGCTCAGCCTCCTTCAGCCCTGATATGGCAGGAACAGCTTGAGCAAAATAGAATAAGAACAGAAACATGCTTAGCCTTTGTGTACAGCTTCCCTCAAGCACATAATTAGTTACAGTGGCATTGCAGCTAGGCATACTTGCCTCTTTATTTGTTTTTATAACTTGTTACCAGGTTGCTGCGTGAATTTGGAAATTAACTGTGTTGAGAAAGCATCTTCAAAACTTGGAAGAAGGAGAGTAAGACACAACTTCTTTCCCCCCCCTCTTCAGGGGTATTTTTAGAAAAGGATGTTGGCTTTTAGGATATCTCACTTTTATTCGCATTCTAAAGATTTGTGTAAGCAGTTGACATTCGCCTATTTCAATGCAGTCATTTAAGATCTGGGCATTTACAACTTTAGTCTGTCAGAGTTCAGTTACATGCAGCAGAAGGGTTGGAAGTGACTGAAATTTGTAAACTGGTTCTTGTCTGCTCTCTTGTAGCCAGCTGTACTATGGAGCAGCTCTCCAGTACACAGCAGAGCACTACAAACATTGCTCTAGTGTCTGGAGGCTTTGTGAGAGTCCATCTTCCCAGCCTGGTGCTTTCTCTCACCTCTCACAGTGTCCTGGATGCCAGACTGGAGTGAGGTGGCACAGGACACGTGGCTCTTGGTGAACCTCTGCATGTTAGGGCAGCAGGGCAGCACTGCTGCAGGTGTTACTGCACCAAGGGCGAACCCTGTCTTCTGACAATGCTGTAAACAGATGTGACCAAATCTCTACCCAAGTAATCCCCAGGTTTCATTTCACAAGGGGGTTTTTAATGGCGAGGCAGGATTCGACATTTCTGCTGCTGAAAGTTGTTCCTGCTAACAATATTGTCCAAGTTAAGAAGTAATTGAGCAGAATTAGATGGCATGGATCCTTCTTCAAATGCTGAGAAGCTTTTGCTGGTAATGGAAGTGTAACCAAATGCCTAAGAAACAGCAATTAGGTTTGGAAAAAGGAGGTTTGGTTGTTGGGATTTTTTTTGCTTAGTTGTACAATTCCAGTATCAATAGGATCATGTCAGACTGAAAAATTGTGTGGTATCAACTTTAAAATGATTTGTCTTGCAGCCACATAGTTTTGAAAGAGCATTATTTAGAGGAATAGCTAATTGGGGATTTTACTTAATAGTTTCAGTACTTACCTTCATGGGTACAGTGATTTATTCTAGTTCTCCTGAAGCAGACCTGATTTCCCAGCTCAGCTTTTATAGCAGCTGTGCCAGCTGCTGAATTCAAAGATGTAATTCCCCAAAACAGTGATCTGATAAAAGATCTGAAGTTTCCTATGAGTTTTTCCTAGCTATGCTGTATGTGAACATTATCTGTCTGTTCTTTAGGAGGAAATACGTCCGCAGTTTGAAGCCAAATACTCCAAGAAAGAACGAATGAACCCCATATCCGGGAAGCCAGAGCCTTATCAAGCATTTGCAGATAAATGCAGCAGACTCATCGTTTCTGCATCTGGAATATTTTTTATGGTTTGAGAACTTTTATTTATTTACCAGTTGAAAAAGAACAAAATATCATTATGTCTGCTAGTAGAGTAGGTAAATACTGGATATGACTGCTTGAAAGTGAAAAAAACTTTAACACGTTTTCCGCAGGTTGAAAATCTACATAGCAAAATCACTTGAGTTTCTGTCAAGTCCTACACTGGTTCACTCTTCACTAATTCTCACAGATAGCTAATCCCTTGCTTCAAGGCTACGCCTGTAACACTGTATGTAGTTACACATGCCAGAATAGTGACACTATCACATGTAGGCACCAACTTCAGTTGACTGAATTAGCTCACTGGTAGCCTTCCCTGTGTAGACAGTGCACAGTGATGGGGAAAGTTGCAGAAGAAGAAGCAGTTGTTCTTTGTAAACTTCACAGAGAACCTAAATAAGATGCCTAGAGTGCTTAATGATGTTAATACTACCTAGTTTCTCAGTGTACTGAGGAGATAAGGAAAGAGGGTTCATATTCTTAGTGCAGTTGAAATGGAGAAACCAATGCTCCTTGACTAAAATGTTGCATTTATTCCCTTTATAAAGTGGAAAACTGAAAGGAGCAGCAAAATCTCTCCTAACAGAGAGCTGCATGTGTTCTGCAGAAACGCCCCCACCCTCTAAATTCAGTGAAGCAGCTGTGGGCTGTTATTCACATGACAACAGGAGTGGTAGTGCTGGTCTTCAAAACACAGTGCTGGTCTGGAATCAACAGACTGTCACGGAATTTACTACGGCTTTTCCAGGAGACAAGAAGATGATAGATGTGTACAGCCTCAGGAGCTGTGGAGAGCCAGGTAGCTGAGCTGACCCAGCAACAGGGCAGAGGACAGTGAGAAACTGATGGCTTCAAAATTGCCCAAAGCAATCTAGATCAAGAAAGGCAAGAGCATTATTGAGATGAACTGTGCTCTGGTACGTCAGGTGGATGGACACCCTGACTCAGCCCTTGAGGACACGTACTCACGACTGCAGTCTCTGCTCAGAATTGGTACCACAACTCCGATATTTTGTGTATTTTCCCTGTTTTATTTCTTGAAGGGAGGTGGTATTTTACGCTATGCAAACTCAGTCATTAATCTCCTTAGACCAGTAAAAGATATTACTCGCAGAGACAGTAGCCTTGCTCTAAATTGCATGCACCACTAATTATTGTCCCCATAACAGCCCTTGAAACAGGACAAAAATTATTTTCATTTAAGATATTTTTATTGTTGGCATAGCATGGGCTTCCAGCAAGTTAGAAGAACTTCACATTTTTGACTATTTAGATAAGAATATTATTTTAGTTACACCTATAAGCACAGGAGACATATGCTCACCAAACTTCAAGTTAGCACAGTTCTCAAAATTTCTCAGCATTGACTCTTACAGGGCAGTTACTACTACAGCTTTAACTAGGTAAGTGGTTCCCTGTTAAGGAAAAGGGAAGTGGCCCTTCTTCCCCTCAACACTATACAGGGAATCCAGAGACAATCCTTCACATACACACACACATTTCTTTTACTCCTCCATGGGGATTTTGTCAATCGCTTTTGTAATAAATGTGAAAATATCAAACCAGCTGGATTATCATTTGGTGTTTTCCAAGTAATTTTGTCCATTCAATTAACTTAGATACTCTTCAGTTTTGATTGGTTTAAGATGGCTATGCACAACCTTGGAACACAGCTCTTCTGCAAATAATTTTCTGCCTTCTACTGAGGAAACTCCTTCTCTTTGTCTAATAAGGTGGCTGATGGGTCCTGTGTCCAAGTGTTTTTGAGAGGAGTCACTCATGCTAATTCCCAACTGTTTGTCCTTTAGATGGCTTGCTAAACTGTGACATAAATTGGTCACAATGGAAAACAGCTGTCATTTAGAGCCCAACTGTTGCATAAGGAACATTAAGTGACTAAGCAGCCTGGCTCAGCTGTGCCTTTCTCATTGTCACTGTCACATTTGCTGAACATTTCATCAGAGAAGAAATCACATGGGCAACTGAACTTTTTACCTTCTCTACATAGAAACTTTCCAGAACTGAAGGAAGAAACAGCTAGCTAGGCTAGCTTGGCAGGGTTGTTGTTGAGGCAGTGCTTACAAATGGAGACATTTGCGTGAAGTCCATCAAAGCACAAAATCCATCCCAGGTATGATACCATCAAGCTGGGACATCAGCTTAAGACTAGCCTTTGCACATCATGTGCAGATAAGGAAAATTTTAATTCCCAGAGATGGCAACACTGTTTCCCACACTAATGCTAAGGAAGAGGAACATTTTCAAGAAAATGTTTAAAACTAAAAATTATTTTAATATTATTTCAACTGTATTTTTCATTATGAGAAATAAGAACTTCAAAAGAAGAAAAATCGTCATGTTGAAACCTTTCTTTGGAATAAAAAGGAATACATTTTTAAAGTCTTTCATTTCATTTCATTTTCAGAGGTTCAGGGAGAAGGTAACTCCTGTTCCACTGGAAGTTTTCAGGTTCTTCTCTCTGTTTTTTTCTTCCTTTAGATCTGTGTGGTGATTGCTGCTGTTTTTGGCATTGTTATTTACCGTGTTGTGACTGTCAGCACTTTTGCTGCCTTTAAGTGGGCTTTAATCAGGAATAACTCTCAGGTTGCAACTACAGGGACTGCAGTGTGCATCAACTTTTGCATCATCATGCTACTGAATGTGGTGAGTAAAATTAACATATCTGAAGTTATACCTGAGCCGCTAGAGCAGTAGGTATCTCAGTCAGCAGACAACCAAATGCTTTCACTTCCTTTTTCAACAGGAGTGGAGTGTCTGGCTAGGCCAGATGTTGAATTATTGTTTATGGACATTGTTCACTATTTATATAAAGTGTGATTCCAAGCCCAAAATACTATGTAAAACATGTTTGAATATTCTGAAAATATTTTATGGAGACATGATCATACTCCTGCTTTATCCTTTGACACTTCTTTTCCTTTTATATGTTTGCAGTTTTCAGTGCACTTCATTAATATTCTTCTTTTTAATTGTGTTTTGATGTTATTTTTTAAATATAGTGACAAACCTAAATTCTTATTTACACTGTTTCCAGCAAGTCCAATTTCAGTTTTCACAGCAGTTTTCCAGTGAGGATCTGCATATACAGACACAATAAGCAGAACTCTGTTGGGCTGAAAGCTTCACAAGGCTTGAGCAGACGTGACTTGCTCTAGAGCTGCCCATAGCCTTTGCCAGAGTGCACCAGAGACATGGTCTGGGTGCACTGCAGTGGGGCCGGCTGACGGCAGGTCCTTGTTGTGAGCTGATTTGGAACCAGACTTGGGACAAAGACAAAAATGGAATTTCTATGTGGCAACAGTCCCAGTAAGACAGTATAGCACAGATTAGATGGGGAATGAGTTTCCTCCTTCCACTGAGATGCTGATACTCCTGTATATTGCTCTGAGAGCAATGTGTCTGCTCTTTGTTGCTCTTGGCAAGAGGTGTATGGCCTTTCACTATCAGGTTTTGTCAACTGACATTATAAAAATGCCTTTTAAGGGGAAGAAGGGTTCAACCTACAAACCACCTGGGTACTGCAGCCAGGATGGAATATCTCTACCTACACAATAGCAGGAATCTTCTGCAAAAAGCTTGTTAGGATTCGCTCCAGGAGATATGCTGATTTACTTCCTAGGGAAAAGATGAGATGTTATTTCAGGTCTGCTCATTTCCAAGTGCTGGCTTGGAGACTACTTTCTTTCCTATGTAATATCCAAGCATTTCCATAATCCAAAAATTATTTTTAACGGGTCCTTGTTTATATGGCAGGAAATCCCAAGAGTCTTTGCTGCAGGACTTTGCTTCTTCCTTTGGCATAGGCAAGACTGCATTAGTGACTAAGACAGTCTGTCTAGAACTGTTGTCTTTCCTATGTTTTCCCTTAGGTGGGACTATAGGCTGAGAAAGGACAGAAAGGAGGAGGCTGGTTTTATCTCTGAATTTCTACTGAGGGCTCTCTTCTTCTATGTTATTTTTATTTTATTGGGTTTTGTCTCGAGCTTTTGGGGGTTTTCTTTACTCCACCTAGAGCACACAATAAGCATAAAAGAAAAAAAAGAAAACTATATATATCTATGCCAGTACAACATCCCTTTTCGAGCTCTCAGTGTAAGTCATTGTATATGCAGTGAAGCAGCAACAAAGAAACGCTGCACTAACAAAATTTTTTCATTCTCAAAGAGTTTTACAGCTCAGAGATTTTTTTTTAAATAATGGAAGATTGCTTGAAGGTGCCTTTTGAGAAACTTTATTTCCTAAAATAATCAAATAAGCGGAGCACTGGAAAGATGGATTTCTTAAGCCTCATACTCATCACCATTCAATAAATACTACAGCCTTAAATCTGGATATAGCTTATGGAAGAAAAAGATCCACAAAATATGAAACTGCAGGAGTTTTTCAAAGGAAGTGTTTAGGAACATAATCCCTTGCTTCCCATGATGGATTAATGTAGTTTACTGAAGGGCAATGGTGGGATTTCTTTTGGGAGAAAAAAAATCCCCAGAAGCAATTCAGGTAGTTGAATCCTCCATGAACTGTGAGTCAAGGAAAGTGTCGGAAGAGCAAGAAAATATACAGTAATAAAACCAGAATGGACCAGGATGTGCATAGCAGTAGAGAATTCCCTGCTAGAAGCTTTGAAAACCAGCAGTGATTCTGATGCAAGTTGACAGCCCCTCAGAGCATCAGGGGAAAGGTCTAGACCACAAGTAAATTCCAGACCAGATGTTCTGAGCACTTGGTACCTATTCTGACACATCCCTCATGACAAAACAAAATGACCTTCAAGCATAATGTCTCCCAGATAATCCTGCAGCCTGACCTGAAAACAACCACTAGCTTTACCCAGGTTATGTAAAACTGTTAATTCCAGGAATATTGCCCATGGAAAATACAAACAGAGAACAGAATATGATCCCAAACAGGGCCCCTTGGGGGTAGTAGTGATGAACTACAGTAGCAGATATTTAGATCCAAACATTGTTAACAGAACCTCTAACACAGTCTTACTGTTCCAAATGGAATAGCAACAAATTGAAGTTTTGATAACCCCTTCTGCAGAGCAGTGTACATTTGTGAAAAAAACACACTCCCTGCTGGGATCAGAATATAAATGACCCAGACATTTAGCACACTTACAGTTGCCCTTAAGAGATGCTTTTAAACCCAGAAGAAACTACCTTCTTCATCACTTGAAACAAAATCATTTACTCCAAAGGCAGTAGAAAGCTATTCTAAGCATGAAGCAGTTGTTAACACAAATGAGAGATTTCAGGATGACTGCAGTTCTTAAGCAGGCAGTTTGATCTGTAAACAGTACATAACTCAATTTAAGCAAGAGATTTTAAGGATGACTGCAAATAAAAAGGAACATTGCTGATATGCACTGTAGGAGTAATTAAATACTTAAATACTTGAGCCTGAAATATGAGAAGCTTTGTATCCCTGTAGGCATCAGTGAGAGTTAAGGACATTTAGCAATTTGTAGGAACAGGCTCCAGGCTCGTTTAAAGCAAATGGAAACCTTTGTATTAATTTACTCTAATACTGATGTTGTTGGTGATGTAGTTAATAGGTTCAAAACTCCTTTGCAAATCCTGATTGTGAAAACCCTCCAAGTTAGTTTTGTAATCTTTATGAAGTTTGGAGTCTCCTGGAGAGTTTGAGAGCATGGTACCTGAAAGTGCAGAAAGTACCACTTAGGATTTAGAAAAATGACACTGGCTCAGAGTAAGAAATGTGTCTGGCGGTGGGGATTACTAAAGATTTTCTCTGAAGAAACCCTGTCCCCCGTGTGTCTTTCCTTTCAGCACCAAAGTGCCAAACAAAAAGCCCCAAACACCCAACATATCCAACATACCATAGCACGCTCTTCTAGGGTGATTTTTTTCTTGTGGGATAAATGTTCCATCAGTAACTAAAACAAAAAATCTCAGTTGTGCTATTGTTCCACTTTGTGTTTTTGGAAATGTTCTCTCACCCTTTTTTACTGTGTATGTAAAATAGGGACAGTGACAGCATTTCTTCTCCATATATTATGGATGAACATTAGATATAAAATCATTACTTTTCCTTGTTTGTAATCAAGGAAATGTATCATTAATGTCTGTATCATTACTGTATTATTATGTAGTTTTATTGTCATTATCAGAACATCTCAGAAACCAGCTGCATGTCAGACTTAACATGTTCTCTCCCTAGAAAGCAGTTCTATATTTTTGAGCTGGCCAAAAATTGAAGAGGCTGTTTCTTCTCTGTTACAGCTGTATGAAAAGGTTGCTCTTTTCCTGACAAATTTAGGTAAGTAATGTTAAATATAAAATTGAATAATATTGTACTGATTTATTGTTCCATACACCATGATAACATTCAAAATGTCTGTATAAATATGAAAAATCCTAACTGATGTGCAATCTATAGGAATTAATGTTTTTCTTAGGTTTATAGTAAGAAAGTATATAAACTAAACTACTGTGCCATTCAATCAGTGGTGACAACAATCATCCATCTCTGTTCTTGTTTCAACCCCCTACCATCTAAGAATGTAAACAAATTGTTTACTATAAATAAATGTAAAATTGTTACCATGTAGGGAAAGGCATGAGTTTTCACATAGACTGAGCACTCACAACCTCCAGGGTTTGTAAACTTGGAAAAGGGGAGTCACTTCTGGAAAACAAATTTATAGTTTGAAACTAAGGTGGTGATTGGCTGTCAAACATTTGCCTTTAAAAAGGACAGAAAGGAAGGAAAATAACTAGGTGAGTCATCAATTCTAGCTACACCTAAACTATATGATGTTCTAAATTTCAGTAACCTTTTCAGCTCACTCGCAGAGGCAGCCTTCATGCTAGAGTAAGGAAATGTTTTCTAAGGAGAGCATCTACTGCCAATGGGGGAGCAATAGGCTATCATTCATATATCCATGGCTCGGGTAGACTCCATGGAGATCCTGATATGTTTAGAAGATTGCAGTAGTTGGTGGCAATTGGTGAGGGCTCTTTAGTGTCAAGAAGCCTGAAATGAGACAATGGCTGAAGGCCTATTAAGCAAAGCATATTATTGCATGTATATGAGTGGTTTGAGGAGATTATTTTGAGCTTGTGGAAACCTGTGTACATTAATGATGTTCAGTAAATTTTTCTTCTTCAGTAAGATTTTGATGTCAGCTCAGAGGAAACAACTGATTTTAGCTACTCTCAGGGCTTTTCTACATCCCAGAAGTCATTGGTAATATGTTCAAAACATATCTGTGTACAATAGAATTTTATTCATTTGTTTCTTATTAAACTGAGAATCATCATTTTCATGCTGTAGTTTTAAAATATTTTTGCTATCCTGTATCCATGGAGAAGGTATCTGCTAGCTACAGTTGAGAAATACGACTTTCAAGTTTGTGAAATGTACAAGCTATGCCCTGACACCCTGGGGACAGTAAGATATAGTCTAGAGACCTTGAAGTTTGATTACTTTCTGTTAGGTTGTCATCAAGGTAGGTCTGCTTTTTGCAGAAAGCACTTTTACAGAAATTCAATGGGTAAAGTTGTTTCGATCCTGTTCAGACTGTTTTGTGATTTTTACTCTGATGACCTAAGGAACTGATTTGATCTGAATGATCTTTATCAGTCTAATAAGCTCAAAGTGGTACTGCCAGCAAAACTACACTGAGGGCATTGAGGATGTCCTTCTTCAGCTTTTACATGACCTTTTTCAGAACTCACATCTGTGCTCCTCCAGGGCATCATCATTGTCTCTGATGGTCATGTGAGCAAAGCTTCAGCAGCAGCAGCAGCAGCGTTGTTATAGTCAAACCTGTCCTTCCTGCAGACTGGCATCTAATGAAAGAGCAGCTCTAAGTAAAGAGAAACAAGTTTATTGTTGTTTCTGTACTTCCAGTACTTTACTGGAGGCTCCTTTGGAAGCAGTATATGAGTACTATCATTATGATACTCAGAACCACCTTTAGTACCTCCACTCCTCTGATCACTCCTGTTCACAGCAATGGGTGGCTAACAACAAGCTCCTGCCAGCTGGAAAGTAGTTCCAGAATATGGTACTGGTGTGTTGGCATGGACATTGCTTTGTTAACTTCTGTCTTGATATTTCTTGAGATGGAGAACAAAGGCCTACCCAAAGGGAAGAATATGTCCTCCCCTTTCCTGGTTGCCTTAGCCCATCCATTGCAAAATACTTTTTCTTGGTTTTCTGTGATGAGTTCCCTGGGACAAGGAAGGGGAGTCAGGCAGTGGCACTCCACTGATACATGTGGGCAAATCCATGAAACAGAATTACAAGGAGGATTTTCTTCAGTTCAGTGTGGCATCTCTAACAAAAAGGCACTTAAATAGCTTGTGGTGGAGTGGCAATGTCGTTATGGTAGGATACAGAAAAGGAAACAAGAGAAGAGCCTGAGCCTGTACAGACCACTTAAATACAGGAGGGATGTTTGATACACACATTACCTCAACCACTTTCTTACAGCCTCCTGGGAACATACATATACAGATACCTGAATAGATTTCTAAGTCTCTACAAGCTCACTTCCTGAGTGCTGCTTCTGGATACAAATTCTTCTGCCAGGTTATGTTTTGAAAACAGCAGGCTAATTTACAAATACATTGCTAGCTCTTACAGGTGTGTGCAGCCTTTGTGCCAAGGGATATTGATAATCTGAATAAACATCTGAAACTCTGATAATTTTCTTCACAGAGCAGCCTCGCACCGAATCGGAGTGGGAGAACAGCTTCACTCTGAAAATGTTTCTTTTTCAGTTTGTCAATCTGAACAGCTCTACCTTTTATATAGCATTCTTCCTTGGAAGGTAGGATTGATGTCTGCACACTCATATGTGCAAAATGAAGTAGAGAGAAGAAATAAAATTGTTTGTAATGAAACAAAATGGACCATATTATCACACATCTCAAAATGCAAATTCCATACTAGCAAAGCAGAACAGATTGCAATTTCATATTCCTTTCAAAAGCCCAGAAACAGATGCAGTTTTCATTTCCTATCACCACATGGTCTCAATATTAACTTAACAATTTCACTGTTGGAAACAGATGCATCTCACAATACTATACATGCAGGTCATTTCACTCTGTCTTTATGTGTGTTATTTGTACAGATAAATAAAGGATAGGATAGGATAGGATAGGATAGGATAGGATAGGATAGTTGGAAGGGACCTGCTTTGATTACATGATCTGGACTGTAAAGAGTGAGTTATGAGCTATCAGTTGGGGGGGTTTTCCACATATATATTTATTATATATTATATGTTTATTGTATATTTTATATATCTGTATTTGTGTGTGTGTATATATAAATCTATCTATATATTATTTGTATATCTCTTTCTGTCAGTCTCCTAAAAAAAAAAAAAAGGCCTTTCTAGTAGAGAAGGCTTGAATAGAAGAATCCATTAGTATGGATTATTTGCATATGGGAATACTTTTGGGAAAAGACATGGAAGAATAGTCAGAAAGTCATGGTTTTTAATGAAAACTAAAATTTTCACTTATTTCACAGGAAGGCAGACATCACAGAGCATTTTACAGTGTAAGGAAATGGACTGGCAGTTTAAAGCCATTTTCCAAACTGACATGGGCAGCTTCAGTCAGATTTTCCCTCTGCTCTGCATATGTTGAATATCCAACAGCAGAGTATTTGGTATTGAAATAAAACTGAAAGTAAAAGTATCCTTAGTCCTTCCTGGGGATTATTCCAGGAATACCCATAAAACATTTTACAGCATAACATCTTTTATAGTTATACCAGTCACATTAAGATAACACCAGATTAAAATAAGAGTGTGAGCTTTCTTTTACTACTGTGAACAGACTGCTTACACAACAGAGTTGATATATATTCCTGTGTTAAAGATTTACAGGACACCCTGGTGCCTACTTAAGGCTGATAAACCGGTGGAGGCTGGAAGAGGTGAGTGTTTGATAACTGCACACTGATTTATCTGCTGCCCACGGATGTCACGGATGCAAGCAGAGGCAGACACATAACTCTGCCTAGGCATTTTTGAGTGTGTTATTGGGTTTTCAGTTGCTGTCTAACTCCACACTATTGACACTACCATCTGCTATAACAGCATCTACATATTGATATATATATTCCCTTTTCAATGCTAGCAGTTTTAGTGTTTGCATCACATTCAAATAGTGGTATCAGATGGTTTAAAGATTACTCACATATTTGCACTGGAAATATTTTATCCTTGGAATGAATCAAAGATAGATACAAATCTGACAACTTTTTGCCTCTAAAAAATCCTTTCTTGTCAGCTTTTCTAGCCTTGTGGACCAGGGAGCTAAAATAATACAGCAAAGAATTAAAAATCCAGACACATAAAATGTATGTGAAATTTGACCAAACCAAGTAAACAAACTTCCCAAACAAGCTACTGGCATAATTTTCTGTGTGTATAAAACCAAACAAATATAGAGAGAAATGAGAGTTTGGCTTTGCAAGTTACTCGAGGACCAATCCTGTTTTATTTATTTTTTTTAACAAATACATTCAGAATTCAAAGTCCATTTGACAGTTATAGGAGGTGAACAGCAGCAGTTTCTGGACCAGTCATTTACTTTCCAGTGCTGCTATGTGCACACTGAAATCCCATGGTTTCTTTCCTGCTTCACAGATGAATAATTGAAACAACTTTGCAGATAAATGACAAATGGTAAGTGGAAAATGCCTGCCAACTTGAATTTTCAAACACTTATGGATACATCAATATTTTGGTTAATAGAGGCCATTCAAATATTAGCAAAAAATAAAAAAAAAGGAATTTGAATAAAACCATCCTAATTTTGTAGGTAATTCTGTTCATTCAAGGAAAGAATACTTGATAAATGGGCAGACAGAATTTTGCTTAACATCCCTCCAAAATCTGGCTGGGGCTGAGCTGACCTAACAACTTGCTGCTGTCAAAGGAAGACAGTTCTGCTCTTCCTTTTGAGTCCTCCCCCTGAGGTTTCCTCCTTCCTCTTCCTCTGCATTGGCTCTCACTTGTCCAGCTCCATGAGGAGCCTATTCAGTTCCTTGTATCAGCAGTAAATTTCCTTTTTCTGGCTGAATTAGTTTTCTGATGATTTATTGGGTGATTCATTTCACAGAGGGATCAGAGAACAGGGAAAGAACTTCATCTCTCTGCAGAAGCAGAGATGGGAGGAAAAGAGAACCAGGTTTGTGAGGAAAGTGCAACAATGAGGTGTTACAGGTTGGGTCAGTGTCTGGTGGAAGCTACTCTTAGTACTCCCTGTTTAGCTTTTCTCAGAGAAAAAAAAGAGTTTAATAATAATAAAAAATTACTAATAAAAAAAAGTTTTGACTTTATTGACTGTATCTGTGCAAGGTCTTATTAGAAACCTGCTTTAGAATATAATGTCCAGATATCCCTCCAATAGCCCTCTCTTCACCTGTTCGATGAAGCCAAGTCTAAGACATTTAGTAACACTAGTCCAGTGTCCATGGACATGCTCAGACCACAGTTTATATATTATTGATGTTATGGTTGTAACATCATTGCTGCTTCATTAACACTGCACCTGCCTCTCTCACGGTACATTCACTCATGACTGATTCCTAAAAACAGAAGGATCATGATTTAGTAATCATGATGGAGAAGTAAAAAAAAAA
>VXAD01007709.1:205145-335365 GCA_013399195.1 Dicrurus megarhynchus | reverse complement strand
AAAAAAAAAATCTGTCACCCTGTTAATCTAAAGAGATGCTAAATGCGGTCAGCAGAAACCTCAGCGGGGATCCATGTTCTGAGATAATGCTGGATAATGCAGTATGTATAAGAAATTCATGTCTCACTTTATTACAGGTCATAACTAATTTTTCTCCCGAAAAGTTAAAGAGAAATAATTCCAATTCTATGACAGTGATTTGCTTGACTTATCTGTAATACCCAAGATTTAAAATTACAGCTTGAACTACACTGTTTGGATCTGCAAAGTCAAATGTACAAAGTGCTGTTTGAGGGCAGAAAGCTTTTGTTCCCTTTCTGGTTTTTCCAATACTAGGTAAAAATTTACCTAAATTTGTACTAGCTGAACATCTCTCCCAAAAGCAGCACCACAACTTCAAGGTCTGGAGCCACTGCTAAAGCAAGCAAGCACTCAGCAAGAAACACTAAGAATTGTTGCTCAGCAGTTAGAGATTTTTAGTTCTTCAAGAAGAGAATAGCTTTGCACAGTCTACTCGGTCATAGATGTTAAACACTACTCAGTTAACAGTTCTAGGTCTATCCTTTAGGCATAAACTGTTTGCCTGTGCAGCCAGGAGGAATTTTCTCTTCATTCTTTGACTTGATGCACAGTCACCCTCCCAAAAACTACTGAAATCAATGAAGAAACTTGGTAGCCTTTGCCTCTGCCCTGCCCACTGTTGCACAGCACATTAGAAGCACTAATGTGAAAACTGTGTTGGTTTCAGCTGACTCTGACCTCTGCAGAGAATTAGGTGGTAGGCTTAAAATGCTGACAGTATGATACAGTGTCATCTGTTCCCATGAGTTTATATTTCTTTAAAAAACAAGGAGAATGCATTTAATTTCCTTTTAGTAAATGATCCAGTATAATTTATATCCTTTAAGCAATGCTTTAAAACTCAGTATAATTTCTGTTTAATATTTTGTTTCTTTTTTCTTTTCCTGTAGTGCCACCCTAGTGGATGCCTTATTGATCTTTGTATGCAAATGGGTATTATAATGGTGTTAAAGCAGACATGGAATAATTTCATGGAATTGGGATATCCGTAAGTACATATAATACGTGTGCTTCTGTAGGTCACAGAATACTAAGTTTATGCTTTCCTTATGGCCCATTAATAAAAGCAAGATGCAGTATTCATTACAATAGAAAATCCTCCCCCATGATACAGAACTCCAGATATGTAGATGGTGTTCGGGGCTTTTTTCCACATTGGACGTGGTTTGCGAAAGTGAAAGCGTCATATAAATATTAACAAATAAGTAATACATGGGAAGTACTTGATTTTGTTAAATTGTATTCTGTGTTCTAAAAGTCCTTAAAAATAACTGTGTGACCACTGTATTGCTTACATGAAAAATATTACATGTATCATTTCTTAGCTATGCCAGTAAGTTCTAAATTTGATTTCGTGTTGGGTGATAAAAGATGCCTGAAAGAGCAGGTAGAAGCTGGAAAAAATGCACTGCTGGCATATGCCCTCTGAGAGCTAGAAAAATGTACTGACTGGTATGTAGACAAGATCCCTTGTGATCTTCAAGATAACATGGAGCTGTGCCCTAGCTAAAAGGTTGACAATTATTCATTTCCTATTGGTTCGTTCCTTATTGGTTAGTATTTAATGAACATGTTTAATATGATTAATATGGGTTTAATATGATTCCCGTAGCTGATGCCAGAGACACTGTGGCTGGTCATCAAGGGAAATTAAAGAGCAGGTAGAAGCTGGAAAAAATGCACTGCTGGCATATGCCCTCTGAGAGCTAGAAAAATGTACTGACTGGTATGTAGACAAGATCCCTTGTGATCTTCAAGATAACATGGAGCTGTGCCCTAGCTAAAAGGTTGACAATTATTCATTTCCTATTGGTTCGTTCCTTATTGGTTAGTATTTAATGAACATGTTTAATATGATTAATATGGGTTTAATATGATTCCCGTAGCTGATGCCAGAGACACTGTGGCTGGTCATCAAGGGAAATTAGCAAGTGTGAAAATCTAAGAGAGCTGACATTGTCAGAAAGTTTGCCCTTGCAAAGTTCAGGGGATTTGCTATTTCTCCATCTTTCCTGGGCCTAGCATCCCTTGCCAGTATTTTGCAGCTGTTAGGGCTGCAGGAATTAGTTGGGATGGGCAGGAGGGAGCAGTAGCAGCAGTATTGATCCTTCTCTTTCCATTCTTTTGTCAGTTTTCATTAGAACTCTCTGCTTTCTATTAATATAGATTCTGAAACTCAACAAAGAGCGCAGAAGATAAATAAAAGAAGGTGACTGACAGAGATAGGAGGAGATTGTTTAAGAACAAGTGATTTAACAGAAATAAACTGGTTCAGGTGAAGTGAATCTTCACTTTAGAGTCACAAGGAAAATCACAACGTAAAAGACACAGTCATAACATTGTGAAAGGCTTCAGCTTATTCTGATGAGAGATGTGCTTGCAGATCTCCAGACCCTGCAGTCCACCTTCTAGCCCTGAAATGCTGCAAACAGATGCATTTCCTTTTGTGTGAAAAACACCTTTCTGCTAAGAGCTTGATGGCAGCCAACACAATGTGGATGGCCAGAAGACTTCAAGGCTACTCTACAATCTGTAGCTGAATTCAGTTGAACTGCATTCAATTGCACCTGCACTTCTTTAAGGAAGACAGGAAAAGCTGTAACCTTTCTGACAAATTACGTAAATGGAAAAATAATCTCTAAGCTTTAAGAAAACAAGCAGTTGTCCAAACCCTTTTCCAAATCCAATGACTGTTTGCAGTCACTTTGCACTATTTACCATTTACAGACCAGACCAGGCCACTGCGAAAGCAAGAAGTGAAGCATTGTCAGGAAAAGGACTGAATTATTTGGGTGATCTACCATGTTCCATCTTACTGAGACAAAGTGGCCAACCACAACTTCAGAGAAAATCTCTGCCATTGTGGTCTGGGGTTTTTTTGCTCTCTATACTAACTCTTAACTAGTGTCCTTTGTTGGCCAAACCAGTGCAACTCCCTGAAACAGTGTTTATTTCAGATGTGAGAATTCATTTCTCTTTTGGCTCAGTGCCTCTCACAGTGGGCTTACACATGCATTTCTTTGCCAACAGCATCTTCCCCCTGATGTCCAGTACAGCTGCCCCATTTCTTGAGATGGAGGTAGCTCATATGTGAGCCATCCATCTCTTAGCCACTGTGTGCTGTCAGTAGTTCAGACACTTCTTTCTGCCTCTTGCTTCTCTGAATGCTTGGCTGCAGACACCATTCAGGGTTGCCTTTTCCCTTCCAGGATTGCCCAGAGACTGTTAGCGTGCACACTGTAGAGCCATGCAGAGATGCCAGGTCACACACAGGAAAGGATCAAGCAGCATTATTTACTGAGCTCAGCTATCTCCACACAGCATTGCATTCTGTCATACAAACAGACCCTGGAGTGATTTGCCATTCTGTGCAGAGGAAAAGAAGTAAATAAATAATGAAAAGATGTCAAAATCCTTTTACTATTTTAACAACATCTAGGCTGGGATTACAGCTCATCAGCTGTATCTGTTTTCATATCTATTGTGCTGTGTCATCAGCCACATATATTACTAATGCTCTGTTTTCCTGTACACTGGGAAATGAATTTTGCAAGATTTGTTGTGCCCACTTAACCTCTTCCAATTTTGTGATAAATAGCCATTAATATTCTTTACCTTGTTTCTTTAATTTAATTTAAAATGTAGGCTAATTCAAAACTGGTGGACCAGGAGAAAACTACGACAAGAGTATGGCACACAGGGGAAAACAAGCTTCCCACAGTGGGAAAAGGACTATAATCTGCAGCCTATGAATGCTTATGGACTCTTTGATGAATACCTAGAAATGAGTATGGCTCTAACCTTTGTTATCTCTCTTTCACTAGATTTTAATGTTGTTGCTTTTTTGTTGATGTGGGCTTGTGTATTCTTTTAATTATCACTATATGAAGCTAAGGAGACTGCAAAAAGGTTTTTTTTTCTCACAGGTCAGGTGAGGAATGAGAGTAAGTTTTTAAGAACCAAACCAATGTAATTAAGCACACTGCTGATTTTTTACTAACATCCCATCTATGAAACAGTTGCCAATCTGGATTTGTTTTGCCAAACCAGAGCCCAGTTCTTTATCTGCATACATTTCTGAAGAACTTTGCTGTTATTTTCTAAAGAAAGTTGCCTTGTGCTTTTACTTTTAAGTGCATGGTACAGACCTGTATGCTTGTTTATGTTTAAAATCCTCCCTCATTTACTACATCACATTTACAAAGTAACCTACTGCCAAAAGGCACTGCTCTATCCAGAGGGGAGAGGAGGAGAACTGCTCCAAAAAATATTAAAAAAATATTTTCCCCTGTGTGACTGAACTGCATATGACGTGGTTGTTTTTTTTCGTTTTCTCCCTCACCCATTCTTTTCAAATTAATGGGAAATCTGACAAGCTGAAAACCTGCCTCTAGAAACTTAAACAAAATTTCAAAATGCTTCCCACCTGAACTATTAAAAGGAATATATTCATCCCTAATCTTTGCAAGTATTGAGAGATCCTAGTTGGTGCTGGAGTAAAAATGTCACTTTCTAAAAGCGCAATTTGTCCACCTCTGAACTTCACTCCAAATTACAAAATGTAGATGGTGCTGTCCATTCCGGGGTCAGATGTGCATTTGTTCTTTTCATCCTTCCTTCTGAACTTTCAACAAGGACTTGCTGTACAACTGCCACTAGACCATTATATAGTGTGACATAATGAGAAATATTTGTATACTTTGTACATAATTTTTATTTGCATACACTGTTGGGTATCTTAGACCTTGGGATTAGGTCCTAACGATTACACTGTGATATTTCCTCTTTTTTTTCCCTAGTTCTTCAGTTTGGGTTCACAACCATTTTTGTGGCAGCTTTTCCACTGGCACCACTTCTGGCCTTACTAAACAATATCATTGAAATTCGGCTTGATGCTTACAAATTTGTTACTCAGTGGAGAAGACCTTTAGCTTCAAGAGCCAAAGATATAGGTGAGCACTTTGTCCAGTGTTTGTTATATATGTGTGTTATTTGTAAGTCAAAGCTTTGACCACTTCGAGTAAGAGCACATTAAGGCACTTTCAGTCATCTTCCCAATTAATAATACACCCCTTGATTGTTCAAAAAAACTTCAAGTATCTGATGCCAATCTACTTATGCAATTAATAGTCTATATTGCAAAATGTGTCTTAATGATTTTCTGGGGGACTTAAAAGCCAAGGTGTAAAGTGATCAGTGCTGTCTGCAGGTGTTTATTGTGGCAGACACAATGTGTGAACACATGCTGCTGCCCGGCTTGAACATAATAACCAGACAGACCAGATGAAACATGAAAGTCAAGTTCAAGTGGCCACCATCCTGTAAGGGACCTGTATGTTCTATATTTACCTGGCCAAAACCAAGCTCCCCTGTGACTCGTGCTCAGCGGGTCCCTGGTGGGTCAGACAGGGTGGGTGTGGATCCCAGCAGACAACTTGCTCTCAGCGAGTCACACCTGCATTGCTAAACACAAGGTCCACATAACTCTGAGGTCATCCAGCCACACACTATTGCAAGGGCCCTCTGAACCTATTTTGACTACAAATCTCTTCCGTCCTTGCAGTATGCAAAAGCAGAACACCTTTAGGAAGAGCTCTAAAACAAAGTTATCTGCCCAATGCTGAATCCCTGGTTTTCTGAGAGGTAAATAGGAAACCTCACTAACCATCTGCATTGCAAAAATAAGTAGCCTACACCAAGAAATAGCAGAAGCTCAGGCTTTGTACTCTTAGAACATTCTACCATGTACCTAAAGTCTGTGTCTGATTAAAGCTTTGAATGTTAACAGTGTGAATCTGTGGGTTTTGGCACAAGTCTGGACAACAGCCAATACATGGCATAAACTGCAGACATAATTTCTAAAAAAAACAGTTATATAATGTAAGTAATAGAAGCACAGAAAAATACATTTTTTTCATGTCAATTCAGGTGTGTTTCCCCAAAATCAATTGCATTCGCCCCTTATTCAGCAAAGTTTTCAGTCAGGACAGTTTGATGCCTCATTAAATCAATTGTTATGTCTAACCTTCCTTTGGTGTGGCTCACAGTGATGGTCCTCACGACCAGAGTTGCTGTGGGCCTGTACCATAAGATCTGTCAGGCAGTTGAGGATGGGCCAAAAATATCCAGGTGATGCCTAGACTGCCTGCCATTGTGTAGCATTAGTGTGCCATGAAGATTTGGATGCTGACAGGAACACTCTGACCAGCTGTGCATGAGGTCCACACAAGGCCCCTGTGACCAGCAGATGATGGATGGCATGTATTCATGGCTCCCCTGGCAGACCCTCCTTGAAGGCTGGAAAGCCATCATCATAAGCAGGGAGGCTTACAGCATTTCTTAAAACTCCCCACATGGTCACGGTGTCTTGGTGAGCCAAGGCCTCTGTGAGCATTTTTGCATCTTCCTTAAGATTATTTATAGGATAAAAAAATTTTCCTCCCAGTGGGAATATGTCTGGTCCACTAAAGTCGCCCTGTTCAAAAAGAACATTCATTTTCACTCAGTGACTCTTGGATAAAAACTACATGAAAACACCTTGTGCAGTGGGGACAACTACTTCAGGTCATGCAGTATTTCAGGCACTTTGGTTCTTGTTTTTTCTGGAGCAAACGTACTCTCCTTGTTGAACAGGCATCTGGTACGGGATCCTGGAAGGCATTGGAATTCTTTCTGTTATCACAAATGCGTTTGTTATAGCAGTGACATCGGATTTCATCCCTCGCCTTGTTTATGCTTACAAATATGGACCTTGTGCTGGCCAAGGAGAAGCTGGACAAAAGTAAGCTTTTTTTGGGGGGGGGAGGAACAGATGTGCACTTACTACTTGAAATAGATGCGGTATTACTGTCTGTGTATGTTCTGATTCCACTAACCCCAATGTATTGTTTGTGTTTAGGTAACAGATACCAGCCATAGGTGCTGATGCTCTGCACATTCACAGAATGGGTTGCTGAGTGACTGTGATTCATGCAGTTAATTAAAGGCAAACATGGCAGAGCTATTTCAGAGATTCAGTGTGTGTGACAGGATGCTGCCCAAGCTGTACTTCCCAGCTGGTAGTACATGGATATAATCCTCTTTTCTTTCTGAAGCAATGCTGATACTAACCAGTAAAGAATTTGTTGAGCATTTTAAACTTGTACCCTGGGGTTTTTTCCTGATGTAATATTCAGCATGTATTACTCAAAAAAGTAGTGTCTATCAAGAGGAAGCAATTTCCAACTAATACATCAAGATATACTTACAGAGAAAAGTAATTTGTTTTTCTTCTAAAACTAGAGCTCTTAGATTAAATCTTCCAGGAGACATTTGTGATCTGAATCCCTGCTGCCTAAGTGGATTTTCTTTCAGTAGCTAAACACTGAGATTATATTAGCATGTGCACACTACCAGCAAGTATGAGATAGTTGCTGCATGGCCACTTGTGAAATCTAGGCTGTTGGACTCCGGGAAGGTCACTGAGTCCAACCAAACACAGACACAGTTTGCAAACGCTCTAGCAGTGCCATTAGCAAGGAACCCTGCTGTTCAAACCCAGGCTAAACAGTAGACAGTGACAGAGAACTTACATTCTGCTATTGGACATATGGCAGATTGATTTTTTCCCTCCCTACTGCAGAAAGTGAGTTCATCTGTTGCTGCTTTTTTGACATCTTTTGACTATCAATACATTTAATCATACTGACAGAAGAAGGGCATCTGGTGCAGCAGCTCCTGAGTTGCAGATCTGCTAACTTGCTGTCCTGCAAGGAGTTGGACATTTTGGCTGGGGCTAGGGAAGATATTCTGTTTACTTTCAGGAAGAGTTAAAATCCCTTCAGGGGTAAAGTGGTCTGGTTCCAGTTGTTCCTGAGCATGTGCCCCTGCTCGTGCCATTAGAAAGATCTACAGGATATTGCAACACTGTAAGCAACTCTCCTTGCTAAGGAAAGCATAAGGAAGGATTTTCTCAGGGCCACTGTGCATGAAAAAACAATACCTTTAGAAATATTTCTCTTAAGACTCAAATATGACTCAGTGGCTTTGAAACTAGTTCATAGTGCATAGGGGAGGTAGTTTGGGTCACAGAGGAAGCTCTTATCTTCTTTTCACAAAGCGCTTGTACGATGTTTTCACACTTCTGCTGCTTTTTTGAGTGTATTTCTAGATGAAACCATAGGTAGTAATCCTTTGGAGGATTACTTGTATTAAAAGGAATTACTTGTATTTGAAGGAAACTTGTATCAAAACTGTTTATGTCAGCATTCTGAATAATGTTATTAGTAAGTACTGTTACAAAAGCAGGAAGGTATTCAAAAATCCACAGGAATAGTGAAATTTCTCAAATTAAGGAGTGAAGACCATCTGTTATTGAATAGCTTAAAAGAGAGAGATACTCTTTTCTTTCAAAAAACATCTGTAGGTATTAGATCCATATGACACACAGTGATACCAGAAAAATACTGGAATTAAATTAAGTTCCAAATCCAATCAGTATGGAGACAAAGCCAGATGGTGTTTGAATATGATTTCTCAAAGACTGTAAAGTCCATATTTAGAAAAACCCAAACCAAAACAAAAATCCCCCAGCCCTTACTGTGCATTGTACTCTGCACCAAGCTGAGTAGTGTGCCTACACTTACCTGTGCTCAGGCAGTGCAGCATGAACAGCACAACACATTTTGGCCATATCTCTCCTCAGCTTTACTAACACCAAACTAGAACCTTCTATTCATGCCCACAGCTCTTCACCAGGGGACACAACTTCTCCTACTCAATGTTCTCTAAATTTTGCCTGGCCTTCACAGTGCTCAGTCACCCTGGGATCTTCCAGTATGGAGTTCCTCTGATTAACTGGACATTTTCTAAAAAGCTGCTTTAAGTATATATCTTTCCATCTGATGTAGCCTCCCTTTGTGCTAGCACCATTAATGTAACAGTGGGAGTATTTTGATTATCTTCCTAATACTCCTCATTATTTTCTCTGCCCCTATTGTGTCACCTTTTAGGTGACTTTTCAAAAGTAACCAGTCCCAATCTTCATAATTCCTTCTCTCATAGAAATCTATCATTTCTTCACTTTTCTTGTTCATCTGACCTACTTTAGCATTTCTTATATATTGCCTCAACATCCTTTTCAAATATTAATAAGCATCAAAATTGTACTTTGGATCTTATGAAACCCAAAGGACATCCTCCTGGGTACAACAGTTAATGGAAAAACCTTGCCGTGTCCTGATGACAGCATTTTGTCCTCTCTAGGTGTATGGTTGGCTATGTTAATGCCAGTTTATCAGTATTTCTGGTGTCTGACTTTGAAAACCGTTCCGAGCCAACATCAAATGGAAGTGAATTCTCTGGTTCACCATTAAAATATTGTAGGTAAGTTTCTGATCAACATACTTCTCTGCTTTAAGACATCATAATAAATCTGGAGTTTAAACTAATTTTTAGAACTTAAAAATGGAAAGTTTTAACTGTGCTGTTCAGGGTCATGCTCTTCTTGGTACTGCTTGGCTGTTACCTACATGATTCCTTCCTCAGATAAAAGAGAAGTAGAGAAGTTGGTATCTGGAAGGTGTTCCTAATGCAGTATTTTTATGATGTCACAGCTTGACTCAGACACAATCATCATGGATAAATATGGCATCAAAGGGCCAATAATAGGTGCCTGATTACTTAGGTACCAGTGAGATGCAATTGTGATGAGATTATATCATAGGACATGTACAGGGCAGTCAAGGTTGCGTAGGAGCAGCCACCCTGAGTTATTTCACAGGTGTGACAGACATAAACAGCCTCTGTCATAAGCTGTCTTTACGAAACCTCAAATCCAGCACTTCCTAATTGTTGAATTGTTAATATGTTTATGTTGTTGCTTACAGGTGTAATTATTAGCAATAATCATATACTTGTGGTTTGAATCAAAGAAAGACGAGCAGTTAACTATCTGCATGTCTTTGTTCTCAGTAACAGATTGGAGAAATAGCAGTCTGAGAAAAGTTTGTAATGGCAGATTTGCACCTGAGTGATTTTAATGGCCAAAAACATCAAGGATCTACATAAAGGTCTTAAATGGTGTCCCAACCAAAAATACCAAACAAATACAGCTACTATTTTTTAATTGCAATATTACATTGCAAGCATGAGTCCTGGTAGTCCTTTAGCAGATACGCTTAGTGCCAGTATTTTTCACTGTGAAGAATTAAAACATCCGTTTATGAGTGCCTAAAGAACAAAAGATACTCTGTGATACCACAAAGGTCTGTGATACAGCAAAAGTCAGTGATACTTGCAATATGGTGACTTTTTATGAATAAGAAGAATTTTGGGTGCTATAGCATAATAAATGGGGGGGGAGGGGATGGCATTAATGCTTTCATTTAACTAACTGATATTTAAGACTGTTGCAAATTCTTTAGCAGAAAGAGTACTGCAATGTTGAATTCACCTGTGGAGTGGAACCACAGTGAGAATATTCCATTCTGCATTGTTTGCTATAGCATTATTTAATAACTTTTTGTCATTCTGACCATTCTCTTCCCTGCCTCTAATTCCTTTCTTCCCCAACTTCTAGCATGAAGTTGCTGCTCCTTAAATCTGATGATGGAAATCCTACAATAAAAAAAAATTGTCTGCTCAATATCCCATAAACAGAACACTATTCAAATTGGTGTGGTAAATCTCCAAAAGATAAATCTGTTCTTTTGGGAGACACTGAATTGTTATGCATATCTACCCTTGAAAGAAAATGAACATCTTTCTTTAGCTGAGTTTATCAGCTACTTACCCACCTGCATTCTGCTAAAACATCAGTCATTTTAATTGCACTTCAAGGCAGATATTGATAGGGAGGTAAGGAAATATTATGTTCTACTGTGTAAAAGTGTAGGCATTTTTCCAGGAAGGCAGTTTGTCTGAAAAAAGAACCCAGTTAACTTCTGTTTGCCTGGAACACAGATGGTGCTATGCTATTCTGGTTGTTATAAAAGGTTTCCCCGTTTTTCCATGTGTGACATTGGGTTCCTAGCAAGTGAAAAAGAAGATATATACTCTACTGGGACTTGGTCCAGGGACTTCTGTTTTCAGAATGCTTAGGATATTGTAAAACATCCTAAACTATGAAGTCAGAATGTTGCTTGCACAAGGAAAGATCATCTCCGTTTTAAGATCTTGCTCTAGAAATACTGCAATTTCTGAGAGATTTGATGCCAAGATGTCAAGACACTTTCTTTCCCTTTGTATAGCACCCTATGCAATCTAAGAAGGTGAAGCTTCATGGAGAAATAGAGAAATACAGATTATCATTGAGATGAAATAACTGTTTATTTGTTTTACTCATCTGCATTTTCATTAGTTTCTTAAAACTAACTTAGTGATCAACCTCAAGTGTATTATTTACTATGGTATTTTCAGTATTTTTTTACATCTAGGAAACAGATTAAGAAGCAAACAATTTTTACACTACTTTTAAATTACGTTTCCGCAGTACTATTTTAAAATTAACAAACTGCTAGTAAAAATGGACTCCAGAATGTGTGACTTAAACAGATTCATGGTTTGTAAATGTAATTTTGGAGTATTCCTGGATCAAACTTTCCCAATACATTCATGGTTTGTAAATATAATTCTGAAGTATTCCTGGATCCAACTTTCCCAATAGATATCTACAGGTAAATTATGGAGATCTAAAGTCTTCCATGAAACACTCTGTGAGAGAAGACACCAGATCCCTTTCTTACACAATCCTCACCCTGTTGATATACCAAGAGGTGCAGTGCTGGCTGTGCTCAGGTCAGGATGAGTCATGCATTACACCAGGGATGGCCAACTGATAGATCAAGGGCCAGATGGAGTCCATATGGAGTTTATATGGATTGATTTTGGGAGACTATCAGGCTGACAAAACTGGGGACATTTGTGGGTTTAAAATGTCCTTGAGGTGGGAATAAAGTGTCCCTCAAAAGAGCAGAGCATCCCACCCTTCTCCAGGTTCTGAGGAGATGCCTGAAAGGCACATGTCATGCTGCCAAGGGAGATGCTGTAGGGTCAAAGCACCCACCATCCTGTGTATTTGCTTCAGCGATTTTGTTTCATACAGACACTGGTTTGGGTCCTTTGTACCTAATATCCATTAGCAGCTAGAGCACTCCTGGAGTGCATCTTACTGGTAGGTTTCAGCTGAAAGTAAGTCCATTTGGATGAAGAAAAGCACGGTAAGTGGAGGTGATCAGGACACTTGCTCCAAAAGCATGCACCTGACCTAAAATCAAACACTAGCATAGGCCCAGCCTTAGAAGCAAGCAGTGTTATGGTAACCTGTGCAGTTTGAACGGAGCTCATTTTTGGTGCAGAAAATGCAATGATCAAGAGAAGGTGGGTTTTGGTTTTGCCTTCCCCCAGGCAGCAGTGCAGGAGCTTGCTAACTACCATACTATGCTTGTCTTTCAGGTACAGGGACTACCGAGACCCTCCTCACTCCCCAGTGCCCTACGGTTACACGCTGCAGTTCTGGCACGTCTTAGCAGCGCGCTTGGCTTTCATTATTGTATTTGAGGTCAGTGCCCATTCAGGTGGCAGAACAAAACCAAAAAGAAAACAAATTTCCCTCCAAAGCTTTGCATTGGGCTGATCTACGATGGCAGCTGTTGAGGTGTTTTTTGTCTGGGTTTCTTCTACTTATATTGTGCTTTGTATTCTCAGATTTGTTTTCTGAACAGTATATAGGTTCTCATAGAAAAGGGAATATAACACTGAAAACTTTAGCAGTGACTTGCAAAGAGGGGGAAATAAACGGAGCTTTTATTTACTTTTTGAGAAACTTGTCTAGGTTGGGAAGCCATATGTTGACTGGTGTGTGAGGATAGAGGTGAAGGAACATGAGAAGAAAATATTAAATCTGAGCAACTGAAAAACAATGATAGTTAAAGTTATGGTATTTACACATCTAGATTTTGTCCTTGCTTGTTTTTTTTTAATGCCAAGAAAGAAAGAAAAATTGATTTGATAGAGGCCCGCTGGGCTTAATCTTTTCTAGTTTCATGATCTGTCAGTACTGAAAGTCAGGGTATGCATCTCCAAAAAGGACTAGAAGAATGGTTTTGGCACATCAGCCTAAGAATTTTAAAGACTGAAGAGAGTCTGGCCTCTTGATACACACTTGACATAAAGGCAGCACAGTGTAGGCACAAAGAGAAGTGAGGGAAGAAAAATCAGCCCTGTTAAAGTCTCAGTGTCCAGCCAAATTTGTGACCAACTGTGGAATAACTTTTTGTGTCTGCCTGTTACCAACACATCAGATTTGACTTTGCTTTATCTCAACCAAAGCCATAGGCTGGCTCATATCTGCCTCCCTCAACATGAGACACTCTGTTTATTGACACTGCAAGCTGTTTCCTTAACTATATCTATGAAATCAAAAAGGTAATTGCAGCAGAAACCATGACCTTCTTATGGAAAACACTAGTGGGTGTATTGTGATTGCTACAGTGCTTACAATAAGGATTGCACTGAAGGGGATTCAAGGTAGGTTTTTTCATGAATTGGGTAACTGCCTAGCCTCATACCCCTTTTTGGCACTCTGAGTGTGGTTTATTTTAGCTAACTTAACCTTCTTTGAAAACAAAAAAAAAAGTATTTCCTATCACTGCAGAAGGAATTATTTGTCCAGGCTAAACTGACAGAAGAAGCTTTTTTCCTCTTTTTAGGTTTGGCAAAAAAACCCAACACTTAGAGTATTGTGAGTTTATTTCTCATGAAGGAAGAATACATGGGAAAACATTTTAAATTCTCTTTTCAGTGGCTTTCAAAAGAAGGGTTCTGCTTGGAGAAGAAGAAATACCTTTATTTCTCCAATCTAGAATGTGTGTCCTTTCTGAGATGGAGGATTTTTCTGTTTGTCTGCTCCTCCTCTCAAGTGAAGTGAGTAAATCTCCAAGCAGCATTTTTTATCAAGCAGAAAAGGACACTCAAGCAATCCTCCTGCATCAAACTCAAGCTTTGCTGTGTCATGCCTAAAATAGGAGGGACAAAGGATCAGTTAACTTGAATGTAATTGTCATGTTTGCTAACTAGGAATATGTCTTTGGATAAGAGACCCAGTGTAAGAAAAAAGGTTTAGGTTTTGTTTTGTGTAGACTACTTTTGTATAGATACATTACTTCTAATACTGATGCAAGCATTTATGGCAACAGGAAAGTGTTACATCATTTGATCCTCCTCTTCCTGCAGAGCAGGAAGTAATACCAGTACTAATACCAGGCCCTGTCTGAAAAACCTTACAGCAAATCATGACCTCAGGGCTTTAAACACACAGGTCATAGAACAGTTCTGAGGCCTTATTTGAACCCACCTGCTCATAATTTCTGCTGCATATTTCTGACCAATAATCCACAGACTTTGGCTGGAATTTTTGTGGGGAAAATACTTCATGGTTTGTTGTATTAAAATTTAGTAATGGGTTTGGTTTTAACACAACATCTGTTTGTAAATTGGAAAGAGAAGGTTTTCAAAACATATGAAAAGTACTTGTTTTCTTCCTAAGGTTTTTAATTTTTCATTCCTTTTTTTGTGTCCACAGCACCTTGTCTTTTGCATAAAGCATCTGATCTCCTACTTAATTCCAGATCTTCCAAAAGATCTGAGAGATCGAATGAGGAGAGAAAAGTACCTGATTCAGGAAATGATGTATGAAGCTGAACTAGAACGTCTGCAAAAAGAGCGGAAGGAAAGGAAAAAGAATGGAAAATCTTATCACAATGAGTGGCCGTGACAGGGTGAGGAAGAAACTGCTAAAAAGAAGATAAGAACTCATGTTTATAAAAAATTCCTGGTTTTCTACAGCAGAGAGTGCACTGAAAGGAATAGTCAGTAATGTTGTGTGCACTTAGCACATGCGCACCCCTGTTTAACAGGGTGGATTTTGTCGTAAGCCTTTTGAAATTAGAGGTGTTTCCAAGGCTTAGTCTTCTCCAGAGCTGATGTCACCATAAGCACATCAGACCCATACTGAGTCTCTGCACTCTTGCCAGGAAGCTCCCAGGCCCTGACTAAAATTCGAGACCCTGAACTTCAAAGCAGTTATACAACTTGCAGTGCTTTACAGAACTTGGTGATCTTACGGCTCATTCTCATGAAGTTGGTACTCCATAAGTAGTGACTGCGCCTTGGCAACGTGGCAGTGTTTGTCCGTGTGTGTGGCCTCCACCTGCAGCACTTGCATGGCAGCGTTGCTCTCTTCCACAGTGGACCCAACTATGTTAGTTTGCATTTACCACCAGTTAAGGTCACGTATGTGGACCATTTCCATTACTGAACAATAATGAAGTATTATTTAGGAGGAGATGCATGATCATGAGTCTGATCAAGTGGTCTAACAATGCTGAAAAATGTAGGCATCAGAAGTGCAGACAGATAGCCAAGCATCTAAATGTGGCCAGAGGTTTCTAACTGTAGGGTCATTTATTTAGAAATGACACTGTGAAAAGTGGTAATATATGTTAAAGTTTTGAACAGTGCCTTTTCAGCTATAGGACTGTCTGGTGTCTGAAGGAATCAAATCAGGTTAGGGCATTTTGCCCAGAACTGCCCGTGTATTTGTGTTGCAAGATCACATTGAGGCCTAGTCAGGAATTAGGGTGTACTTACACACGTGACGGAAGTCAGACGGTGTCTTAAAGACCTATCTGCCTAAGTAAAACAAAAAAAAAGACAGATGAACAAGGTCAGCAGAATAAAACACAGTCATCCAGAATATCTACACTTGTTACACTTTTGTTATTCATCATTCCATTATCTATGAAGGGGTGGAGGGAAAAAATAAAACAAGACTATAGTATGAAACAGCTTGAAATCCTTAATGCAGAGCAATTCTACACAGGCTGCAAATTAGACTTGGGCAAAATAAGCCACTGTCAATATCCTTTAGCAAATTCCTTAGTATTGAGAAATTAAAAATTTCTTATTTAATTAAGAAATTAAAAATTTCCAGAGTATTAACGCAAAAGTGGATTTGTAGCTTTGAAGACATCGTGTTGGATGGAGCAACATGAATCAAAATACTGAGTGTGAAAGCTCTTCCATCAGTTGTTTCTAAAAGTAATTCTGGAAGCAATTTAATAGAAGGTGCAGAATTTGCCCTTCTGGACAGACCACACAATGTGAGACCCTGTGGGTGGATACCTCAAGCTCCACATGACAACAGGACCATTTGCACCAAGACCAATATTATCAAATAAGATCTTTCCACCGGAAGGGAGAACTGAGCTATTTGCATGAGAGGGAGAAGTTTTAATGAAAGGGAATACTGCATAAGGAAGGAGAGGGATGGAAGAAAATGTGAGCACACTCCTCTCTGTAGCCACTGCCTGCCTACATGAAAAAGCAAGGAACCTCCTCCAGTAGCAACCCACCATCCTACCTGAAGAGGATAAATGACATAGCAGCTCCCTTTTATCAGCTGCTCCTGGCCTAAGCCTGGAAGTCCCATGAGACAACATAAGCACTGAAGGAATTTCAGGATTAGTCTGTCCTATGTTGGCTCAGTGCCAAACTGAGTGGGGAGCACAGCTAGTGGTTGTGGGGTAAACTCCTGACTAATGGGAAAGTGAACTTGTTCATCTTTGCTTCTGCTTTCAGCAGCTGTGGACATATCCCACATGGACAGTGTGGAAATAGGAGTATTTCTGTCTCTGTAAATAGGGGGTGGGGATTAGGCAATGTTGACCTCCAATACACACATGCCAGATGGGTTAGTATTTACCATCCACCACCTACAGTTGCGATCTGGGGATTTTGGGGCAGGATTGCTGTACAAAATTATATTCAGACCGAATTCTGATGAATAAATGGATTAGTTTGGATACCCTCTGATAAATGTCTAAACCAACAGATGACCAGAGCTTAGAAACTGTTTGCTAAGTAGTAAAGTGAGACATGAGCCATGCATAAAATCAGTGTCACCCACACGAGCAAAATGGACCTTTGCAAATCCCTGCAGTAAGATACAGCTTTGTCAATTTAGATCTCAATAACTTCCGAGAACTGAACTGAAACACAGTAGAATATAAACTGACTTTCACTCCAGAGAAACCACTTCAATAAAATGTGCCAAAACAAATAACGCACAGCAGAAATGCAATAGATAATAATTGCTTTTGAGAGTAGTTTTCAAGATAGCTACATTATGATGAATTTTCCTGACAATCCATTGCTAGCAGTTGTGTGCCGCTCTGCTCTAAATGAGACCACAGGTTGGCTGCTTTCCAAGCTTGTGCTGAGTATGATGCTGCAAGGGAGTCTGACCTCCCTGGCAGACCCTGAGTACATCTCTGTCACTTCAGTTTGACCAGTCAACCCATCGAGGTTTCTCTGCTGCTGGTCTGAATAGATTTCCCTGGAGTCCTTCAGAGCTGTATAGCAGAACACTCAGGAAAGATGCCCCCCTTTTGGTTATTAGAAAAACAAAATACAAACAATAGTATAATAATAATAATAAATGGAATTTTAATAGTCTCTTGAGAACTAATTTATGCCATTCTCTTCCTGATGTGATGATGGGTTTTGTTTAAACCTCGAGGTGACAGTCCTGTGTGTTGTTTACTTATTCCAGCTCCACAAGAGCACTACCTTCACGGGAATGAGAAAAAAGTGCAACCTCAATGCATGGCACAGACATTTCACATAGCAAGCAGGACAGCACACATCAGAGGATTTACTGCGAAATCATCTTGCAATCAGCATAGGATTGTTCTCCATAGGTCACTCGTGACAGCAGCATGTACTTCATGAGCAGTTACACACCAGTTTTTAAAACCAAGGAAAAATTGTATATTGGGACTGTTTTTCAGCCCGTTTGCTATGTTTTTTGCATTCTGTCCCATGGTGGTTTTACAGATCTTAGAATAAAAAATGTAAATGAACAACCTGAATGCTCTGACAAAAGAAAAATCTAGGAATAGAACATCATCTACATTCAAGCCACCAAATACTACAACAGAAACTGTGTTTACAAATCAGTTCTTTTTTATTTTAAATCTTTCTGAGGGGAGTTACATTATTGACCATATATATTATATATATATATATATATATATATAAAGTATATAGAGAGATTGTTTATTTGTAAATAGAAAAATTATATGGAGAAGAATGTCAAGTTTCCACACTTTAAAAAAAAATCATCAACATAAAGCCATGTTTAATGCTTGTATAATGTGATGTAATAAACTTTAAAAATAAATTATGCATATGAAATATTTACCGCTTGGCATTCATGAGTTTCTTTCTGTTTACCTTATTTGTTCAGCAAGCAAACTGACCAGTCAGATAGAAACAAAGCTTACATGCAGACCAAAAAGAGCCAAAATCTATCACTATTTTCTCTCTGTGGTTCTTTTGTGTATTCACATAGTCAAATATTGTTACTCTTGTAGTTTTAGCGTTAGGGTTTTTTAATGTTTTTACTTAACAGGTTCCTAATTGTTTTGTCTCGTGACCCTGCCAGATGCTGCATGTAATTTGGACACTGTGGAGTGCTCCTGCTCCTGTGAAATGAATCCGTTTTGAGCATCCCACATTTCTTTATCAAGTGAACATTTAGCTGGGAGAGATGAAGGATCAGGGTGCAGGAGTATGGTGGAGACTCCAAGAATTATCTTGTTGCTTTTACACAGACAAGGAAGGCCCTGGCTTAGAGTCCAGCTAGCAGAGGACAATATATGTTCGCAGAAAAAATACTCAAAATCAATGAATTGTTTTAATTAATGATGCCAATTAAAAGAAGAATATAGAAAAAAATAAAGCCAAAAGAGTCACTTTATAGCTCTGCAGCAGTCATGGGAGGTTAGATAGCAAGAAATGGGGTAGTTGCACAGGTCACCTGCAAACCGTAAGGATGTTTGTCTCTAAACCATTTACAGCAAGAGATAATTCCCAGTGAAAACTCATCTTGATGTTATGATTGTGGAGCAATAGATATCACCTGGCCCAAACTTCCACTTCGTAGCAAAATTCGAGTTAAATGACTGCTCAGTGCTTAGTGACTTCAGCAATTAAGGGGAGGTAAGATGGTAATTTATGTGTTTCCTCTGTTTTAAACAACTATGTGAATTCAAAGCACTGAGAAAAAAAAGTGCCTCTTTAAAGTATGATAACCAGGAAAATTAGTCTTCACGAACAAAACAGGTAGAAGTTACAGATAATCTAAGACACTCTAAGGCAGCATCAACTACAGCGCAGTAATTTCAGCACAGAGTGGTGCAGAAAGGACATGCTGATGCTGTTTCACACAGCAGTGACCAGTCAGGCTCTGGAGAAGCACATTCAGAGGGGAATTCAGCATTTGGATAGGGAGGGCTGTAGCCATACTGGCAGGCACACAGATCAAGTGCTTGCTGCTGGCTTCCGTTCTCTGTTACAGCTTACTCTCTCTCACAAAGCACAGGTATGCAGAGGCACACCAGTCCACTTCAGCACTCTGCAGCAGCATGGAGATAGCAGTACTTACCCTCTTTCAGATCTGTGGGCTGAAAATACCTGGTAAGTACAAATTATTATATTCCAAGGCTCAAGAACTATTCCATCGCACAGAATGCAGTATCTGTTTCTGGGTCATGAAGACAAGGCACAAGGCTGAATGAGCTGCAGTTATCTTCTGAGACTTGAGAAGCATAGCCAGCTCATTCAGTCAATGGGCTAATTGTCTCAGAGTAACTAAGATAGGCCCAAAAGAGAGCTATTCCTGTCCTGAATCCTAGAAGACTGTATTCGGGGTGCTATTGTTTGTCTCAGATCTTAGATATAGGGACACAAGACATAACTCATGGGATCTATCCCATTTGATCACAGCCCTTCCACACAGTGGCTTTAGGCACTGACCTGAACCCGGAGCTGCAGCAGAGGAGTGTGAGAAAAGGGGCTGACCCTAAACTCTGCACTGGGTCATGCAAAGAAATGCTTCAGGAGGCAAAGGGGAAACCTGCCTCCATCACATAGTTTTGCGCTGGGTTAGCAGATGGAGTCATGGCCTTGGTGGCACCCACAGAGTGTCTGGCTGGCCTGTTCTCCTGGTCTGGTCCTTGGAGCCCATTTTTTCACTGTGATTTTCTGATCCTAACATTTCACCTTATGCAGTAGGTCATCAAGTGCCCTCTGTTACAAGGGCACAGAAAAAAATTGATTTAGATGCTACAGGGCTCCAGTCAAGGTAGCACTGTGTCATATTTCAAGTTACAGCAGCTCAGCTTGGCACAAATGCAGTACAACTTTTAGAAAGAATTTAAGGCACAGAATCAGTTTTTCACTTGATTCCCAAGCATGACTGCCTTCTAAGCTTCACAGCTCAGCTTTCCTGCAATGGCTTTAATTTTCCAACCTGATTTTGCTGCTGTAGAAGAGTTTTATACACACTTGTATAGCCATAGTAAAAGTCTGAAGTACAAAAACAACACAGTGCGTCGGAGCCTGTTCCCCACTGTACCAGAAAGCAAGCAAAAGAAAGCAATGGGGGTTTCCACCCTCCCAAAACACCAGCACAGTGCATGGTCTTCAGTGGATGGCCTGTTAACCTTCTCTTGGCAGCCCCACCAGAGCATAAGCCATTCCGTGCCCTGCAGCCCTGGAGAAGCCTTCACTATATGACATCCTCTGTGATCCCTTCTCCGTCCTGGGGAATGGTGCAGGGGGTTCTGCCTGCCTGCCAAAACACAGTGTGCACTTGCCTGATCTGAACCAACCTTGAACGTGAATCCCCAGAGCGAAAACAAGGACTGCATGAACACAAAGGTCTAATAAGGTTTCAGCTCATAGCTCTGGAGAGAACTGCTGTGGCACCTCCAGGTGCAGCTTTCCCTCTTGTCCAGTACAGCCAAAAGGGCCTCTTCTTTATTAACATCTCTGCTGCACTGTGCCCAGCCCAGAGCAAGAACAGTCCTAGGCCAGCAAGCTGGGCATGAAGTAGTAGGCTACTGTGGTTCTGGTCTATGGCATTGGATAAAAAGTGTATAAAGATTATTTCCTTCATGAGGAGCAGCTCTGTAAGGGCAAGACAGGGGAGAAGAGAGAGATAGGGTATGAAGGGAAAGACAGTACTGACTCTTGCCTCTACCCACCACCAAAGTCACTCTTGCAGCTTCCAGCAGTGAGCACAGAGGAGGAGGTGCAGGTAGCCAAGAAACCAGTGGGTTAATAAAAACATAGACAACAAAACCAGCAAAATAAATATGCTCTCAGAATCAGTTCTACAGAGGAACCAGATAGCACTAAATATACCTCCCATACAAAAAAACCCCACTGTTTCTCGCAATCTGATAAGGTCCCACACTCTAATCTCTTCATACTTTCAATGCTTTAAAATAAAAAGGAAAAATAACAAAGCAGAAAACCAGCCACGTCTGGGTGAACAGTACTCTTCCCAAATAAAAAATTCACTCTGAGGGTGAAATGAGATTAAAAGCAGATATTTTCCAGGAAGCTCAAGAATATCAGGCAAATATTTCACATAGAAACATTGCTTTAGGCTCTGTCACCAAGAACCAGAGTGAGAAAGTGAGGAAGTGCAAGAAAAACCTGATTCCTTTCTTGACTAATGTCAAGGTCATGCAAGAGCGATAGTGCCACAAAGCTCAGCAGATGCCTGCCCATGACCCCAGCAGAGCTGGTAACTGACCCAGAGCAGGAATGTCAACAGTGCTTTACATGAACAAAACCGTCCTCGTGGGCTGACATGGCCTTGTGTCATATATGAAGACCATTGACTTTGTTCTTATCACTTGCAACATCCATTTCAATGTGGCTGAAGGCAGGGTTGTCAGTTCCTTCGTCTGCCATGCTAAATGGTTTCCAGTTCAACACTTCCACTTTCTCAGGCTAAAAAACAAAAGACAAAAGCCATGCTGTGAAGCAGAACGAACAGTCTTCCTCTCTTTGACCTCTCTTTGGCCAGCAGAGTCAGGCCTGACATACAGGGTGCCTTACAGGAAAACACATTGGTTACTGACAGAGCACAAATACTTACTCATTGCAGTAGATGGTATTTTTCTAGGGGCATGGGAAGGTTTTATTGCATAAGGTACTAATTGTGTAAAATGTTCTTGTCACACAAAATGTTCTTGTCCTGAAAATTGTCTAAAGTGCTTCCGGGTGTGTAAAGTTCTAATTGCTGTTTTCATGTCTAGTGATATGTCACCACCAGGTCTTTGAGCTATTGACTCCCAACCCTTCATCCTTGCCCCATCTTTGACAGGAAGAGCAGATTAACATGCATCATTGCTTTGATGTCGCATTTCTGTTAAATATAATGAGATGTTGAGCTCTTCATGTGCAGAAAGTTGCTTACTTAGCCCTGATTTTTTTATCTCATCAACTTTCTGCATTATTTGTGATGCCAACCACTTGTTATTCAGCTCTTAGCCATAAAAGAGACAGATACTTGTTTCTGACTCCAGGCATAAAATAAGTATGGCTGTGGACATTAGCTTCCATGTGGGTGGTAGATTGTTTCGGTTTTTTTCAAAAGAATTCAGGGATTAAATTCCCAGACAGTGGAAACAGATGTTGGCCCATTAAAGACAGTGAATGACAGTAACTGGATAGTTGATCTCCAGTACTGACATGGGCAAACAGCATTACAATAGTATGGTAAAATATCCCTTTTTTTCACTGGTGTTCTTATCCAGAAGCTGAAATACATAGGATCATACTAGAAGGAGTTGTCAGTATCAAGGAAAAACATCCTGCAAGCTGGACCATCTTAAAGAAATTATTATTTCCTGTACTGCAGTGCTTGAAGAGCACTTAACAAAGCTGAGCTTGAATGCTCAGCTGATGATATTGATTGAAAAGTGATCTGTAGTTTATTTTAAAAAAAAATAATTCCCCTGTATTCTCCTTTCTAAGGGATGTTATTACCCAATAATGTTTCCCCTTTTCTTTTTTGTTAGGGTGAGAGCTAGATGCACTGACTAGAAATGTGTTCTCTCAAACAGTAGCCAAAGTTACAAAAAAAATCAGACCTTAGAGAACACATGCTCACAAACAAAGGAAGCTTTGATGAATCCAAAGTGTGCCTTGGGGCAGTTTCCCAGAGGCCAGTTAGCGAGTATTTTAGCAGAAACATGGAGAAAACTGTCCCTTTTCTCAGTTGCTGCTCTGTTGGTGACTGAAGTTAAACTGTGGCAAAACACAGCTTCCCTGCCCATAACAGCTGCCTTACTCCCACCTGCCTTGTGCTCTGCTACTGCCTTAAAGCAGGTAGTCCCATCATGCAGCATCAGGTGCTATTCATCCTGACTGGAAAAAAGTAAGCCAGAAAATTTGTTTGCCTTTGTCCCCAGGAGGAAAGATAGATTTAAATTAGAGATGCACAATTACACTTACTTGCTCAGTTTCAGACCGTGAGAAGTTGGACAGGAAATCTTCCTTGGTCAGCAGGAATTTACGATCTGTGTTCTGCTTTAGTCCTCCTACAGAACAGGCAGGTTTTAGTCAGCCAGCTTTACATGTGCAAACCATGTGTCAGACTCCAGCTATGGGCACCAGGCCAGGCAAGCAGGACAGAGTCATGCAGCAAAAGCCTTCAAGCAATCATAGACCTTAGGGACCATTTCTTCACCTCATAACCCGCACCTCTCAATATATAAAATGATCCCTCAAAGTCTATTTAAAATGCATTAGCTATTTCCCAGTTTCCTAGATCCTCCTCAGATTTTCAATTTTGGAAAAAAAATGAATCTGGTAATCACCAGAAATGAATCCTGTATAACGATGTCTGAGACTACTCTGCCAGTCCAGGAGCTGTGGCACCAAGTAATGCCCTGAACCCTGAGCTCCAGTTCTCAGCTCCCTGTCAGCAAGACTCCTGTCTCTAAACTCACCAGCAATTTTTATAGTGATTTACTTAAGGGCACCCCCAAGATGAGGGGATGAGGGTTAATGGAATGTTTGGGTATTTTTTTAAGGTATGGAAGGTTACCGGTTCTTGGAAGGGAAACAAAAGAGATACAGGTGCTGGGAATTAGCTCTTCTTGCCACCTGATGCTTAAGTGGGATCTTGCTCCTCAAGAAGCAGGGTAATATTGTGGTTGGGTTAATTCTTTTGTGCTTCTGTTTCTTGGGCTGAATATTTCTCATCTGGATTTAGTGAGTTGTCTGGTTTTCATGCTTTGTTTCATGGCCTGTAGGTAACCTCATCCCTACCTGGTAAAAAGCAAAATTTGGCTACAAGCATCACTATAGCAGTGGGAAGAGCATGGGCCTGAAATAAAGTGGGGAGCAAATCTTCTAAAAACTGAGAAGGAAAAGAGTAGAAAAGTAGAAATGTAACTTGTGCTTATTAGTTGCAAGGCATAGGGAAGCTAATGGAAGTGAGTTTGTCTACTGAGTTTGGAGTTTCATAGTCCTGGAATGGTTGTGGATCAGTCTAAAAACTTGAAATCTAACAGCCTCAAAGATGAGGGCTGTTATATGAATCTGGCTGGGGATACTGGGTAAAGCTGTGAGAACAGCTGCTTTTTTGCTGTTTCTGCCATACATGAGGTGAATGACAAGTGTACTTTGCATCTGACCTGGATGCAAAAGTAGTGAAGCCATAGGTTGGAACTGAACTCCCCACTCTTACCCATGGCATGCTGCTTTTTCCCTTTGCGCAAAAGTACTGGGAAACAGAGAGAAGCCAAAATAGCCATGCAGAAGATCTGCAGCTCTTAAGCATGTTCTTGAGGAATGTGGTGGAAAGCATGCACTCTATGGATGCAGGCAACAGCCCTTGAGTGCTCTGAACTCACTCAAAGTAAAACTGCTTTTGTCCTCTAGAAGCATGGGTGTATATCCTTGCTTGGAGTTGTTGTCACGTTCAGGGACAACTCTTAAACCTCCAGCCCCTGCAGGCATCTAATATAACAGGAAAGACAGATGTCCTTTTTTTTTTTTCTTTCGTCCATTAGGTTTAAAAATATGCTGAAACTTCTTTCTCCTTAGAGACTTGTAGTAACTTTTGCTGTGAGCAAAGACCAGGAGTGGGACGCAGAAGCGCTGAGGGGAGGAAATTAGATTTAGGATGGTAACCTTTACACAGGGTTTGCAATAGGTTACTGGCACTTCCTGTGGCAGTGACAGCTCTCAGGACATCTTAGATTCAAAGAGATCTAAGACACATTCAATCACAGCTCTGTAACTAGTACCTGTTAGGAGGCTGATAATTATTCCCACAACTACTGTGACAAGTGTCCCAAGTGTGCTGAAGTAGAGATAAGACAAGGAATACCAGTTGTCTGCCAGGGCAGGCCTGAAATAAAGCAGAAAAAGTGTTAATCTCGCCTTTCCTGTTCCAAACAACTTGAAAATGTCTGTTTCCAGACAGTGTATAAATACAGAGACACTTCTCAACCAAGCAACCTGGTAATCTTGAGCTACCTCCATACAATAATATGTGCACTGAAAATTTGTTCCAAAATTTGCAGAACAAGTTCCTTTGTAAGAGATGAGGCTGGTCAGTACAGTGAGGCAATGCATGAGACAGACCAGGTAAAACAGGACAGTCCTGTCTCTGCTATGAATCTAGTGCACAGCTGAACACTCCAGTTACCTGGATGAAGGGATTAATTTCTTTAGCAAGGGTGATGTTATTTAAAGGAAGGGACACAAAAAAAACCAACAAGGAAATCAACCCCTAAACAGCCAGAAACAATAGAGCAACTGTCTTTACACCTTATTTTGTTCTCCCTGACTGTGTGCTCCGTGTCAACAGGTGCTTCCCCGCAGCCAGGAGCAATGCTGGAGGGCTTATGAGAGAGGTGTGGTATATGAAACTGGATGTTGGGCACCCAGGTGTGTGTCAGGGTATCTCTTGATTGTACAAGAATTTGGAAACCCTAGAAATTTGCTTTTTCAGTTTCTTTCTGTTCCTGCTGTTCCCTATATTGTCATTCATAACTGTTAAACTTAATTGTGATCATCCAGAGTAAGACATTTGGCAGTTGCAGAGCAGAGGAAATCCCTTATATTGTGCCCATTTTAAATGTACTGAATAGAACTATTCCGCACAGACAAGTTGCTGTAGGTAGAGCTGCTAACTGGCATTTTGCCCTTTAGCTGCCAACTACTTTAATTGATGTGACAGGTTGTTGAAGTTAATCCAATAATTATAAATGATATCTTTGTTTAAAACTGTGGTCCACAGTAAGGCACGTCCAAGCCTTTGAACTCAAATATTGAACTGAAGCTTTTCAGATCAATAGGAAGATTCACTTTGACTTCTGTTCTGGGATAACTCAGACAAACTTTAGTCTGATAGGAAAACTGCTGCATCTCAAACAGTGTGGTAGGTAAACCAGAGAAGGATAGTTATAATAACCCAAATACTCTGCAGATGTTTGTGTTGCTTAAAAAAAAATACATGCTTTGTTGAACTGCACTTGACGAACTGATATACCTCTCTGCACCTGGTGTGCTGAAAACCGTTGTTAATGGAATTTCTGTTGATGTTATATTTCCTGAGGATATATTACAGCCTGCAGTCGAGAGATAGAGTGGCTTGGTCCTCTCTGGAAGTGGGGGATAAATCTGAGATCCAATTCCAACCCAAAGTGAAATAGTGAAGCCACTGACAAGACCCACAAATGCCCCCTGCAAAACAAAAAGTGAAACTTGGATTTACACGAAAAGCAAAAGATATTTGAAAGAAACAACAACTAGAAGAGTAAGAAATAGTCAAGATAATCTAACCTGTACACTCCATAGCAGAAATGAAATATACAGCTGGGAAGTGCTGGGGAGTTTACTTCATTTCCCTTTGGGGAAATACAATGTTTCCTCACACGTCCTGAGCATACCTCTTTTTATTTGGCCGCTAGGCCTTTACAATCAAAGGATAACTTTGGCCTTTATGGTATATGGGGAAATCCTGCTTTACTTGAGGCCCTCCTTGCACAAACACAGAAGCACTTTTTCAATTTTCTCATGTGACCTGTTTTAGCAAAAAGTCTCTCCTACTCCAGGAGTAGGTGGGGTTTTGGCTGACAGCCAGTAAACTTTTTTATTTTTTTACTTCAGTATATATATAAAATTTGCAACTGTAATCAGGTAAAGATCAGTGATTAGGAAGCCTGGCAGAATTACTATTTACTAATCCTGCCAGACTAACCCATGGACCATATTAACAAAGTTTGTCAAATCCTTTTTTTGATGGAAAAGTTTTTCCTCTGGAAATGACAATTTTACAATACTGAAGCACTCTGAGAATACCCCAATTTGGTCTGCAAGTGCTTAGACCCCATTTTTCTGGCCTGACCCCCTTTTGCTCAGACAGGCCAGCATTCTCTGAGCCTACTGGTTGTTCAGCTACATCTCAAGATGCATTGTTTCTGCTTCTAAAACTGGTTTTAAGAAATCCGTGTCAGAGTTTCATTTTTATTCAGATTATTTTCCCCCATCTGGATGTGTAAATCTCTTCATGGGCTGGAAATTCAAGTTCTGTTTGTCATTTCCCTGAGATAAGGAAGGAAGGGAGCAAGGGGAAATGTCCTCATGGAAAGTGCCAAAGACATCTCCCTTGCTGCCCAACATCAAATTATTGGTGGGAAAGGGGGAAAGAGATGCCCAAAATTATCAATAAATTTTGGATGAACAGGTCTTTAAATTTCTACTTACAATTCCATTTGCAAAGGAGCAGAGGATTCCCAAGGCAAACAGTCCTAAAAGGGGACCACCAACCATGCCAAAAATGCTGAGCGCTGCCTGAGGAAGGAAGAAAGTCTGCTATCAGATGCTGTGCAAGGAAGGTAAAGCCTCCAAAGGGACATAAGAGAAGATGATGAGAAAGAAATGATGAGACTTTTTAAAGATATGTGTACTCAGCTGCCAGGATTTGATATATGGATGCTTAAAACAGAGGCTGACCTGGGGTGGTTTCACATCAGTACCCAACAAAGAATAAAAACTAATCGCATAATGGTGTCCAGCAATTATTTTCTTACATAATTTATTCTGGGTCATTCAACATGGGCATGAAAAAGCTGTCTGACACCTACCTGCAACAAGGCTCCCAGAAGAGATGCCAGTGCAGCCATAGCAATGCAGACTCCACCATAAAACAGGCCTGTGTGTGAAAGGCAGAACAATGTGTAAATCTGCCAAAGTTTGAAAATCAGTAATGGAAAATTTTCTGTCTAACCCAGCATGGCCCCAGCATCTCCCAAATAAATGTGCTAACACCTGGAGTTTTTCTAAGAGAGCCTGAATTGGCCAAAAGGTCAGGTTTCTGTTTACATTAAGAAGAGATCATGCAAACTTGACAAAATCCTCTTTCTCTGTATTACTAAAGATTAGTTAATAAGTGTCAGCCATATGGATTAGTCATAGTGGCAATAACCTACTTATTGTTCGTATTTCTCAGCTCATCTCCTGTGTCATTGTTCTTATTTTGAGCAAATGATTTTCACTTCTCAGTCTAAAGTCTGGGGAGCAAAAGAGTAAATGCTGGCAGATCACTGGGAGCTGGCACAGTGACAGAGAACATCCCAGGTCACCAGGACATAGTATCTCTTTCCAGGAGCCGTAACACTGGCTCACTTGTTTTTTCTGCCTCCGCCCCTGATGAGTTTCACTGCTCTATCAAGAGGTTAATCTCACTGATCATTGTGATGTGTTAGGCAACTCATCATACGGCAAACAACAATTTTGGCAGAAGCATTATTTGCAATGTTTAAGAAACTTCTCTCGGGTGAAAATATTTAATACTTGTTACCCTCCCACCAGTCTGCTGTGCTCACTGGTATGGGCCATGACACCATGTTGGGACTGAGGTATTTCCATGTTTACTACAGACAGTTTCTTGGGCTACACCTGCAGCTGGTCACAGACAGCACAAGTAGCAGACATGGCAATTGCACTTCACAGATTTAAACCATCTGCTCAGCCTAGTTCTGATTCTCTTTGAGTTCCATTAAGCAGAAGAGCTAAACAGAGGGACAGTCTTAGAGTATGTCAAAGAAGATGTGAAATTTCTTGTTCTCTGGAGTATTTTTGGGACACAATGCTATTGCCTGCATATCAATTCAATAAATTTGTTACAAAACAGCTTCCTTTGCTTCTCATTTTTGACAGATGAAAGAAAAATAGGTGTTTAAGTCAGAGATATTTGGCTTTGTAGAATTGCGAATCAATACTGAACACAGATGCAGTGCATCTTTCCTTATAAAAGACCAAACAAGATGGTTTCCTTTTTTCTGTAAACTCACTTGTCCCCTATTTGTGTAAAACCTACACAGTTGTCTCCCCCACATGTTGTACCAACATAATCCCACTGGTGTGAATGACTTACTCCTGACATACACTGTCATAAGCAAGATCTGAATCAAGCCCTCACTTTGTAATAAAAGCAGAAAAAATGTTTTCCGGACATACTCATCCCCATGGAAATCCATGACAGCTTCTTTTCAGAGAGCGATTTGAAGTAGGGCTTAATGAGGTCTTCAACAGTCACAGCAGCCAGAGCATTGATGCTGGAGGACACTGTACTACAGAAGGCAAGATTTATACAATTTTTTTATATCTTAGAAGCTGAAATAATAGATAACAGGTAAGTTACTGGCACAGAAAAACTGCCACTGTCTAGAACAGTGTCAGAAAACTAATGTAACAGCTGAAATCGGTTGAAATAACTTATTATTCCAGGTGATGCAGCCAACAGCTTAGAAAGGTTGTTTAAAATAATTATTCTTGGTGAAGACAAGGCACATACCGATGAAAAGTTGGGCTGGGCCTGGAGAACTGAATAGAAATATCTATTACATATGGCTAGGCTGTAAACACTACTGGTATACATGATACCTTCACAAATGATCTACAGTATATATCTGGGTAGGTAAAATTCCCACATCACTGATTACTTTTAATGCACTCTCAGAGGAGGATTCAGATAATCTAATTATGGTCACCTAAAAATTAGGCATCTAGTCTAAACTGAACTACTGCAGGCTCCCTGTGGCGTCAGAGAAACCAGCACTCCTAAGACACAAACCAGGTGATCCTTTGTCTATGTGCACCTTGCTCTTGCAAGCCAGCAGCTTTTCTTCAGCAAGTGAAAACAAATATTTTGGCTTTTCCCTTTATTTACGTAGTTACGAATATTCAGAACAAAAAAAACCTTATTCTGGTGTCACACTCATAAGTGTCTTCATTTCTATCTGCTTACTATTGTTCAGAGCCTTCCTTGAGAGAGATAATGTTTCTTAAAGATACTCCTTGGGAAAGCTGAACAAAACACTCCCCAGTATGGGATGGAAGGGTATCAATCTGTCTCCTACAGTAAAAATACATAGTGATTGTTGTTTCATCAGATTTATTCAAGACAATTGGAGGCTCAGGAACTCTGGAAAAGAAGTCTCTAAAGATCAGGGGTGAGGAATGGCTTTGAAGTAATGCAGCTTTGAAACTGGAAAATTAAAGATGAGCAATAGGAAATTTCCCCAGCTGTAGCTATTTGGTGTAACCACCCATTTATAATACTCAAAAATTCCTATAGCAGAGGGGCTTTAAAAGCACAGAGAAGGATCTGTTAGTGTTTTTTACATCACATGTGGCTAGCTGTTTCCTCATGTTGTTAGTAGGGAACTCCAAACAGCTTTGAGTCCTAGGACCCATATATGGGAAACTATGGATTTTTAAGCTGCATCATCATAGAGGTTATAGTGCCTTTATTAAAGAATACAAATTAGCTAGACAAAGAAATCAGTACAAAAGTTTTAGTATAAATGCAACTTTAGCTCCAACAAAAAAAAGGTAAAAAAAAGATAGTAGTTTCCAGATTATTAAATTACCTTAATGTCCCACTGTAGGCACTAGCCACAAAGAGCCCTGGCACTCCTGGAAAATCATGCAGGATATCCAGCACTAGGTATGGCATTAGCTGAAAAATTCAGATTAGGAAGTATTACCATTTTGCCCTAATTTTTCATTTTATCACTGTATTGGTTTTTTAGAGCTTTCTCACTGGCATTCTGTACAGCTGATCTAATTTTTAATGTCCTATCTTGCTCTATTTATTGGTTTTCTACAGAGAAAACCAATCCTTAAATGTCCACTAGAGATACACTAGAGAGTCTGTTGAGACCCACAGCTGGGGTGCCATGCCATCAGGAGCTTGCTGTCCAGTGACAATGGTATAGGAAGCTAGGGCTGGGCAGCAGGTAGTCTGTACTGTACATCATTCTCTTGGGGAGGTTGGGTGCCACAGATGCTTTTTCTGCTGTTGACTCCCCAAAAAAGGGGTTTATATACAGTCCAATAACCTCAGATATTGGTACCTGAGATCAATTTCCTTATTGGAAACTGTGTGCTATTTTTTGACATTTGCAAGAACTGAGTGGTGGAAAGATAGAGGAATTTAAACATTTTCTTCCTATGAACCATTTTTTTTTTCCACAGACAAGCTGATATTTTTAGTATCTTGCTTTCAGCTTCTACCAAATGCATTTGACTGACAGGAACAACTCCATTTCCTTCTGGTTTCCACCTTGGCTCTTATTTTATTCTACCCTTAAAGACCAAGTGGTCCTGCCTCAGATCCTCCATTGTCTGTGCTCTTCTCCTGGCTTTCCAGCTACTGTCCATTGGAGCATTATTCAGAGCCTGTGATTATCTTAGGCTTAAACACACAAACAGAACTCATTTGATTGCCTTGGGCCCTGACTCTGGCCAGTCTATGGGCTGCCAGAACTCTTGTTCCTCAGGTAAACTTGCTGTTCAAGGTCTATTTAGGGAGAGGTCACCATCAGTGGTGAGGTGGTTGCTCTGCAGCACAGTTTGTTTGCCCATCTCTCCTCCAAAGGAGGGAAGGATTCACCACCACTAGCAAAGAACTGCCCGCTGAGAGCCTTCCTCCAGGTGTGTGCTATGGAACAAGTATGTTTTTAATCTGAAAAGGATTTTGCCTTCATCAGCCCAGAGGAATTTAGATGGCACAAAGCAGCTCACCAGGACCCACAGTCACTCAGAAGGGCACTGCTGCTCTCTTCCCCTCACTTCTCTTCAAAGCAGTTTCATGCAATGCTGGCTCTCCTGAACCAATTTTGGGTGAAAAACCCACACATTTGCAGGGGTGGGTAGACTGAGCGCTCTCCACATTGCAGCTCTCCCTGCTGCTCACCTTACCAAGTGCTGAGGGACTTGCAGCTCCAGGATGGCTAGGAAATGCAGGGACTAAACAGTGCCAAGGATGGGTCTGCTGCTTTCTCCAGGTTATTCCCTCACACTGTGGTCTCAGCCTGACACAGGACTCCAGCATGTCACTATTTCCAACCCCCTGACTCTTGAACTGCCTTTGTCTGGTTATTATGGCTGCAGAGGAAGGATACCTTCTCACCACCTTCCCCCAGAATGTGGGGTCCTACCTGGTCGAGTGCTGACACCTGGTTGGCTGTCCATGGGTCACAGTCTTTGTAGATGGAGTAGAGGGCCAGCCCACACAGTGTGGCACAGGCCAGGATTGCCCAGAGTCCCACCAGGTTGATGTAGAGGGACCTGCACCAACACACATGGAAACACCATGTTAGAGCTCAACATCCCAAAGAAGACCCTCCCAGGACCAAGTAAGAAAGTGACCGTGCCTGCACCAAGGAGACCCCCTAGTCAGTGACTCCCTGCCGGCAAGGGAGTCACTGTATGACTCCCAGCATTTCACCTGGAATGAGATCACATTTCTAAATGTACAAATGACACTTCTGGTTTTGGTGTCACAATCCGAGCACTTGTCCCCTGATAATGGAGATGATCCCCACATTTCATCATGTGTACAAGTTGCATATTGCAGGCAGCAGGTCAGAGGATGCTCCTTCCTCCATGCTACACCCCTTGACAAACCCCAAGCAGATTTGTAAGGTGGGGTGCCCCAGATCCAAGTGTGGAGTACCTTATAGTCAGCACAAGCACTCCTTTGCCTCTGGAGCTGTAGTATCGTGCTTACACAATGCTGGAGTTGTCCTTGTAAAGCTACAAATCTCCCATTTCCTCCTGAGACAATCTCTGTGGGAATCAGCAATGAGAAACTGGGACCTGGGACCTGGTCTGGAGCTGCCTCTGGCTGCCACTTCCAGAGAGCAGGGATTTCTCAACAAGGCCAGGTCTTCCCCTTTAGTACCAGAAACTCCATCACCTCCCCGTGTCCTGATGCAAGCTTCAGCTTCAGCTAATGGTGAGACCAGAAATGTGTTTTCATCAGTCATTAATGCTCCCTTTGCCACACAACAGGCAGCTTCTACTGGTAGTAAAAAACACGTTGTTCTCCTTGCTCAGTGAGGGCTTTTGCTTTCCATCTAAGTCTCTGGTTTTCTCAAATGTTTCTAAGCCCTTGATGTCTCCTGGGTCACAAAATTCTTGGTCTCTCCAGGGTCACAAAGTTCTTCTCACCTACAGTGGTCAGTTCAAGCAAACATACCCACTGGGAGCTAGGCCTTGAAAAACAGCGTTCCTTTCCGGCAGTTGCCTCCTGGTTATCTGTGTATCACTGATAGTGATTTAACTTCCTGACAGATCACATACTCTGGACCTATGCCAATTGGTAAGACCTCCTCTGGAAGGACCTTTGGTTTCTGTGCAAATATACCCATGCTTGCAATGCTTCAGGAGGCCTTCTAGTACTTTTGGTTCCCAAGAAGTTAAGGGGCAACAGCCTTTGTATTTCTGTAGCAGACCAGAAGGATTAATGAAGAAGTAAACCTAACTTTATAGGCCTGGTTAGACATTGAAGTGGACATTTTCAGAAAGGCATAATGTGGATTAAGTCATTGAACTGTAAGTTTTATACAACAGAAAAGTTATTGGCAAGCACAATGCAAACTCTTTAAAAACGACCTAGATAAATAAAAGCTGATTTACACATAGTAGGGGAAACTCTGCATTTTTGCCTTGTATTTGCAGTTAGGGATGATCTAAACACAGAACCAAGAGCACTTCAAATTTCTCTCTAAACTAATTTAGTAAAAACAAAGCAGTCCTTTTCTCATAGATGCTTATATATTGATTGGATGTCTTGCATTCATTTAGCTGAAGCCATTCCTGCACTGGCATAATCTATGTTGATATACAACACCCAGAAACTGATTTAGCACAAAATTTAACCAATGAGTAAAATCAATCCAACTCTTTTGAACAGATGTAATAGAATAATTAGCCTAGAGCCTGTAGTAAAGATTAGAAAGTCAAGAGAAACACATAGAAGCAAAATAAATTGTCTTGTTTTTAAGCAATTCTTGTTTTTAAACTGCCTCAGTGCTTGACAGAGAACTGGTTTTTTTGTTCTGATTTCATCTCAGCTCATGGTACTCCCTATGACTAAGCACTGGAGAATAATAATTGTAGCACTGTCAGAAGAAGGTGTTTCCACTAATTCTGTGTGAGTAACATGGGGTGGAGTTTGGGTGAAGTAGGCATTGTGACTGCAGAAGGCGTATTTTCAATTGTTTGTTTCAGTCTGGCTCTAAGACTTTAGTACTGAAATATGCCAGCTGATGACCTTGAAAGGAAAGTAGAGAAAAATGTGTTAGTAGCCTATATTTTTCTGACAGTGTAGCTCTCCTGCTGTGAGTGCCTCTTATCATTCAGATACAAGCATTATGTTCAATTTGCCTAATGATTGTTTGAAGATGACAGAATGTGCTCCTACCTACTGGTGTTTCTTGAACGGGGTGAAATACTTTCCCAAAGCCTGAGAAAATTCCTGTTCTTGTGCCACTGTTAAAGGCCTTCCCAAAACCTGCAAGTTGGGATCTGTGAAGGAATTATTTTCTGAGCTCTGATGTGTTACTGTTCTGTCTTAAAAAGCCTTACAGTAAATGGCAGGGGGTTACAAAGCCCTATTACTTTGATCTGATGACATTTTGCACTTCTGTGTACAGATTAAATGGCAGTAAGAGGTACAGGCCAACGACATGACCTGCCAAATGTGTTTAATTACATTTGCAAATAAACTAGATAGTCACCACAGAATAGCAGTGGTTATAGTTGTGACAAGCTGTAACTATTATGCAAAATGATTTCTCCATGCAGAGGAAATATCTTGCACAAGTGAGGCACAAGCAGGATGCAGTGGAGTCCAACCACCCATGCCAGCAGGACAGGGCTATACTGATTAAGGCTCCACAACCATTAATATGAAAGCTATAAATTCCATCCCACCCTCTACAAAACCAGATAGCTTCCAGCCCTGGCCAAACTGCTGCAACAGCTCAGAAAATCTACCCTGAGGCTGCCATGGCCTCAGATTCCTTTTGGCCACACTTTGCTTCTGGGACTCTCTGGAGGTGTCTCTGCTTGCAAAGAGGGTAGGAAGGGTGCAAGAGAGGGGCATGACCCTACGTGGAGCAGGTGCTGGGAAGAACAGCATGACTGGCACACAAACCTGGCACAACGTATGCGTCTGTTCTCCTATACGCAATCATTCCAGGGAGGGTTACGCATGTGGGATGTGCCTCTGCCTCTGCAGGGCTGAGAACCTAGAACCCAGCCATGTGCCAGAGACCGCAGAGAAGCCATGTGGTGTGTTGGAGATGTGGCAGGGAAGGATGGAGATGGACCTGATAATGAGCATCAGCTCATTCCTGTCTGCAGCACAAATGGCTGAAAAGCAGATTTCCTTTACTGATATAAACAAAATATTTCAGTTGTAAATGGTGCGTGATTTTGTGGGTATTTTGCTACCTTTATGAAGTGAAAGCCTTCATAAAGCTTCTTCTCTGTGTGTAACTGTACCATAGAATGATAGAATGAACAATAACTATAGTTATGGTGTGTGCTTCTGTATTTCTTCTATAAATGAACTTTGTGAGATCACTGGTAATTCTTAATTCTCGAGTTGTGAACTAATGGAATTATGCTAAAGATAAAGGTAAGATAATAGAGCTAGTAAATATACTCCATTCTAGAGTAAAGGCTCATCAGAAATGTTTACATTCAAGGAAAACAGAACCCTCTCCTGGTTTCCACAGTTAATTCCTTAAAAAATATGTCATGATTATTATGAACACAAAATACACAATTCCTCAGCAATTTTATCACTGAATAAGGCATTTCTGGATTTTCTCACACCGATATTCATTGTCATGGAAAAATTTTTTAGTCTTTACTTATGCAAAATCCCCACACAATGATTTAGGTTTAGTAGAGCAGCAATTCAAGATACTGTCTTGATATGACTTCAGCACAAGTACTATAATATTTGGTCTTTAGGTTGCACCTAAACTTAATGCAGCTATTTCTGTGTGAGAATGCTGGCACAGTGGAGCGTTCAGGCACAAAGTTCAATGGTACAGCAATCACATGTAATTCATATACCGGTACTTACTGTGCCAAATTTCTTCTACCTGGTCCACAAAAAAGAAGGCAAAAGTTGCTACCCTTTATAAATGCAATTTATATAGACAAAATACCCCCCCATTCCTTTTAAAAAAATATCTCTTGTAAAGAACAGCCACTGCTAAATTCAGACAGTTACTGCAGACAGACTTACAATTTTGCGTGGAATCTGTTTTTGCATGCAATGTATCTCTGGACTTGAGACTGGTTAACCCCATATATGCCAGTCCATGTGAAAGTCCCACCTATAACAATCGTCCAGAAGGTGTGCCTTTGCAAAGGATTGGGATTAAAGCTACAATGAGAGGAAAAAGAGAAAAGAAATTCAGAATATGAAAGTCTTCTTAATATGTAAAGACCTTTATGCTTAGAAGAAAGGTTGTTCTAATACAAACATTCTTAATTTGGCCAGATTTTGAACATTAAGTTACTCTAACTTTACGTGAAGTCACAGAAAGCAAATTTTAAAACTCAGAGCTGATATCCTGAGCCAATGAAACACTCTGAACTGTCCAAAGGTGAAGTTGGAGAGATTTATTTGCCTATAAACTACAGTCTTATGTAAAGTTGTATGATGCCTGTGATGGTTGTGATGAAATGATGCTGCAGTAAAAAGTGTACTGTGCCTGCTTATCTAGAGGGACATCAGTCTAACACCAGTATAAAGGTGTGTTTACAATCCCATCCTTTGTGGACAGAGCCTCTATAAAACATTTTGCTGGTTTAGCTCTAAGTAAATAGCAGATTTTTAGGTGGCCATGAACAATTATTATTTTTAAACCACACTTTAATAAAGCAATAAATTATATTCATATCTTGGTGAATATTGTAATATTATTTCACATATTACATGCCTTTACTCCTTTTCTTTATCCATCTGTGAACTCTGTGATTGGGAGAAGAATCAATGCAGTACAACCACTGCAAATGAGCCAAACAGACTGAAATAAATTACAGGTCACAAGAAGAAAAAAATACCCACAGATTAATTACTTACTGAAGAACTTGGTGAAGAATTTTACAGAACAACCTGATTAATATTGTGAATTGACACACAAAGGACAAATCGCAATACTTGTCATACTAAACTTTCACTAATACCACTGGGTGAAAGTTCTCAGAAGAATCTTGTGTTCATCAAAGGTACAATAACTTTTTTACTTAAAATGGTCTTTGATTCAACCAGACTGAATATTCTTGAATTTGTAAAGAGATACTTTTAGGCTATGACTACTTACAATAATGGAGGCTAAACTACTATTAAAACTACTTTTATTTTTGCTTTTGGGGAAAAGAAAAACATTCCCCTTTTTCAGATTAGGCAAAAAATATTATTTTCCCATTTGTTTTGGTCCAGTTGCTGAAATGCCAAATCAGCTGTTCGCAAATTGTAAATACAACTGTCCTCTCCTATTCACCATTCTCTTTCAGTGGAATCCCAAATGTACCGTTAAAACACCTACTTAACAAAGTAAAAATATTTTTCTCTTTCCAGGATTTTGCATGGTGTAAAACCTAAAAAATATCCCTCAAACTAGGTAAGCTTGTTTAAAAATATACAGAAACTGGGTCACAACTTCTGCCTTCCTCCTCCTTCAGCAGCAGTTTAATTTCACAGTTAGTCACATGAGCTCTATTTGTAGGAATTGAGAGGCACATCCTCTGCAAGTACAAACTCACTCCCAGAAGTTTAATCTTCCTCCATGGTAGGAATCATTTACAATGCGTCCAATTCCCTCCTGAACCACTACAGCTCGTATAATCACAGATGAAAATCCAGCAACCATGATTCCAACCTGGAAAACATCTGTCCACACCACTGCCTTCAGACCACCCTGCAAGAGGAAAAGCATGTATCAGCAAGGCAGCAGCACTCTTGCTTTGCACTCACATTCAACTAACAGAAACATTACTATCTGCATTATGCATAACAGATGAATTTCATCTTCTTCTTTCATAGAACTAATTCTGTACTGGTGTCTTTAGGAATTGCATTCTGGAACCTACTTGGGACATCCTGGTCCTTTTTTGAAGTGCACCGGAATTTACTTTGGCCAAACACATAGTTTAATCCAGTATTTCCTTCACCACATAACCTTATTCAGAAGTTTGGTTCAAAAGATAAATTTTCAGACAGTGCACATCTTACTTATATACAGTACCACTAACTCCAGGAGGTATACCATTCATCTGAATAAAAATAAACATGATTTAATCCAACATAGACAAATAACTTTGTCACTGAGGTTCCGTTTCATCATTTCTAGACACTTGGTCAATTAACACTAAATTAAAGACCAATCTGTTCATGTGGCATGCTATTTTCAGTGGCTCTATTCAATAACACACAAGACTGTTACAACTGCATTGAGAAGGTGTGTGACAAATTGCACAGCAAAGCCCTACTAGATCAGAAGAAAAATCACAGGAGGATTTTTAGAAAGGGAAATCTACCATTATTTGCTATTCTTTCAGCAACAACAGAAGTTTGAGTGTATCATAACAGAAAATATTTGAGTTGCATAGTGGCTGCCTATGCATCCAGAGAGGTCCCTGGGTGAATATGGTCCTGTGGCCACACCTGTAGAATGTAATTCCATGGAGTAACCTGATTATTAGGCTACTTTATAATAAATTCTGTATTTGATGTGAATGGTGAAAGGAACAGATTTTTCTCAGCTGAGGGACCCACGTACCAGTGTGCAGTAGAATGTGCAGACCACGCCAGTCGCCACCACTGCACCCCACAAGTCAAAGCCAGTGACTGAAAGAGAGGGAAATGGCACCAGTGTGAATGAGGCACTGGGGACAAAACATTGAAGGTCAACTACTGAAAAAGCTAGAAATAAATTAAATGCAAAAGTAGGAGGTATAAACTGCAATGAAAAGTTTAGTGTGTCTAAACCAGGGGATTCACCCTAACCAGTTGTAAAACCGAAACAGTTGTTACAGATTTGGACACTGCTTAAAAGTTGAGATTTATTTCAGGATCCAGGAAGCTACTTGCCTTTAATGTGAGTGCTGCCAAACTAGACATCCAATATATCCCAACTCAGGAAGGTTTTAAAATGCATGTCCTTCCTTGAAGCACCTGTGTAGTTGCTACCCAGCCCTTAGGCAGGGATATAAGCAAGTAAACAGAATGGGGGTTCTGCACAGAGAGAAGGTTGTTCAAGCATTGTCCGGAAGAAATGGGTCAGAGTAAAAGCCTTTCTTTTATTCTTCCTTCTCTTAAGGATCATATATTTCTGCCATACAGGCTGTCGCTGCCCCAGTTTGGCATGCTCACCTGCTGCCAGCCAGGGCATGAGGGGGCTCCCTGGCAGATAGCTCAGGCTAATGAGAAACACTGAAACAAAACTAGTGAAAAACATAAGTTATTCTAATTAGGAGCCAGCTAAGTCATAGCTTGGTTTAGTATGTATTTGCAAGGCAAATATAAATATCAAAGATACAAAACCTGTGGGACTTACACACTGGAGGAAACCAGTACAGAGAGTGTTGGGTTTTTTCTTCTTTTTTGTTCAATGAAAAGGGCAAAAAAAAAACATTCAATGAGCAAAAAAACTGTGACTTGATTCCAGCCAAAATTATTCATTTTTTTATTTGCATTTTGTTATTCCCTTTTCTTGCCAAATGAACAAATTAATGGTGTTAGATTAAAAGTTTCATTTGGCTCCATATAAAAGCTTTTGCCCTTTTAGAAATGAGTGTGGCTCATTTTCAAATCAAAGAGTCATTGTGAAGTAGAAAATGGAAATATTTAACTTTGTAAATATCACAATAAACATCTTAAGTTAACAATCTCTTTGCTGTTGATTTGGTTTTCCTGGGAAAAGGACAGACCCCATTAAACAGTTCCAGGCAGCCCAAAATCATATTTACAGAACATTTGCCTTGCTCTCATCTTGAAGAATAGCACTTAACCAGGGGAATTAAATTTGTCTTTAGTGCCTGCATTGCCTTCAAAATTTACTTAAGTCTTCTCAACTTCTCTGAATAAGCCATTATCTACAGGTATTGCATCAGAGGTAGAGTAAATAAGAGCCAGTATTCCCATAAATCTCTTCTGTAATTCCTTACAGGTAGGGATTAAGGGACTAGAATTACAGAGTTCCCATTAAAAGACTTCACAGTCAACCCTTGAGCTATATTTTTTAGGTGTTGCAGAAATTTTATCAGTAGAGGATATAATTGCAGTGTACTCATCTTACCTTGATTTAGTGCTAAAGCTGGAGCATAAATTACAATACCAGTGTATAAAGTCTAGAACAGGAAAAAAAAAGGAAAGATCAAAAGAAATGTAAATTCCTGGAAAGGTGATAGCTTTCTGAGATTATTTCTTTTCAAGCATCTATGTAGTTTATGTTTCCTAAATTCATAACTGTTGACAAATAATTCCAGTTAGAAGACAAATGTCTGAGGCTATTAAGCTCTGCAGTCTCACAGCCTAGTGTTCTTAAAACAAATACCACGGACTCTTAAATACAAAATCCATCTTCATCTTCTCCTGGCTTTTATAATTAACTTATTTTATTCCTTTAAAACTGCAAAGGAAACAAGAGCAAAAGGAAGTTAATGAGGTTTACACATGGTTTGTCAAGGAATCTATTAGTATCATTTTCTCAGTCTTGAGATCAATATGTCTCTCAGTATACAGCTATAATTCATGTGACTAAGAGCACAAAATATGACATTAGTTAGTCATTACAGATAGCGTTACAAGGAATTATATAACCTTCATCCTGTAAAATGAAGCCATACGTGATTATATTTTCAACCACAGTAAAGATACAGACAAATCAAGGAGCTAACTCCATCTACTTTTGTGGGCACAATGGGATTCATACACTGATATCCTCTACAATTTCTCTGTATATGGTTTTAAATCCTGTTTGCTTTTTATCACCGGTATTACTGCCACAAGTTCAGCTGGGACATGAGTCAGGAGAACAGCCTGCAATGTGCTGATGACTTCTGTGAAGGTCAGTGGTCTTGATTCAAAGCATCTAGATCACTGATAGGTCATGAGCTAACGTGCATCAGCTTTCCATGGCTGGACTCCTCTGACTTTCTGATTTACAGGGACGGGATTTGGGCATGGAAAAACAGCAGAATCAGATGTCATCCAGGATTCACCAGCTTCTGCCCTTCCTGCAAGTGTCCACTCTAGGCACAGGTGACAAACCAGAGCAGGACTGCTAACCACTGAATTACTTGCCATGGCTTTTGAGCAGATCAAATCCAGTCCCCGAGGTGAAGCTCTACCACATGGCCAGTGGCTATGCCGGGGACAGAGCCAAGAGGTAATGGGACTGAGCAGTTCTCTAGCTGTATGAGGAAATTAGTATGGAGAAGCTGCTTCACCCAGCCTAACCTAATTGCCCTGACCCCCTGCTGCACACCTGCTACAAGCACATGCCAGAAAGGATAGGGGGGCCATTGGGGAAATAGTTATTCCTACCTGTGTGCTACTCCCTGCCACTGTGTGTGCATGCTTGTTTCTCTCAGTGCCATGAGTCCTCTCTAGATTTCCATATACAGCTTGTATGACAAGAAAGCTGCCAGTCCTGACTAGTCCCTGGCAAATACCTCCTCAGAACTACCTGCATCACTTCCCAGCCAGCTCCTGACACCTGTCTAGCCCAGTCAATATTTGACTTGCTGTCCATACAGTGACTGTCAGCATGTGCTGCTGAAACACAAAATCATAGAGTGGTTTGTGTGGGAATGGTCCTTTAAAGATCATCTAGTCCAGCACTCCTGCCATGGACAGGCATACCTTCCACTAGGTCAAATTGCTCAGGGCCCCATCCAGCCTGATTTTGAACACTTCCAGAGAGGGGCATTGCACTTCTTCTCCAGGCTACCTGGTCCAGTATCCCACTATCCTTGCTGCAAAAAAATTCTTCTTTTATATCCTCTCTAAATCTACCCTCTTTCAGTTTAGAACTATTATCCCTTATCTGGTCACTACAAGTAGAAAGTCTTTCTCATAAGCCCCCTTTGAAAGGCTGCAATAAGATCTCTCCACAGCCTTCTCTTCTCCAGGTTGAACAATTAATCCCAACTTTCTCAGCCTTTCTTCACAGGAGAGGTGTTCCACACCCCAGACCATTTTTGTGGTCATCCTCTGGACCCTCCCCAAGAGGTCCACGTCTTTCTCGTGCTGGGGACCCCACAGCTATATGCAGTACTTCAGGCGGGGTTTCACAAAAGTAGAGTAGACAGGGAGAATCACCTCCTTTAAGCCGCTGGCAACACTTCTTTTGGTGAAGGACAGAATTGGCTTTCCGGGCTGTGACCAGACTTTCTGGCTTGTGTCAAATTTTTCATCCACCAGTATCTCCAAGTTCTCCTCTGCAAGGCTGCTCCCAATCAGTTCATCCCTCAATCTGTACTGATATTTGTAATTGCCCCAATCCATGTGCAGAACCTTGCACACGGATTTGTTGAACTTTATGGGGCCACTCCTCAAGCCTGTCAAGGTCCCTCTGGATGGCATCCCTTCCCTTTAGTGATTCAGCTGCACCACTGAGCATGGTGTCATCCACAAACTTGCTGAGGGTGAACTCATTCTCACTATCTATGTCATTAACAAAGGTATTAAATAGTATTGGTTCCAGTACATACAGCGCTCATTACTGGTTTCCATAAGAATATTTAGCTGTTGACTGCAATACTTTGGATGCAATCCTCAAGCCAATTCTTTTTTCTTCTAATAGTCCATCAGTCAAACTCGTATCTCTTCAAGCCTGTTAATTCAAGGGATTCAGCTTGAGAACTTGTGGCTTTCTCATACACAGCAAATAAGTGCCAGAAGCTTTGAAACATCAGAAATTAAAATTTGTCACAACTACGATCGCACTTTTGTGTAAATTTCAATACAACTGATACAATCTTTCTGCTTCTTCAGTAGGGTTTTTTTTTTGGTTGTATTATTATATATCCTTTTCTTCTTTTAAGTATATGCCAATATTCACAGAAGAGTTAAAATTGCACCATTAAAATCTTGGGAGGTTTTCTTTCCTCACTTTTATTTAATTTGTTCAGGTTAAATTGTAAGTGCTTGGCAGAGAAAGACACATATAGATCTTTGGTTAATTTCCTTGAGCACGTATTTAAGTTGCATAGAACTATTTTTCTCATCTCTGCAAGCAAAGATTGTGCTTAGCTTTTCTAACTTACGCAACTGTGATGTCCTCATATTTGCTGGTGAAACAGTGTCAGGTTTCACAGATGCTAGCACTCTACTTTTACCATGAGCTTGTGTATCTGTAAAAGCCAGCTAAGCAGCACTGAGAAAATAAGTAATGAGCACTGCATTGGGAACCATCTTACTGGTGCAAGTGTGATTGCCCTGTAACTTCTGGTGTGCCTTAAAAAATACAAAAATGGACAAAAACTTGAAAAGCTTTCTGATTGCATAGTCATTCTTACTTTGAATTACCCCAAAAGTCCACTTCAAAACTGTGAAAAGAACGCATTTTTGTTCTGGTGCATCTGACACATGCTCACTGACATTTAAAAGCTGTGGTCCTGTAGTGCCTCCTTGAAAGGGCCAGATACAGCAAACTGTACCAACAATCATTTCAGAGACTGCTTTAGTTTAACATTCCCCAGGGCAGTAATTTTCTACTTATCAGTTTGCAGACACCTAAGGTTTTTCCAGGGGTGGTGGTGGTGGTGCAAACCCTTGTGCAGTAAGTAAATGACAGCTCCTGACATCCTGTTTTGTCACCTTTCACTGACCCTTGAGAATTAGTCAGACTCCGAGAATCCGCACACCAGAGGATGAAAACTGACGCTTGTAGATAATTGGGGCATGTTTACGTTTGGAACTCATTGTGGGTTTCTCCAGCAGGCAAGTGCATGACTACTCTTCACACTGCTATCCTGTAGTGAAGGGTCGCTCGTCTCTTGGCGTGGTGCTGATGTCAAGTGACTGCTGTGGGTATTCAACAGTGCCCATGGAGACCCAAGAGGCAGGTAGCCCAGCATCCTCTCCCCACCTCGTTGCTGTGGAGCAGAAAGAGCTTTGTTTCTCCTGCTCCCAGCCACCCAGGCACTGTGGTAACCTCATCAGCTGCTCAGACAAAACAGCCAGTTACACTCAACCAAATAATTCTCGTGGCCCTATAGAACAGCTTTGAAGTTTACTTGCCGTTTGTATTATGAAAAGGATCGTTCCACAAAGGCGTAGATATTTATTAAATCGAAGTTCTAAATACTGCAAAATAGAAGAAAAAACAAATACTTATATTGAAATTTGCCATTATTGATATGACTAGAATGAATTCATGAGCAATACAGAAAGAGCAGAGTGTTGTTTCTACATTTTCATGAGTGACCAAAACTCCTAGAGTCCCCTTGTTTGATATCTCTTTCAACTTAGTTTGATATTTCTTTACAGACCATACCACTGGTATGCAAGCGAAGTAGACATAAGCTAGTCACTGTACAAGGGAATTTACAGAAAAGACTAGGACATATTATCACAGAATAATTAAATATGCTGAGTTGAAAGGGACAAAGATACATGAGAATCAAGTCCAAGTCTTGATTCTGCACAGGGAAACCTAAAAGTTGACAATGACACAGCAGCCAAAAAATAGAATCCACTAGTGTTGTGAAATCAGAGAGAAAAAGAAAACATTGTGACTATTCCTATGTCTTAGTCAGTTTGGAAATTCTGGCATTATATGTGTCTATCTGAACTGCTGTGAGAGAGGGCAGATTTTCAGTGGTCAGCAGCTTCTTCCCATGTTAACCTCACCTTCTGCACTGCTCAAGGCAGCCTGCCATATTCTACTGGTAAGTCAACATTTAACCTTCTGTGAAACAGGAACCTCACTTTTCTATCAAGCCTGGAACAGCACTACCTCTAAGTGAGTTTGTCATGCTGCAGAGCAGATTTCTTACCACCATCTGTCCTAAAAAACATCTTGGTGTGTGGTTGTACAAAAGAGATCTCATTTGCCTGATGAATCTGTTCAATCAACACAGATAAACACTGAAGCACCTCAAAGCGCTCCCTCATGAACTGAGCATTTAAAAGGTGATCTGTGAGCATGTCCACACAAGGAAGCAGTCTTGAACCCCTGGGCAGACACAAAAGGTTGTTAAAAATCTGAACTCTGTCCACAAATAGAAGATGTATCTTTTATAGGTGCATTACTCTGATTCAATGCCAAGATAATCAGTGAGTTTCCAGTCATGATCATAAGCCTTTATTTAAAAGAACCCTATTTAAGTATCATCATGACAAGAACCCTATTTAAGTATCATCATGACAGTCCAAAGATTAGTAGTTTAAAATACGCTGGAAGACACCAGAGCTTTCTGTTGGTGAATTCTTATCTAAATGTACCGACAGAAATCTTGTTTTCAACCTCCAGTGCTGCAATGCCTCTGTTCAGTGTAATAAAGTGCTAAAGACCAAAGTAGTCAGTCAAGGACTTTCATCTGCACCAATGCTCCTTTCCCAAAGTCCTCTGCAAAAAGAGCAGTTTGTTTCCAAATCTGCAGCTAGGAACTAGCTCCATGCAGGAAGGTAAACAGGTTGCACGGACATTCTGAATAAGAAGAAAGCACTGACCAGATGCTTTCCCGCCCCAAAACTGCCAGACTCGACCTGTGATTGTCCCACTACCCCAGATGTCTGTGTGCCGATGGCTATAGCTTTAACTTACATGCTGGGCTTAAGATCAGCTCAACCTTATTTTGGTGAAAGTAAGAAAACTTTTACGGACACAGAGCACTTGCTGACCTCCTTGTCTAGTCATGATGGAGAAGACATTCAGTAGTGTAAGCAGCCTCAGGTGACAAGGGGTCTCTTCAAAATCTCTAGGAACAGCACAAATATGTACTCTGCCAAAGGGGGACTTTTGTGGTTGCATCTAAGCTTAAGAAACCAATCTGGAGGGAGCGTGATACGATAAGAGAACTCTGGTTCCTATAGTAGATGCTTTTGTGCTCTGGTTTTGGTATATTAATTACAGACGATTAATGACATGTCACCATCCAAGCTGCACTAGGATTAATCCACCTACTGAACTGAGTACGTGGCATGAGGAAACCAAACTGGTATGACACACAGCTCGTGAGCTAAGGCAGAAGGGTTGAACATCACCTGTCTGCAGAGACAGTGTGGGCAGACTTGGGGACAGAGAGAGTTATAGCCTGCTCTCAGGAGTGTGGTGATGTAGGACAGCCCAGAGTGCAGGGAATCTGGGGGAAGATGGAGGGCAGACAGGTAGAAAGTAGTCATGAGAAGCCCCCCAGCTCCCTAAAAGCTGGGGAGAGATTCTTTCCACTCCACCTTACCTCATAGGTGCTGGTAATGCCCAGCTTGTAGAAGACGGGCAGGAAGATCTCGGCACTGCACAGCACCACCAGGCCATAGGTGATGGCAAAGATGCAGAAGATGGCACCATAGCGATAGATCTCAGCAGGGGTGCCCAGCACCGTGACGGCTGACATGAAGCTGGCAGTGAGGGACAGTGCAACCGGGAGGGCACTCATGCTGCGGCCTGCCATGAGGAAGTCCTTTGATGTCTTCTGCCCCCCTCCCACGAAGGCGTAGTAGACGCCAATGATGGCTGAGATAAGCAGCATGGCCGCGAAGACCACATAGTCCCAGACAGTGAAGCGGCCCATTCTACTGGAAGAACTCACCCTTGGAACCAAGGATCTTCTCCAAAATCAGAGGGGCTGCTGCTGCCCCCGCAGGCTGGCACGCGGTGGCGTAAGCAGGAAGAAGCAGATGGGGACGGCCCCCGGGGAGGTGCCCCCCGCCGGGGCTGGGGCAGGTGCGGTGCGGTGACACCAGCGGGACAGAAGCAAAGAGGTGCGGTGCGGTGTCCGCAGGTGGGACGGGTGCGGAGCGCTGCCGTGCGGAGCGGTGTCCGCCGCCGGGACAGGCGCGGAGCGGTGCGGTGTCCCCCGCCGGGACAGGTGCAATGGGGTGCGGTGTTCCCCGCCGGGACAGGCGCGGAGCGGTGCGGTGTCCCCCGCCGGGACAGGTGCAATGGGGTGCGGTGTTCCCCGCCGGGACAGGCGCGGAGCTGTGCGGTGTCCGCCGCCGGGACAGGTGCGCTGCGGAGCGCCCCGCGCAGGTCCGCGCCGCGTGGCCCCGGGGGCGGGAGCGGGCTGCGCCGGGAGCCGCGGTGTGAGTGCCGGAGCCGGGACGGCGGGCTGGCCTTATACGGTCCCGGTGCCCGCTCCTCCCCGCGGCGCTTAGCGCTCCCGCGGAGCGAGAAGGGGCGGCGATCCCGGGCCCGGGCTGCCCGCCCCGCGCCTCCGGGCTGCGGGATGGCGCCACGGCACAGCCCTGTCTGAACGCGGTCACATCGCAAACTTGGGTTTCCCGGTCCAGAGCTTTTGGAGGGAAGACATTTCACACGAGGGTTCCCCAGGATGGGGTACCTACCCTTGCTCATTAGCATATTCCACCATCTCCCCAAAGGATGGAGATGAAAATATCGTTTAATATATACATTTCCATGGGTTGTGCAATCTGGAAGGTAACTCACTGAATCAGATTTACCAAGTTGAGTTGCTGAACACTGCAGTTGTGTAACAGGGAAGCCCTACTACCTGCACTGTGCTCACAGAATTATTACTAACAGTCTTCAACTGATCACAGGTTCAAGAGTCAAAGTGCACAGGAATATGACACATGGAGATTCACGCACCTTACCTAGAGAGGAATACATCAAAAACACCTATGGGATTTGAAGGCCATGCATGTCAAGTGGTGGAGATGTGCCTGTTCCTATAGCTAGCAGTACACACGGGACTAATGCAGCAAATACCACTTTGCCATATATTAGCAACCCCAGATGGGGAATGAAGATGAAAGGATGCCAAAGCTTATTAAGATGGGCTTGACAGCAGCACAGCCACACACAGCACACCTTGCAGCAGAGGTCAGAAGCTTTGCACAGTAGCTTTCCATCTTGAACTGTACATTGGCAAAATGCTATGCTGGAGGTGATTACCTAGTAAAAGTCAGAACCATCTTGGGGATTAAAAATTACCCAGTTTTCCTTCATGGAAGGTAGATTAAGTTTTGTTCCTGCCCAGCCTCTTCTGGCTCTTATCCACAGCTGGATAAGATGGAAGCAGTCTTTGCTGCAAGTGCTCCGGGTTCAGCTCAAGGAGCTCTGACCTGCCTGTATCTGACCATTTTGAGACATGGTTTCAGCAGCCCTCTGTATCTTAGACAGAAATTACCAGGCACTTGACAGCCAAGCACAGATGATGGAACACCTCTCTCCTTGGGAGCTCTGGAGTTGCAGGCCTTTTGGAGTTATTTCTGAGCGCACACTGGAAGAAGGGGGAGCAGGTGGAAGTCTGGTCTGTCAGAATTATTAAGTTGAGCTGTGAAACCATGTCTGTGTTGGTCTGGTGTCTAGATGCCTGCCTGGGAATATAAATGTCGCTGAAGAGACAGAAACTGGCCATGGGGTGCAAGTGGCATGTCCTAATCTCACCACAGCAGATTAGGGCATCAGTCTCTCTGGCCCAATTACTCTCTAATTACTTATACAATGAGTAAGAGCTTCCAGATGTCCTGTTGATGAAGAGCAAGAAAGAAACTTATGCTCTACACCTACCAATTAGGCTATTGATTTATTTACCATCTGAAGTGGTTGCCCTAAATCAGCTTTTGACAACATGAAAGATGAGAAACCTTCCAAGCAAAGCTTCAATCAAAACCAGCACATCCCCACTCAGTGCAATGAACTGGTGTTGTCCAAAACAAGTATTTATTGTCAAAAAGCATGACCCCTTTTTCTCAGGAAGGACATAAATGGGCTCTGGCCCAAACCCACAGCTTGTGCTGCTCAGAGCTTCATGCTCAGTGTCCCTTGTTTGCACTCCTTCAGGAATTATGTTGCTCAAACCATTCAAACAATAACATGTATTTAAAGTATTAATTACACAGGATTAATACAATTTTGATTCTGCTTCTTTATAATTTTTGACATAATGTAAACACAGCAAGTGATAACGTGTACTGGAAAACAAATCATGTTTCTTAACTGAAACACAAACAGCTATGAGGAAATGCACATAGCTCTGGTTTCAGGTGGCATCCTTGATTCTTTTACAAGTAGTGTTAAGCAAATTGTCTTTCAAAAGTCATCATGACCAATATGGCATGAAAGGCTGGATCCTCCCATGTAGATATTTCCAGTTTTAGAACCAGCAGCAAATCTGTATGATGGCCATATTCTAAATCACACCAAGTGAACCTGGAAAACAGGACTAAATGTTTTTCTGGATTTTTCACATGCGGAACCAAATTAGCTCCATCAGTTTTTGCTGTGTGACAGAGACAGAACTGCAGGTATTTGCTTTTTGTCATTGCTACAATAGGTATTTAACTGTCTTCCAAACTCAGAGAGTGTATTTCATTGTCTTCTTGTAACACTTTGACCAATCTCCACTGAGCCTTATGTGGTGTCTCATCTCACTTCTGCTGTGACTCTGTGTTTGTAAGATCTACTGACATCAGTGGGATCCAGTGTTTAATAGCAAGAGGGGTAATATTCACATTTCTCCAGCACCCTCAAATTAAAAAGGCCATGGATGTGACTAAACAAACCCCAGACTGTCTTATGGGTTCCAAATGGCTCCTTCCTTGTGATTGTATTGGGCTCATTCCCACTACGGGACAGTTCTGTGAGGTGTTCTGGAAGTCTGTATTACTTGGAAGGACATTCCCTTCCTGTTATTTTTCATGTGGATGGGCATTGGGAGATTGGTGGGATAGATTTTCTTCTGTAGATGAGACAAATATGTTGACCCCTGAACTTGGAGAGATGCTGCCCACCTCTCTGAGCTAAATTGTGAAAATGGACTTTGAGGGATTGTAGCTAACCCATGACAGGGTTGCTTGTAGGCAAATGTGGGCATGGGCAAAAACAACTGTAAGTGAGGGAGGAGAGCACTGGAGGCCTGGTGACCATTGTTCAGAAGTGATGCAGGACCCTTTGCAATTTGCTTTGGCAGCCTGGGAGCTCTCCAACTTCCAGTAATTCCTTGCTTGAGTGTGAAGTTTCAGACTGTGTGGGGTTCAGCTGTACCTACACCTTGTGTACCTACACTGTACCTTCCAGATGAAGAACAATTTACACTCAGTTTTACTCCTGTGTAGTGCCAGGACAGGCCACTGTTCTCTGGTGCTTACACAGGGATCAGTTTGGAAACTGTGCCAGAAAATGGCTGGCTGTTGGTAAAAACAAACAAACAAAATAATTTCAAAACAAAATCTACAAAAACTGATGATTTGTTAGGAAATCAGAGGTGTGGGATCATGCCCTGTATGTATATATACATGTATGCATGTGGAAGGTGTTTGTACTTCATGCAATGACCACAGTACACCATCACCAAAATCTAGAGAGACTTAGGCCTCGGAAAGATTAAGGAGCTACCAGTTGCATTAAAGCAGATGGGAAAAAAGCGGAATCCCATAAATGTTCCTGTTGAAAGGAAGACTGCTGCAGGAGCTGAACCTCTATTAGGTAATGGTGAAACTATTTGAGAAAAAGACCTTAAAAACACACAGCTGCAGGCAAAGCTTCTCATCTTAAGTTCACAAGCCAACCAACACTGAGACACAGAGATACAGGGATCCAGGTTTCATTTACTCCTCTGTTCATGGAGCTACCTGCTAAATTTCTTTTACATCACAGTTATTGTTGGGAATAACATATCAAAATTAATCATTGACTCCTAATTAGACATTGATTTTTCTCACAATGCACTTCAAGTAAAAATGCCCTTCTTTTACTTTTGGAAGCTTTTGATTGCAGCAACTCCTTCCTATACAGCATCACTTGTCACCTTGAGAAGCCTGTTGCATTTTGGTGTAAAGGAAGCTCATTGCTGATGGCGTTTCATATTTCTGAACATCAGTATTTGGATACACCCTAATCTCTTCTACTTGCTGTGCTTGTCCACACACTGCTGTTTTGAATTGCTGGGCATAGTATAGCTGTTTACCTGACTAGCACTGTCACTGGCTTTGCTTCTCCTGGTTTAATGCTCCTGTCGTGGTTCAATCCCAGCCAGCAGCCAAGTACCACACAGCTGCTCCATCACTGCCTGCCCCTCACCTTGCAGTGGGGAGGAGAAATTAAAAAAAAAGAAACGTAGAACTTGTGGGTTGAGATAAGAGCAGTCTAATAAGTAAAACAAAATAAAATCTAGTAATAATATTTATAATAATGACAATAATAATAATTTTAATTTAAGGGGGTGGGGGGGAACCAAAAAAACTAAGCAATTCACAATTCAACTGCTCACCACCCGCTGACTGATGCCCAGCCCACACCCGAGCAGCAATCAGTGTCTTCTGGCCAACTTCTCTCAGTTTATATACTGGGAATGTTGTTCTGTGGTATGGAATATACCTTTGGCTAGTTCAGATCAGCTGTCCTGGCTGTGCTCCCTCCCAGCTTCTTGTGCACCTGCTCCCTGGCAGAGCATGGGAAACTGAAAAGTCTTGCCTTAGGGTAAGCACAACTTAGCAACAATAAAAACATCAGTGTGTTATCAACACTCATCTCATACTGCATTCAAAACGCAGCACTGTACCAGCTACTAAAAAGAAAATTGACTATTCCAGCCGAAACCAGGGCAGATACCTTAGAGAAATCTCCCACAGTCTCGTTTAGTAATTTTCTTAGCTTTCTTCTTAATTATTTTTTGTCAGCCCTTTTTCTATTAATAATGTTTGGACATGACAGAATTACCCTGCAAGGGTATTCAGAAGAGCAGTATCATCATTGATATTCAAGAACAATATCCCTTGTGAAATTTGGATGAGTTTCTTAGAAATAGTCACCTGGCACCTATATTTTGAGCACTGAGATTTTCTTTTACTGAGACATCCCTTAATTGTTACCTCTTTACTTCCAGTAATATCACTAGGGTACATTTCCAAGCATCCTTCTGGGAAACTTTTTTCCAGTAGTAATTTTATAGAAGTGCCTCTTGCACAGACTGTGTTCTGTTTGTGGGCAATAACAATGTCATCCAAATCCTATATTTGGAGAGGTGTAGATTTGTGAAAGGTCTTTGCTTCAGACCCTAATCATAGGAAGTCTTTCAGGGTAACAACTTGTTTGCTCAGAGTGCTTGTCCTCTTATGCTTAGCATGTCTGGAACACAAGGACAGAAAGAGTGACTTGCTAAGAAAGAGATCAACAAGGAGAAAAGAGCCAAAGGGTCATAAAAGTCATGATTTATGTTGACATTTTGAATGACACCTTCTTAGTTGTTTGTTTTTTCTATTTGTGCATTCCACTGGAATTTGAATGAATGCAGTTTGCAAGAAAAATAATTTAAATGTGAGCACTTAATGGTCTTGAGAAGGAAGCTTCAGATTGTGTAACCCACTAATACCAACACACCTTTTAAAATCAATAGTCGGTGCTCCAGGATTGAAGGAAGTACTTAAGTTACTGACTACTGAGCATTTAAATCTGAATGATTAGGAGTCTATAATGCATTTGCTGCAGAATTCTCCTCTTTCATTTAAAATAAAAATTTTCAAAATTTATTTATGGACTGTCCATGCAGTGAGATGTAGCATACATAATTATTTGCTCAAGAGAACAATTACTATGAGAATAAAATTGCGGTACAGATTTTACTTCTTTAACTCAAATGGATAAATAAGTTACATGTTTGAACTTTATTCCCATGGCTTTGGGATATTTTGTTTATCTAAGGTGTTCAATTCTGCATCAACAGAATTACAATTCAACTAGTTTGCTTACTTGCAGTTAATGTATGAGAAAAGGCTGTCAAATGTTCACCAGAATGATCAACAAAAAATTGATTTTTTTTCTGAGTAAATTTTTCTGAATTTCCTTATTTTGTTTCTGTTGTTTCCTTTTTTTTTTTTTTTTCCCCCACTATCTGTGATCCAAACTCAGTTCTAGCTGGTGTTATTTTGGTATGTGTTTGCTTTAGGTGTACCGTGTAGCTACTTTCGGTTATGCGGCTTGGCTCCCTACTGAAGGAGAGAGACAGGCTCTTCAGAAAGAAACTGTTGCTTTGATATGCTCCCTGGAGGAGTCTGTCTCTGCATTTTCTACAGAGGAAGCCTCTGGAAATGAGCCTGCTAACTCTGCCACTTCAAAATACTCTGAAAAATGTTGCCTGCCACTGCTCCAGTGACCTAACTAGCTTTTTGATTATTTTGATTTATTTTTGTATTAATAATCCGGAGTGTCTATCACCAGTTCTGACATCTCCCTTATTATCTGCCTCCCATCTTTCTTTGTAATTGCTACAGCTAAATCCCCTATGCTCCCTCAATCCTTTCATCTCCACCCACATCTCTTCACATTAAGAAACTTTCTCCTTCCTCTCACACTTCTACTGCAAGAATTGCCTTCTTTTCTTTTTGGACCCAAAATCCCATGAGGCATTTCCCCCAAAATTGCTGTTTCCTATCCACTTCATTCCTCCAATTTTTTAATGTCTCTAGGAACCAACTGCCTTGCCTCTCTTTCAAACCCCTTTTTGATCGTCTTCAGTTCTTCTACTTTCTCTCAAGGCTGCCCATGCTGAGATCATATATTGCTTGGAAATGTTTGAAGGCAGTCATGCATATTTATACCAGCTCTATGTGTTTAATTGGTTTGTTTGTCAGACATCCTCAAAGCAACATCCATCACCAGAAGTAGATAAGGAAGGAGGTGTTTCCCTCAGGTCCAACCACCTGCGTCTGTTGACTTTGGCTTGGTTTGTTTCTTCTGTTTTCCTCTATAACGTGAGATTTGTTGCACCTATTTCTGATGCTATCTGGACATTTCAAATAGCAAATCCCTGTTTTTTCTGGAGAGTGGAAATGCCGCCAGCATCCTTGGTCTCTCCTGATATGCTGCTGGGACACACCGTAGTTTTTTTGGCCTCCTGTACAGTCTTATGGCTGTTGCAGGATGCTAAGGAGTGGTGGGTGATCTGTGGTGGGTGGGGGACAGTGGATAAGTGTCATGTGGATGTTCATGACCAAACTCCATGGCAGGGGGACTTTATTAATCCAGGCACACTAAGACTTTTTAAATTAATGTCTGTTGCTTTAGTGTATTGCTATCCAGTGTTAGCACGTGTTCAAATAGGCTACTGAGTGGGGTTTGACGAAAACGTGGATTTGGGGCTAAGGCAATGGGGAAGAAATAATGACTTTGACATGCATTTTTAAATAGGCAAAAAAAATTGTGTCGATCCAGCATCATAAAGCCTCCACAGCTTCTGCACAGTCAGGTTAATACCATGTGATAGTGATAGCAATTTGCAAACTTGGTGAATGCTGTGATGCACAAGGAAGCGCAGCAGTAAATGGCAGTTGGGGAGAAGCATTTTGGCTGCAGCATGGATTTAAGGAAATCCATCTCTTGGCACAGCAGATTCTCTGTATCTGTACAGTACCATTAGCTGATCACCATTTTAAAGGGGTTATTTCATCTCACTTCAAAAGAAGCACTGGTGGGCACCCTGCAAGGGATCATCTTCTTCTACTGGCTATGGAATATAGCCCCCATACAGCCAGTAGCTACAGCCAGAGAGGTGAACTGCACCCCTGTGGTAAGTGCTTGCCCAGTTCAAGCAACCAGGACTTCATCTGCTTCAGTGTCTTTTGGGTTTTCTCTCTTACTTGAAGGTTGAGGCTCATTTCCATTTCCTTTATTATTGAAGTGTCAGTTTCCACCTAGATATCTTTTTTACAGGGGTCTATTATTTCAGTATGTTTGTTTTATGAGTTGTTTCAATGGCTCCTATTTGATCTGATCATAAATTAGACCCATAAATCAGTATTAAAAGCAGCAGCAGGGTCCAAAAACTTACTTGAATTTTATGGTAAGAAGCCCTATTTTTTTCTTAGTGTTATCAACATCTCTACAGTTAGAGCATCGATAAAATTTTTTGGTGTTTTTCTGGTTGGTTGGTTGGTTTGGTTTGATTTTTTGGTGTTTTGTTGGGGTTTTTTTCTGCTTTATATAGACCAATATTGGAAATTTCTCGTGACTATCTATAATTTAGCAGCCAGTACCAGCAGCTTATGACACAGTGGAAGTGCCAGGAAGGGCTGCTTTGTCTCTTGATGTTATATGAGTTCTTCCACTTTCCTAAGCTACCCACAAATATTTCACTCAACAGTACACATCAAAATTAGACTGCTTCCTAGCAGTCTCAGCTTAAGGGTATGTATCAGTTTAAATGTTTTTTCTTTACAGTACACCTGCAGAGCTGAGGTTCTTAGATCTCTTCAGAATTTCAGCTTTTGTACACTATGTCTCTCGGATCTGTGAGATCAGGAATGGATAACTGAAGTACTGACACTATTGGAACCTGAGAGCAAAGTTAGAGCTGCATGAATACCATGACAGTTCAAGCTTCAAATAAGAAAAAAACCCCAGCAAATTAATTAGCCAAAACATCAAATCTAGGTACCTAACTTTTGTTGCATGAATGAGATGAATGCAGAGATATGAAGAACAGTACCAACTGCTTTGTACATTACCTTCTATTCTATGCCAGGAACATACCATTCCTTTCAGTGAGCCTGGACTTATGTTCCCCTGAATGTCGTGCTGTAAACAGACTGTTAGTAGACCCAGACACATGACAGACAGCCTGAAATCCAGATGGTCTCTGTCAAATCCAAATGCCCCTCATTTTAATGGTGAACGTGAAATGCATTCACATCTCTTTTGGGGTACAAGACTCCATCCTGCCCTTCAATTTTCCTTTCTGTGCTCCATGATTCCTCTGTGAATCCTCCTTCTGCTGCTTCTACTACTGTTGCTTTCAACAAGGCTGTAGCCTGTTCTGCTGCTGCTGCTGTGGCAGAGCAGTGGATGAGGAACAACTGCAGTAGCCACCACTGCAAACCTCTCCTGGCCTGGGGCTACCTGTATACATGTGGTCTGTGCAGAAATCAGACCCTTTTTCTTTCTAACACAAATAAATTCTAAAACTTTCTTCTCGACCCCAAACCACCTCCACAACCTCCACCCCCAAACAACAAACAGAAAACCAAAGCCTAAAAAAATCCCCAGGTGTGGGTTCCTACTGGGCAGAAAACTGGCACAGACCAAATTGTGCCAGGGATTGTGTTGATTATTTATTGGTGTGGATGTTCCCTGTGCTCTGTCAACTGTTCAGTTTACTTCAAAGAGATGGAGCTAGTGCAGTCCACCTAATTCAGCTCTGCAGCAAGACCCTGACTTGCAATAGATGAGTCACTGGCCTAGGTGTGTCAAGGGGTTGAATCAGGTTGTCAGTGCCCCTTTCTGTGAGGAAAGTCCCTAAATTCAGGATATTTCACACAGAAAATCTGGCATCTATATTCCAGCCCCTTGTTCAAACCCTCTCTGATGAGCAAACCTAAGGGTAGGTTAAATTCTCCCCATCACTCAGCTAGCACTGACCTGGAGTTGCATTATTTGCAGAATCTCTGTGCTTCAGGCATATTAGAAAAAATGTGGCCAAACAGTTCCACCAGATTGCAGAACAGGATTCCAGTATCGTGTCTGCTTTGATTTTGAAGTGCTCTCAGCAACATCCTACATAATCTTGTAGGGTTTTCTCCCGCAAGGCAAGGCAAAATGACAGCTAGAAGCTGAGGAGGAAGCTGGCAGTGAAAATATGTCATTGGGTTACAAAGAACTCTTCTTACTTTGCAGGCAAATTTAAAAAATATAAATCTGTTTGCTTCAGTTGAAATAATACACCAAACTGCACAATGCACCTGTATAACCTGCCTTCAGCTCACACCAGCTTCCCCCTACAGGAGGATTTTGAAAAGATCCTGTGATGCTGTAGGTTTACAACCACACAGCCCCTGCACCCCAAGTTGTTCTGTGGGGTGGCTCGAGACAGGCAAAGAGAAAGGCTTCTGGGGTCAGAAGCAGCTCAGATAACTGTCACCACTTTAAGGCTCTGGCTACTTATTTAGGGTCTTTAATATTGATTGAGAAACCTAGCTTTGGGCATCCAAGCTTGGAAGTTGTTTGGCCTAATTCACAGTTGTTTCTGTTCATCTATTAGCCTGTTATGTTTCATTTTGAAAGGAAAAAATCTTCTCACAATATAATTACCTATGCAAACTCCTTTCCTGGCACATCTCCACCATGCCTCTATGAATATGGTAGGAAAATGAAAATTTGCTCTCACACCTGTGCACCTATGCAATCTACAATGTCCTGTGGTTAAAAATAGGCTGACCTGGCTGCTCATTGTCTTGTGCCAGGTAACATGTCCTTTAAGTCAGAAACTCAGTGTCATACGGGCTTCGGGAATATGTGCTGTGCTTGTGATTAATACACATAAAATTTGACAGAAGTAGGGCAATTCAGTAACAGTTTGGATACTGTGTATTTATGTAGTTATTGAGCTTTGTCATGTGGGGGGCATCCACAGGGTCAGTTGTAGATATGCACATATAATGGGGTCATCCAGACTTTCCGAGACTACCAGTTCTAGGGTACAATTAATTCTGTTCTAACACAGATGTTTCAAGTACGTGTCTAGATCTTCAGTGAATATAAAAAGGAGCCTGAAGTTAAATCTCAAAGGCAGACACATGCATTGCAAACATGTAGGTTATCTGAGATGAATCTTGTCCTGTGAGACCATCCCAGGTTAAATATTGAGGTATTTTACTCCAATTACTATTATTAGGCTAAACTACACATCACCAGAAGACAAGCCTGCTTCACTTCTACATAAAGTGGCTCTGGCTCTTTCTGAGTCCAGCAAGTAGATTTTGAACTGCAGGACTTAAAAACCCCAAGAATAGAGGAGACATAGGAATCTCAGACCTGTTTCAGAAGTGCTGATGGATCAGAGTCAGGGACTGGTGGCTGTAGCCCACACTGGGTGTTTGAAGAAGTCAGATCTGCATGGGTGACTACTTTGGTAGACATGCATGCGCTGTTTTACACAGGTTTCCTCTACGTGCCTCTACAGGTATTACTACCAATAAGCCATTGCTCTTCAGAAGGCCATCTGCTTTAAGGCCACCTGCTTTTAATTTTTAATGCCGTTAGCACAGATTTATGAAGGAGAATTGCTGACAGACACCATCAGATAATCACAGGCTGTTGGAGCTGGGGCCTGCCCAGAGATGGAAGAACCGCATCTCTTACTGGAAAAGTAAAAGAATAAGGCCTGAGGCTTGAGGCATTGCAGTCAGAGCAGAGTGTATGTAGTAAGGATATTGTTAACATAGCTGCAGCTCATACAGAAGTGGGGAAGGGCCCTTCTGGGTCACTGAACCTTGCCAGCTGAGGCACCAGACCTCCTGTCATGGCCATACTGGTATTGACACCTGCACTACTACCCTGAGGCTCACTAAGATGTATCTCCAAATGCAGTATTCAGTGCTGGCTGAAGTGCAGTCCGTGAGTAGCTCTTGCACCCAGAAACACTCAGGGACATCAGCAGCTGCAGGTCTACCCTGTCTCAATCTTCTGAGAAATTTCCAGTTTACAAACACAAAGAAGCATTTGTAGCCTTTAAAAAACTTCCTCTAATGTCTTTTATTTTTGCTGATGATGACTTCTGCAACAGCCAGAGCACACCTGAGCTCTTCTCCCCATTACTTTGCATGAATGTTAGATTTTGCTCATTTCCTTGGATGATTTTGTAGTGCATGCATCCCAGGAAGTTCTACAGCTCTGCAAGATGCTATTCATAATTGAAGAAAAGATCTTGTAGACTATTTTCCACAAGTATACAATATGTAGGAGACACAGTAAGTGAATTTACTAAGCACTTCTGGAGGGTTATTTGTGCTCTTAAACAGTTGCATATTGGTGCCTAAGCTCTTGTGGATCTAGACTTTTCCACATGCTTTTAGCTGCACTTTCTATGGAGATATTTCGGCTTGAAATCACTTAAGCCAACCTTTTCAAACTCAAACACCAAATTAGGCATTCTCTTTCCACTTAATGCAAACGCCAGAAGTCCTTTCTGTTCCAACAGCAAAAGAGCAAGGTTTAAAGCTAACAGCTGTCTCAGTAGCTCTGACTCCACAGGTGCTGAAGCAAGCACGTTCCCCTACCTGTCCAGATGACTATCATGTTAATGGCTTACTGCCTGCCTGTGGGCAGCCTTTCTGGATGCACCTGGCAGCCTTTAACTTGTTGGGTCTGTTCGAAGTTGTGGGTCTCTACGTGCTCCTAATAGTGAACTTCAGACGTGCTCAAATCTACCCTCCTCGTGTCTCTCCGGCTGAATAACCTGCACGCCTGGTTTCTGAAAGTGGCCTTGAGCTGCCTGTAGCAGGCAGGGCAGGCAGCCTGGGCAGGGCCAAATTCTCAAGCTGTGCAAGACGCAGCCTCAAACAGTCGCGTGGTTCTGAGCTGCTTGTACTACACCTGCCCCCACCAAAGCTCCTTCCAGCCTTAAGTTCATCTCCCACCTTATTCACACGTCCTTCCCCTCCCGCAACTGCAGCCGCAGGCAGAAGCTCCCACAGGCCGTGGTATTGCAAGGGACCAGTCCGTAACCATATGCTCTTGTGCGAGGGCTTGGTTTGCACGTACTTTGCCTGCGAAGAGTAGTTTTGTTTAAACTTTTGAGGTCCGGACAAAAGTCTGTACTAAGATCAGGGAGCTGGGCAGTGGCCGTTTCGGGACGAGCCACCAACGCTGTACTGTGGGCTGCGCTCCCCCTCATAATGCTTTCGCCATAGCACAAACCGGTCTTCCCCGGGCACCGTCGCGGCCTCCCCCTGGTGCCGAGGTGCCCCAGCCCGCCGCCCTACACCAGAGAGCACAAACAACGGCGGAGCAGGGCTGCTCTGCCCCGAGCCCCCAAGGAAACGCCGCTCACCGCCAAGGTGAGACGGGGACAGGACCTGCCCCAGATCCGGGCACGCGTCTCGTTCAGCATCGCCGCCCCGCCGCTGCCCGCCCCTTCCGCCGGCGCTCCCGCCCCCGCTCCCGGCAGCCCGTGCCCGGCATGGCGGCGCCCAGCGCGTAGGGCCGCACGTGCGGGACTCGCTGTGGGGCCCCCGCCGCCGCCGCCATGAAGAGCAAGCCCTCGGCCCACAAGTCGGGGAACACACACCGGGTGAGCGCCCGCCCGGACGCGGCCGCTGGCCGGGGGAAGGGACCTTAGGCTTCCGCTGTTACTGTTAGTTTTGCGGTCGTGCCCGGCTGCCGAAGCGGCACCGGGGCAGGAGGCGTGAGGGTGGGCGGCGTGGCAGGGGCTCCTCAGCGCTGCCAGGGTCCCGGCCGAGACTGCGGGGCCGGAGTGCGGCTTCTGCCCCGTAGCCGGCAGCTCCGTCAGCCGGGTCACCGTCCATGACAGGCAGCCGGCGCACCACCGGCCTAGTGTAGAAAACCGACATAATTCAATGTATAAAGAATACCCTGTAAGGGTATTAACCAGGGCGTTGTTTCAGGAAGGCTAAGAGCGGGACAGTTTGTTGAAATCTGGGTAGATTTCTCTGCATCTCCCTCGGCGTGTTGAGCAGACGTGTGGGCTGCGAGCCTCGGTTTTGCAGATCGAGGAGTGGAGGGTCTGTCCCACTCCTGGGCGTTTTAAGCACGTTTTGCCTTAATCTTCTTGTAAGGCTGATATTGAGGGGTATTAGCTGCAGCTCGTCTTTAGACTTTTAGCTCGTCTGTTGGCGTGTGTGTGCTATCGAGAGGGATTTAGAAGGGTTGTGCTCAAAACTGAGCAAGGAATATGTGTTTTTGTTTTTCAGTTTCTTACCTTTTCGGAGCGCCTAAGCAATATTAATATCGATATTATTCATCGGATTGACAGAACTGGGAGCTATGCTGAGGTGAGAGCAGCACTTGTGATTATTTTCTGAAATCACATCACAAGTAGATATACTCTATGAAAGAGTCACTTAAGAAATTTATTCAGGAGGAAATTGGAAAGAAGCTCCTGCAAGAACTGCTTTTCCTGGAGCCTCATTTCATGCTTTGTTCCCTTTCAGTTTTTTACCTGGTTTGCAGTATTGCCATAGAGACACTTTTGACAGTACCACCGTGTTGTCTTCCATGTGGCTGGTGGGCCTGTTTCTGAACATGAAAGATACTGCTGTGTCACTTAGCAGTCCTAGGACCAGACCTGGAAAGACTTGCAGGTGCTGAGTAGTTGCAATAGAATCAGAAGTTTGAAAATCGTAAGTTGGAAAATACTTCTAAGATTATTGAGTCCACCTGTTAACTCTGCCAAGTTCATCATTAAACCATGTCCCTAAGTGCTACATTTGCACATCTTTTCAATATTTCCAGGGATGATTACTCAACCAGTTTCTGGGCAGCCTGTTCCAATGCCTGACCACCCTTTCAGTGAAGAAATTTTCCCTAATATCTAGTCTAAACCTCCTCTAGCACAGCTTCAGGCCATTTCCTCTTGTCTTATCACTTGTTACCTGGGAGAAGAGATTGACACCCACATACTGGCAGCATGTGTATAAAGCATGAGCATGTGTCTTTATTGAGCATAAGGATCATTTATATGTGTCATATAAACATCGTTATGGCTATAGGGATTTGCAGGTTACTGCCACCTGGCCTACTGGATTGTTCTTCTGAACTTCCCACTCAATAGCTGTGAGGATGCCAAAAGAAATCCCAAGGCATTTTGCTGGCTGAACTATGGCTCAGCATCTTAGGTTATCGAGTCCAGTCAACACAGGTATAAAAAGCAATTATGTAAACAAGTCCTGTCACCAGAAAATGTTTTCAAATGTGTTTTGAATATTGACAGAAAGACTTGTTTTCAGGGAAACTCCTGAAAACAGTCCGGAGAAATTGTTGAAATTAGTCATTGAGGTTTCTTAGAATATTCTTTAAATGTTTAAGGCACTTGATAGTTGTCTGCATTTGAACCTCTCATCTTTACAGGACACATTCATTAGGGTTGGTAGCTACTCTTCATCTTTGTTTTGACAGGAGGTTGAAACCTACTTTTTCGAAGGACTGAGGAAATGGAAGGAACTGAACCTCACTCAGCATTTTGGTATGTCGTTTATATTCACATTTCCTGCTTTCCTTAAACCGACAAAACATGTTTCTCCTTCATCCGGAGCCCAGTGGGAGATTATTGACTGTTTTCTGGACTGGGCTCTGGAGCACTATTATTCTTTAACACCCTACATATTTACCAGGCATTGGACTAGTTTTCAGGGCTTCTCTTTTGTTGTTTGAACAGTGAAATTCTACAATGAAGTGGCCAACAAATGCCAGTCCTTCAACCAGCTGGTTTATTATCAGAGTGCTGTTGTGCAGAGCTTGAAGACACATTTGCAAGTCGAAGGCAGTCTTGCTTACCAACCCCTATTAAAGTAAGTATATGGCCACAAAGGAAGTCAGAAGCCTTGATGGTATTAGAAGTAAGCATGAGTCCTGTTGTAAGTGTTCTTTATCTTTATTGTACCTGAGGAAAATAGAGCAATGAGATGCCCAAAGCGGTCATATTTCCCTGGTAGAGCTCTATGGTTCTACGTCTTCAAAAAAATATAACTGTGACAAGGCAAACAAATTAGCTGGAGTGCTTACTGAACATCAGACAGTATATTAATGTGCTTTGTTTGATGTTAATCATTTGTTTTCTTGTTTACTGCTGTCTGCTAGATTTTTTGAAAATCTTAAGATTCTTGCCATCCACAGCTGCCTAATAGGTGACATTTCTTAAAAAGTGAAAAGTAAAAGTGATGCTACCTTTCTTTCCAAAGAGGCTGTGCTGGATTATGCAGTGTTTGACTAGGTTTTTATTGGTTTGTTTTTGAAATGCACTAACACGGGTGTATTTTCTGAAACGCAGTCTGGTGGTGCAGCTGGCTCGAGATCTTCAGGCTGACTTCTATCCTCACTTTCATGACTTCTTCCTGGCCATCACCAAATTACTGGATACACAGGACACAGAGCTGCTAGAATGGGCTTTTACCTCTCTTTCCTATCTCTACAAATATTTGTGGAGATTGATGGTGAAGGACATACACAACATATACAGGTAAAACCCATGTTTAATGTCTGTCTTGATCAGCAGTTACTGGATGCTGTAGAAGGGTAAATACCACATGAATACATGGCTTAATGCTTTGGTGTACTTGTTAGCATGCTTTTTCAGCTTTTCTCAGAGAGAAACTGGCCAAGCTCCAGGGAGTTACCAAATGCAAGGACTTCTGGGGCTGGAGAGTTCCTGAGCTGAAGGTGCTTGAAGGCTGATTTTGTATGTGCTTGCCGTGGTTTTAAACCTTTCCCAGGTATCTGCTTTTGGCAGCTGCTGTAGACTGAGCATGTGGCCTGACCCAGTGTGACCACTTGTTCAGTCTTAAATTGCTGATGTAGCAGGGCTCTTCTTTTTGACATAGACAGTGGTTCCATGTTTCTTCCTCCTAATTTCAGTTTGGAACAGATGGAGCAAAAAACTGGTTACAAATTTCCTCTGCAGCCCAGGCTAAACTGTTGAACATATTGAAAAATGATCTGCTCAATTTTAGAGAATCTGAGGCACCACTCCCTCTGCAGTGAACATGTGATGAGCCACCTGCCACTGTTACTGATACCAGCAAACTGCAAATATTTATCAGCCTTGCAAACTGAATCTTTCAAGACTTTTAAGTGTACAGGAGTGCCTGTTGGCTCAACTAAACTACAAATCTGGCATATAAATCAATTTTGGTTTCACATACTGCTGCTAAACATATATCTTAAAAATCTTGATGCCGCAGTTGAATCTGTGGATCCACAGATTTTAAAGGTATTTCTGATTGTGACTTAATTTGTCTGGCACTGTCATTTGACCTTCTTTGCAAAACTCTTGTTCTTTACCAAGGGAGAGTGGAAAGGAATCTAGATGAGGAAGGTATTGGCCCTCTCTGGGAGGACAGGTCCTTAGTGTTTGTAAAAAGTGGTAATGTAAACTGGAAACAGTTTTTTTAACCAGCTGATGGCAATTCGTGCATTGCCCCTAAGACAATGGATTATTTTGTGTCTTTGTAGCTTGTACAGCACCCTGCTGGCTCACCACAAACTCCACATCAGAAATTTTGCTGCTGAAAGTTTTGTCTTTCTAATGAGAAAGGTAAGTGGGATGTTTGTACGTGCTATCTTCATTTTGAGGTGGTTTTTGGATTCAATGTGTAATATTAGGTTTTCTCCAGAGAAGGGTTAACAAGGCCTGAACTGGTATACAGCATTTGAATTTTCATTTTTAGTGAGTATTTTACTGAGAATGTCATGCATTCCATGTCAGTAGTGGCAAATAGAGGCCTTAGCACTTTCAGTTTATCTAAAATGACTAGAAATAGTAAGGTGATCCTGCAGAAGGGAGACTTGAATTTGTATATGCACATTTGCCCACTGGCTTTTTCACAAATACTTTAAGGCCTTTGTAGAACTGAAATTCTTGTGACAACATTTTTGCACTCCTGAAGATCACAGTATGTAAAAGTCCCAGGCAGATCAACCAAGATCAGAGAGCAGTCTTTCATGGAGTAAGGAAAGGGAGTGGTAGTTGTTGGTTTTTCTTTAGTCAAAATATACAAAAGCCAGGATTTCTTAGACTGGCTAGCATGTTTAAGTATCCTCATTTTTGTCCTAAGTTGAGAGACCTTAATAAAGCATGATTGGTTGTTTTTGGAAATTTCTGAACTTTAAGTCAAACCCTCAGAAACTGAGGTGTTTAAAATATTGGGACAGAAGTCCCTGCAGTATTCTCAAGTGTGGTTCTAGTTTTGGATGACTGGATTCTGTGTTCAGCTGATACACTTCTCTTTCTCATCAGGGCAGTGACTTTTGTGTTTCAGTTGCGACCAGTTTAATAGTGCATTTATGCACATGTGTAAAATCATGAGAAGAATCAAACCCACGTATTTCAGCTGCAGTGACCTCAGCAGACCTGTGTACATCCTGGGGCTGTGGGAGCTCTAGTGACTGAATAGCTGATCAGATTTCTTCTTTGAATTTCCTTGTGTGGTCACAGAAATAATAAGTTTGAGCTGTTGTGGGAAGGCAGGACTAGGAGAATAACATGGTGCTGTGGCGCCGTTTGATTGCTTTAATCCAACTGGCAGCTCTGAATAGAAGATAACTTTTTTTTTCTCCTTTTGTTTTGTAGGTTTCTGATAAAAATGCACTCTTCAATTTAATGCTCCGTGACCTGGGAGAGCACCCTGAAAAGGTGGAAGGTGTAGGACAGCTGCTTTTTGAGATGTGCAAGGGTGTTCGAAACATGTTCCACTCTTGTGCAGAGACGGTAAAGACAAGACTGCTGCTTTAGCTGTTGCTGTAACAGGCCTTAGGCAGTGCTCACTGAAACCATTGAGTGTTTTCTCATCCACCTCAGTGGATCCTTGATGATAAGCATGGTGTTAATTACTTGGTAGCATCTGAAAGCCTTCTAAGAATATTTTTTGAGATAGGAAGGTTGTTTAAATACTTCCTGTGCAATATTCCTATGTGTTAAAATAGCACTTCTTGCTGATATTTCAGATTTTAGCTGATAGCCTTTTTTTTTTTTTCCTGTACTCATTCTAGAAAGAATTGAGACCACTGGAATATTTTAGCAATATATTGCACTAATTAGTTTTAGGATTGCTAGATTTATTTTCTAAGTGTAAGAACATGGTATACTCTTTTCCTGTGCAGGCTATGAAGTTAATTGTGTTGAAGCTGGGACCTGTTACTGAAGAAGAAATTGAACTACCATGGGTAGCTGTTGGAGAAGCCTTCGAGCAAATGATCAGATCAGCTGCAGTACATATCCATAAAGAGCATTTTGACATTGTCTTCAAGTGCCTGGAGGTACACTGATTATTTTTCTTCTTACTGTTGTTTTTTTATTCATGAGTGACTGAGAAAAAATGCACTTATTGAGAAAAGTATTTATGTTTTATTGGTCTAGAACTAGGATTTTTGGGTTTTTTTCTGCTTTGAAAACATAAAATACAGGGTCACCCTTCTTTTCTAAGTTCAGAGTTACCCTGGTAGCTGTTTTGTGAGTGAGAAAGGAACTACTATAGGTGAGACTTGGAACTCAGTCCTATGGCTGGGCGAGAATGGTTTGTACGATCTGCCTTTGCACACATTGCAGAACCCTTGCTGGAATGTAGTGCTTGATTTATGTTGCTGAACTATATATTGGTGGTTCAAAACCACTTTGTGTCAGTAAAGGGGAAGCTTTTTGCCCTACAGATCTTTTTAAAGCAAAGACTTGGATTAAACCTGGAAATCCAAGTTGGAGCCTTTCAGCCAAATACTGAAAATAAAAATATTTTCAGTCTGGGTGTTCCTGTGTGGCTGCTTGGGGGTTACACTCTGGTTTGAAGGAGCACAGCTGAATGCTGTGGGCTGGGCTGTGTTGGATCAGGGTGATGTAGAATAATCAGCAATCACACAGCCTGGCTGTGTGTTTTACTTACCTGACCAAAATTTAAAAGTTTACAAACATCTGGGAGGGGGATTTGCTAAGGGGGGTTGAAACCTCTTGCAACTGACAACATAGACTGTGTCAGGTGTGCTCCTCAGAAGGATGAAATTGGAAACTGGAGGAAATGGTTCACATGAGCTTTTTCAGGGTGGTCCTTCCAGCATGGGTAAATAATTCCTATTGGTTCCTTCTTGAGACTCCTTCCCTGTGACTAACCAGTTTCCTAGAAAAACCCATCCTGTTCCTCTGGCCTCACCCAATATGATAAGCAGTTATTACCTGACTGTCATTAGCTATGTATTTGTTTACCACTGAATGTTTTGTATTCCTGAGGTTTCTTTGACTCAGCATCTGCAGTTGTTAGGAAATCTTGGAAATTTGTTACATACTTCCTTTTATTTTTAATGAGGCTTTTTCTTTTACCCTGGGAACTGGTGGATGATGGGGATATCTTGCTCAGAGGAAAACGTTTGTGTAGTCTGTGGTAGCTGTCTAAATTGGGTTCAATTTGTTGGGTCAAAGATAGGAGTTTATACCTTCTGGACAGAAAGAGACACTAATGTAGAATGTACATTAAATGAGTAAGCTCTCAGCATCCACATTAGCATAATGATGCATAAAGTGTAAAAGTACCTAAATTCTGATAATTCCAGTGAAAGCTGGGTGCTTCCATACCTTTGTGGGTCTGGAGCCAAATATTTCTCTTTCCTATTTTGTTTGTCAAGTGTTGGCCTTTCTGGAGACCCTCATTTTAGGAGTTACTTGTGTTTCTGTCCAAGGAATCTGGGATGTGTTTTTACCTAAGGGAAGTTTCAGTGTTTCTGCAAGGTTTAATTTGTGGAACATGTATGAGAGAGCTAACAATAGTTTGTTGGGCAGCTGAGATGATTGATTGTTTAGAGTGTCCTTCAAATAGCAGTAAGTGAAACCATTTATCTGAAACATTTCATTTCTCTATTTTATTTAAACAGGAGTCACTCTTAGATTTGCAGAGGAAAATAACTAAGGTCAACTGCTCTGTGGCTTCAGAGCAGATGGAAAGGATTCTGCAGGCTTATCTGGTCTTAGTGGAACATGGAAATGGATCCAAAATCTCACTGCCTGAAGATGTCTGTCAGGTAGGTCAGACTGTCACTTGGATGTGTCAGAGAAGCGTCAATTAAATATGGAAGAGATGTGGTCAGCTGAAGCATTCGTACACATTTCTGATGCATCACTGGGCTTAGGATTTGAGTTGAGTGAACAAAGACATATATTTTGAGTATTACTACCTCTCTGATCCTGTGAGATTTTACCTCTGTATTGTAATGCTAGTGTAGCCCAGCTTTAAATGAGCAGTGGGGAAAATGGGCTAACTGCTTCTAGAGTCTGTTCCTGCCGCTGTGGAGGAGACCCTGCCATATCAGTGGTGTAGACCGGTTCTACCAGATTTACATACATTTGACCCCATTAGGGTAGATTTAGGGCCCTCAAACTTCAGTGGGACTATTAGGATTCGCTTCTGTGGGCTGAAGCTTAGAACTCCATGCCCTCCTGGTCCAGGGGCTGTCCAGGCCATTCAGACCAGATAATCATTATCTTCATGGACAAATATGAATTCTCGCTTTCTCATTTCAGGTTTTAATAAAAATGTTACAAACACCGTATCTCTCATCATCTTGCTGCAAGATGCTGCTGAACACCATTTCTGCATTCCTGCTGGCCGAGAATGTTTTGTTGTCAGATTCTTTGACCAAGGAAGCTATTCAGAAGGTAACAAGGATTGCTGCTTATGCCAGAAATCCCAGACTTCAAATTCCCTGGAGCAGGGTGATTTCTGGACATTCTATTTCAGGCTGGGAAATATGCCAAAAGGTTCCCTTTAGCCTTTTTGCACAGATAGTGAAGAAGCTGCCCAATGCCTTAAAGTCTGACGAGGTCTTGCACAGGCTGTCAGTATCGCAATGCCACCATGGCAGACATCATTGCAATGAAATCCAGACTGATGCAAACACCTACAGCCTATGTAGAGAAAGGAAGGAGAACAGAGAAGGAATACGTCCTGCCTAGTTGATAAAGCAGATCATTGAGTCAAACTTAGTGAAAAAAATACATTTTTAATTAAGTTTCCAAGCATTTAATGAGCATGCATTAGCCTTGTGAACAGGGCTCATACAAGTGCAGTTTTGATTCAGAAAGTACAGGGGTAAGCATATTTCAGTACTACCTTTGCTCCTGGAGCATTGACAGGATTAGCTGCATACATTCCTATCAAATGAAGTGTTGCCAAGATTAATGGGAGATTATACCATGGAGTCTGATTCTTTAGTTTTCCTGTTACAGTACACTATAATTTTGCAATTAACAGTGTGGACCATAGTTGTAGTGTGTGTGTGTGAAAAATATTTGAAATAAAAATGCCGTGTGATTTGCAATGGGAAAGCAAGACTCGCAATTGTTTAAAAAAGATCAAATTTCATTTGGTCTTCAGTGTTGACTTGTGCTGAAGTAAGATTGGTTCTACCTGTGGCATGAGGCCAGTTTTGCTCAGGAGACTTCTTCAAACATTTGAGGATAGTTGTGTGAGCTTCTGTTAAACTGGAGGAGGCTTAAAGCTGTCCTGGTGTTCTGAAGGGTCTGGGAAAGAGAGATCTGGGTGTGTATTTTATCTTGGCATTGAGGAGCACTGATCTTGGGTATCTCAAAGGACTCTTCCTATTTTGGATCCTTCAAAAGCACAGAGATTGGCTCTGCCCGTGAGGTAGTAAACTTTTTGCAACCTGCTACACAGAAGAAATGCTGAGTTGAAATATATTTTGAGCCTCAACTCTTTCCTAACAGTTGATGTGTCTGTGCTGCAGTCCTAGAACCTCAACTTGTATTTTCCACATCACGCTGAAGAGATAGCTTGGTTGTCTTTGCACAGAGACAGTAGGATCCAGTGTTTTTCAAACAAGGTTATGTCAGTAGTGTTTGTTAAAAAGGACTGTGCATTTTTGTACCTGAATTGTCACTTGGAAACACTACTGCTCTGTGTGCTGGAATTAGCAAGCCAGCCAGGCTGGGTATCTCAGAGTTCAAAGCGTGCTTGATTTGTATACCAGAAAAAATGTCCCATGGGTAGTGAAGAGGTGACTATGAAATGTCTCTTGTTCCTGTCAACTTTTCCCTTGCATCTTTGCAGGTATTTGCAAGTGGGTTTGAACGGCATTTTCTTTTGGACTTCTCTGAAGCAATGTTCACAATGAAGCAATTTGAGAGGGTAGGTGATAATGTTTGTGCATGGTTTATTTTTGTTGCTAAAGGGAACAACTGGAGAATCCACAGTATGTTTACCTGCCTTGTATGCTGAAGGATTGTTGTGTATTGACATGATGTTTATTCAAACTTCTGACATGATCTGATAAGAAGGAAAGTGGTTACTTGTGTTAGTGTGTTAAAGTTTTGCAAGTGTTCTCAGAGTTGGAGAAGGTGATAGGTATCTGTTCACAAAAAGAAGCTTGTCTGTGGGGAATTAAGAGGGTGAGTATGTTATGGATGGGAGAAATAGGAGTTCTGGAGAAACTAAGTGGAAATGAAAAACAAGCCCTGTAGCTGGTGATACGGGAGGAATCAAATTAAATGGAGTGGGAGGTGAAAGCCAAGTCAGGGATCTGGAATGTCCTGATAAGACTGGATTTGGTGCAAAATGAGTTTTTGTGTTAAATTACTGTCCCTGCTGGGATAAGAAAATGTCTGTGTGCTGGTGTCTAGGGGCACCAGAATTGATAAAGTCCGATGTTTTGCTGGCTTATTTGTGAGCATTTGGATTTCTCTGTGGTTGGTGTCATGGGTTTTTTGTGGATTTGATGATGATTAGAGAGACTTGCCAATCTTTGACTTCTTACGTGGGTTTTTTTTGTTTCTTCAGCATTTTCTCCCATGCTTTCTAGAATACATTGAACATTGCTTCTCTGGCACAGATGCCGTCACAAAGGACGAAGCTGTGGCAATTCTGGCTAAACTCATTTTGGTGAAAGCAGAGCCTCCTACCATTGGTTCAATGGCATTTGAAAAGTATCCTCTTGTTTTCACTGAAGCATCTGTCAGGTGAGACTTCTCGAGTTTAACAAATACTCAATGTGTCTGTGTGGCTCTAGGCCTGAAGGCAGGGCAGAGCACATAAAAGTTGCCCTCCAGTATTTGCTGGACTTGTGTAAACGGCAGCACTGTAAACCAAGTGATATAGTAGGATATAATTTTCCTTTTTGAAATTATATGAGAAGAGATGCTGCTGTGGAAAGGTGATCACTGATATGAACAGCATTGTGGTGTGTGTACGGTGGGGATCTGTTACACCATCATGCAAACTGCATCCCGTGGCAGTTAATCCTTGTGGTCAGTGCAGCGGTTCAGGTTCTCATTGTTACTGACCTCCTGCCTGTGCTCCAGCTTTTTTCCCAGTATGCATGTCTTGTCCAGGAGCTTTCTTGGCAGTGGTACTATAGTTTTGCCATAGAGCACAGCTGGATACCAAAGGACATGTAATCAACCCAGAAGCAGCGCTGTGCTGGCACAGCTTGACTGCTTTTAGTTGCAAAGCTAGCTTGGTTGCAATGGAGTGGTTGCTTTCCCCTGAGCCTCTTTGGAAAAATTAGGGGTAACCACTGAAGCACAGAGTGACCATTGCTAATCTAATGATAGTGATTTTTCTAGCAATTCTAACTCAGCTAATTCAAAACTTCTGACTTTGTATTGCCTTTTATGTAAGGTTTTGTCTTTCCTTAAAGCAGTCTACTCTGTGTGGGTTTTTCCTATTTTTATTTAATAAGAGTGGAAGCACTGAGGTTTAGGGAACAGAAGGTTGAGTCAAAATGATTAAATTTGGTCTTCTTCCCTTGTTTTTTTTCTTTCTTGATCTCTCTGTTTTTTCAGTGGTTTGGAGTACACAGCTGCAAGGATCTTGGTCCTACTTGGACTTTCTTGTGCTCTTGCAATGTCAGTGGTGTAAATTGCAGCCAGGAGATATCTCAAGAGTTGCATACCCCTATCCCATCTCCTATCTAGTTATTAAATAATCCACTTCTGGAGATTTCTGAGCTGCCTCTGGCAGTCTCTGCCAGTACTTTGATATCTTTATGGTTATACAGGTGGTTTTTGATTTATTTGGGCTTTTTGGCTTTTGGGGTTTTTGTTGGGTTGTTAGGGGTTTTTTCCCCAGTCCTCAGTGTATAACTTAAACCTTCTTTATAGCGGTTTAAATCCCTTGCTGCTTATCTTATCTGCTGGAAGCATGAAGAGCAGAATATTTCTTACTCTTTGCATCAAGCTTTTGCAAATAGCAGGCTTTCATCATCAGACATGTCTGAGATCTTCTTTCTCTGGACCAACAGTCCTAATTCTTTGAGGTTTATCTCATAATTTTTTTTAAGCCTCTAATGGTTCTTACTGTTGGCTTTTTATTAGCTTCTGTATTTCTTGAAGGGTGAAGTCTATGCAGTCTTCTGACTGTGATCTTGCAAGCACTGAGTGGAATGGAAAGGGTGCTGCGCACGGAGTGTGAAGGACTCCTGTTCATATGTTCCAGTATGGTGTCAGCCCCTTCTGCCTGCAAATAGGCTTGTTGATTTGGGCTCACCTTGTGATTCCATTTAAGTCCCAAAACTTTTACCTCACCGATTGTTTTCTGTCATCCATCTATGTCAACGTTATCATGATTTATTAACAACAGTCGTAGAGATGACTCTCAGGTGTTCCTAGACTCTCTATGTCCTAGTTGTAAGGGTGTCTAACTGAGAACTATTGTGTTTTCTTCTAGAAATATTATTTGAACTTGAAATAAAGACCTGACATTTCTTGTGGTCCATGTTTTGTACTCTTCAGCCATGACTAGATGATATTTTGTGCTGTAAAGGACAGTGAGGAAAAAATCCCTTGTGTTGTGCAAGTCCTTTTTGCTAGAAGTAGGCAACATAATTTTAAATATCATAGGAGCAAAAGGAACAATCTCTGATATGCAGTGGTGGATTACTAAAACGCTTGGTTTTATTTTTAGCTCTAATACAAGGCAACAAACAAGTAAAAGACAAGGAGAAAAGGCAGAAGTACTGGTGTTGGATCATGTACTGTCTTTAATCCATTTACCAGAGAAGGAAGACATCACTGACCTTTCACAGTCTTGGATTGCCTTGGTTGTACTGCCACATATTAGGTAAGGGATATTCTAAGGTGCTGTTGTCATGTATTTCTGTAATACTGTCTACTTTCTTACTGCCTACTAGTTCTCTTTCTGTAAGAAATCACTTTACTAAGGAAAGGACAATAATTGCTTGTGGCTAGGCTCAGGAAACTGGGGTTAGAAGTCAAAAATAAGTGCTGCATGGAAATACCATGAGTCAACAGTAAAGACAGAAATAGAATATCAGTTTCTTGATTGCCTACTCACTAAATTTGGCACTTTAGTATGTAGAGATGTTCTTGACTAATTTCAGTTTGTGTCCTCTCTCAACAGTGTTTTTTCAGTAATTATTGAAGGACTAGTTAGAAAGAAGATGCAGTGAATGCTACAACTTAAATTGTGACCGAGAAATAGCAAAAATGTTTTGGTGCTGGTTTCAAACTTGGAATGAGCTACCTGTAATTTAATAGAGATAAATGTGATAGAAAGCTTTCATATGTAGGTGTCAGTGTAACAGAAATAAAAATCTTCCCATTTATTTTGGACAGACCAATGAACAAAGACCACATTCTGCCTCGTGTGACAACTTTTATAGACTCTCTCTTCACAGCCATTGACAAAGGAAGCCTCTGCAAAGGTCAGTTACAGTTACTTCCTGTTTATTTGCTTTTTGTTGATATATAAAAAAATAAAAGCAGTTTTTCTGATTACACAGAGCATGAAAATGAATAGTGGTAGCATTGTATCCAAAATTATTTACCAGCTTGACTAAGAAGAGCAAAGGTTGGGAGGAAACAACCTTGGGAAACAATTCTGCATTTGCTGTTCATAATAATGGTGGGTTGACAGATGTTCTGCATAGTGGAAGACAGAGATAATTGGAAAGGAAAAGAAGAAAGTGAGAAAAGAAGAGGAAGGAAATCTATCTAAACCAAATCCAGGCTGAAGCTGTCAAGTGAAGGAGAGACTATTGACTCATAAGCTCCAATTGAAACCTATAGAGCAAAGTTTAGGACATTGCCATCTGTCAGTTAATAGCTACACATCGATAACAACTATAAACTTAATCCAGCACACTCCAATCAAGTGTCATTATCTCAAACCCTTTGAGCTCTGTGATGGGTGCCAAAAAAGATTGTTGTGGTTTAACCCCAGCTGGCAACTAAGCCCCACGCAGCTGCTCACCTGCTCATACTTGCCCAGTGGGATGGGGCAGAGAATCAGAATAGTAAAAGTGGGAAAGTTTGTGGACTGAGATGAAGGCAGCTTAATAGATAAAGCAAAAGCCACACACACAGAAGTAAAGCAAAACGAGGAATTCATTTACCACTTCCAATGGGTGGGAAAGAAGTCTCCAGAAAAGCAGGGCTCTGTCATTTGTAATGGTTACTTGGGAAGACAAACACCATCACTGTGAACATTCCCCACTTTATCTGCTGAGCATGACCATATGGTCCGGAATATCCCTTTGGTCAGTTGGGGTCAGCTGTCGTGGATGTGTTCCCTCCCAGTTCTTTGTGCACCCCCAGCCCACTCACTGATGGGCTGGTGTGAAAAGCAGAAAAGGCCTTGATGCTTTGTGAGTGCTGCACACTGGTAACGAAAACATCCCTCTATTGTCAACACCATTTTCAGCACGAATCCAAGCCAGAGCCTCATACCAGCTACTGTGCAGAAAATCAGGTCTATTCCAGCCAAGACCAGCACATTTTCTGCCTGTTATTCAATACCATTTATGTCATGCTCGGGTACTGCACTATCCAGTACAACCTTATTATCCACCCCTTCCCCTCCCATCCTTTGATAATCATTCCCTTAGTCTGTGGACCACCGCTGTAAAATGTTCACAAAATATCCACTGAGTTCATTTAGTCCATGAATTTGGGCTCCATCTGTTACAGTGGTCACTCAGGACAGGAGAGTTGGTGTCTTGTGTGGAATTGTTTGCCACCAAAGTCAGCTCATGTTGGTTCACTGCTGCACTTGCACTGCTTCTTTTAAAGCTTGTCTTCCACTGGTTTAGATCATTCCTGCTACAGTAATTCCTACAACATGCAACTTAAACTGCAATTTACAACAATTTAAAGTTATATGCATTATACTCTCCACCCCAGTCCCTTTGGGCCAGGCCACAGGGTTTGACATCGCAATAAACTCCCCTTGCCCCTGCTTGGGTTTGAACTTATCCACAGGCTGCAGTCTCATTAGGGGAGTAGCTGCTCCAAGTGGAATCTTACCTATGAGTCCCCGTTTCTCTTGGGGTGTACCCACTGTGATGTAGACTTATCCATCACCACAGGTGCTTTGGGGTGCACCTGTTCCAGGGCAGCCTTACCCATGGGCCACAATGCCTTCAGAGATATACCTGTTCCAAATGTGGCCTTACCACGGCTGCTTTCCCTCAGGAGTGTACCTCCTCTGCCGTGGACTTGTCTGTGGCCACACACTTTGAGGTGCTCCAGCATGATCTCATCCACAGCTGATGACACTGTACCTTCTGCAGCATGGGCTTACTCACAGGCACAGATGCTTCAGGTGTACTTTCTCCAGCATGAACTTACGCTTGGGTTGCAATTCCTTGCATGCCTGCTGCAGCATAGACATAACTAAAGCCACAGGTGCTTTCAGATAGACCTGCTTTGGCATGGACTTAACCACGGCCACAGATGCTTTGGGGTGTCCTTCTGTGTGGACTCGTCCACAGGTCACAATCCAATTGACTGAAGTTCACACTGGAGTTCAGCCTGTGTGGTACAGCAGGACAGAAATAGCAGCACTGACCTGGCCACCTGCCCACCTGGGTTCATTGCCATGGCTGTTACCAAAATGTTACCAGGTATAGCAGAGAAGGGTGATAAGCAGTACAGCACTACAGCTGTGAAAGCAAAAAGCAGTCACTGATGATCAGTGTCTGCTGATATACAGTAAGACAAGCAAGCCCTATGGCAAGCACAGAAACTTGCCAATTAATAACTAAACAGCAGTAACAGCTATCAATCAGGGTTCAATCTAGCATATTGCAGTCATATCTGTCATTATCTCTAACCTTGCAAGCCACATATTGGGTGCCAGAAAGGACTGTTGTATCTTAACCTCAGCCAGCAACTAAGCCCCACACAGCTGCTTGCTTACTCAGCAGGGATGAGGGGAGAGCATCAGAAGGGTAAAAGTGAGAAAACTCATGAGCTGAAATAAAGACAGGTTAACAGGTAAAGTAAAAGCCATGCACGCAAGTGAAGCAAAACAAGGAATTCATTTGCCACCTCCCAAGGGCAGGCACATGTTCAGCTATCCCCAGGAAAGCAGGGCTCCATCACTCATAACAGTTACTTGGGAAGACAAATGCCATGCCTTCTCCTTCCCCACGTGTTATATGCTGAGCATGGTGCCATATGATAGGGGATATCTCTTTGGTCAGTGGGGTCAGCCGTCCCAGCTGTGTTCCCCTGGTTTTGGCTAGGGTAGAGTTAGTTTTTGTCACAGTGGCTGGTATGGGGCTGTGTTCTGGGTTTGTGCTGAACACAGGGTTGATAACACAGTGATGTTTTTGTTACTGCTGAGCAGGGCTCACACAGAGCCAAGGCCTTTTCTGCTTTTCATGCTGCCACGCTGGCAAGGAGGCTTAAGGGTGCATGGCAGGCTGGGAGGAAGCACAGTCAGGACAGGTGACCCCAACTGGCCAAAGGGATATTCCAGACCATATCATGCTATGCTCAGTATATAAAGTGTGGGGAAGAAGGGGTAAGGGAGGGGATGTTTGAAGTGATGGCATTTGTCTTCCCAAGTCACCACTACATGTGGTGGGGCCCTGCTCTCCTGGAGATAGATGCACTCCTGCCCATGGAAAGCAGGTCCTTGTTCTGTTTTGCTTGTGTGCATGGTTTTTTTGCTTTCTCTCAACCCACAAGTTTTCTAGCTTTTACCCTTCTGATTCTCTCCCCAATCCTGCTGGTGGGGGAGTGAGCAAGTGCCTGCAGGGGGTTTGGTGGCTGGCTGGGGTTAAATGACAACACCCCTCCCAAGGCCTTGTGTACCCCCAGGCTCCCCACTGGTGGAGTAGGGTGAGAAACAGGAAAGGCCTTGGTGCTGTGTGAGCGCTGCTCAGCAGTACAGAAACATCCTTCTGTTATCAAACAGTTTCTAGCACAAATCCAAAACAGAGCTCCATACTAGCTACTATGAAGAAAATTGCCTCTATCCCAAGCAACACCAGCACACCATCTCTGACCCAGGTGACACCACTGATTTTGAAATGCTGCATCTTTTCTCTTATCCTTTCCTGGTTGTCTTCCCTCTCTGGCCAGAAAAAAAAAAATTGGCAGAGCTTGCATAGAGCAGGGCAGTTGTTACTCAGAGGGGAGGAAAGTATCTGGCCCTGTAGCAAACTATAAACAAGGTATGGAATGCCCCAGGTTGAGTGTTCATTGTTCCATTGTTTGTAAGGGCTGTCTGTCATTTTCCATTTCTAATACCTTTGTTAATATTCCTAAATGTATCTGCCAATCAGTTCTGTTGCTTTTTCTTCTTTAGAGAAACTTTGTCAAGCATGGCCCTTTTTGATTTAGGTCTTTCTTTTATCATATTTGCAGGTTTTGCATGCTCTCATGATTGTTTTATTGGCAATGTACTTAGCCTAAAAAAGGAATATCTAAAATATCTCTTCTTAGGTCTCATCTTTGCTGGCAGTAGTAGCAGCTCTGCACGAGCTCTGTGTGCATGCCAGAGGCACATTGCTGTTTCTTCCTTTGTCAGTAAGGGAAAAGAAAACAAATGCAGCCTCAGCCCTATACTCATGCCTCCTATTGTCCCATCTTACACTTATTTGTTTGGTTTTCTTCACCCTTCTCCCAAACTAGGGTTCCTGAATGCTTTTTTTAATCCTCTGGCATTCTTTCCACCACCATGGTTTCTGCAATTCCTTCGCCTTCTACTCCAGTCTTCTCTCACTGCCTGTGCAAGGCTCCCAGTCCTGTGCTCCGTTTGACCTGCCTGGCCTCTGAACCCTGAGGCAAAGGTGGCAGCTCTTCAGGGCCAGTATGGAAGTGCTTCCCTTATTAATCACACAGGTGTGTCTCTAATGAGGTGGAAGCTGCTATCTTTGTCCAGAATGGGCACACTGCTACCAAAGGGCATGCAGATTGCAGTTTGGGAACTGTCCTTACGCTTCAGATGCAGAGAGTTTCCTCCTGTTGTTACTTGATGTTTCTTCTCTCTTTGGCTAGCTCCTTATAAAGGTTAATGGTTAGCAGGATCTGGCACACACCTGGGGAATTAAGCAACTTAGAGTAGAGGAATGTTTTCAGAGGAATAAATAGGAAATGAATGCTCACTTCCCCTTCTTTTCCATTGGCAGCATGTAAGACAGTTATATCTTTTAAAAACTTTCTTTAATTTGCCTAGTTTAGGAACAGTATTTTTTCTACCTGGGAACAGATGAAGGAAGGGAATTTTTTTTTTTTTTAAGCAACCTCTTTGCTAACTTAGAAGTGTGAAGGGCAAGGAATTGCCCTTTCTTGCTTGTCAGGGCTTTGGCTATCCTACTGGGAAACCATCCCTAAAGGAGTCTGAGAGGTTTAGGAAGGAGACAACATTCAGCAAACCCACCTGCCATTCACTAATAAATACTCAGTCTTTAAGTACATGGGACAGCTTTGAAGATCTTACACAGTAGTGCATTGCCAAAGTTCCAGAGTTCATAGGCACCTGTGTGGTGGTAGCATCAGTATGTATTTTTGCTTTGGTTTTGCTACATGCATATCAATTTGGCAGCATTTCTTCCTTTTTAGCGGAGTGCTGTCTGAGACTCCTGCCACAGAGCTTAGCTCCAGATCCCTGCTTTCTGCACATGTGGATGTGATGGAAACCTGCAAACTGGGAGCTGTCACAGCTTTCAATGCTAGCTTGCTGGAGGAGGCACTTACTTTGGTAGCTAGAGAAGCATTTCTTTTATGTGTTATGATTATGTGTTACGGTTAAAAAATACACATGCCAGTGCTGGGATCCATATGCTACCTTATTTCTCTGACTCCAGCCTTTTCAGGATAGGCAAGCACCATACAAGCTCAAGTCACTGAGAGCTGAGTAAATTTACAAGATGTTCTCGTTCTTTCTCTGCTCCAGGAAGCCTGTTTGTGGCCTGCCAAGCTGTAAGTACTCTACTTAGTTTGGTGGAGTCTGCTGAAGTACTCCATTTGTTACCTGTGGAGCGTGTTAAGAGCTTGGTGACGTAAGTAAACTCTGCCTGTTCTGAGGTGCTTTATGGTTTTCCTTAGTAGAGCAAAGAGATGACTTTGCCTTTATGTAGGAGCTGGTTAAATGCTTCTTTGTGTGCTGCCCATTCTGTTGTGCTGGTGCATTGCTTCAGTATGGTGGTTCTGGAATGGAACAAAATTGTAGGCACTGTGTGTTTGGAGAACCAGGTAGATGTCGTTCCTGTTCAATGACATTTTCTCTGCAAACTGATGCTTGCTTGGACAGGTGCAGGGTAGTGTGCCAAATAAGTTGGTTCTAGTTTTACGTTGGAGTGCTACACTGTTTCTAGTTTTATTTTGGAATGCTATGCTTAGTAATTCTGTGTTACATTATAATGATAAAAGAGACAGGAACAGCACTTTCTGGGCTGTGTCAAAAGCCTGAGTTTGCTGGTGGTGTTGGGATTCCACTATGTCCTTACCTATCCATGTTTGTGCTTGCTTCACAATGGGAGGAGATTTTGTATACTCCATTTTATTTATTTTGACTCTATTTTATTTATAATTAGCACAGAAAACTGGCTGGCTGGTGGGATTTAGGGAGACCATTAATCTCTCCAGCATCTTCAAGTCTTTGGTGGCTTGAGCTTCAAAACATCCTGTTCATTTAGGTAGTTATGGTGCCTGTGTCTGAGGCACCATATGATGGAGATAAAACAGCTTGCCGAGATCAGGCAGGAATTATTGGCAGCAAGCTGTAGCCTAATGCTTTCCTGCCAGCTCTGGGCTGGGGATGTGAAACCTGCTTGGAGCAAGGGATGTAAGGTAGCAGAAGGAGGTTTCTCTGTGAACAGCCAGGATTTCTGGGGTCTCACCTAAGCCTGGATTATTTCTTTTCTGTTGAAGTTGATCAGTGACTGAGCACCAGGCCAGTAGCAGAAGCCCTTGTGTGACCTATGCAGGTTTATTTTCTGCAGCTGTGTGTATGTGGGTCCAGCATGCAAGTCCCAGTTTGACAAGCCTGATTAACACAAAGGAGGAAGCTCATGCCTCTTGGGCTGTCATGGGTTTTGCTGCTGCAAGCCATTGTGCTGGTGAAGTCTGACTTCGCTGCTGGTCTGCTGGTGCAAGCAGAGTCTGAAATAGTGGAATTTTCCCTTAATGTTGTAGTTATCACTACTGCCTTATTTTCAAATACCAGTGTTGTTGCAGTGCTTTCTGTATGCTAATAAAATAATCCATTGTTTTAGCACTTTCCCTTCAGACCCCTCTGCGCTGCTGTTGGCTGATCTCTATTACACGAGGCTGGCATTGTGTGGCTGCCAGGAACCCCTTTCCCAAGGGAACCTAATGGACTTGTTTGAGAAGTTGCATCCTAATATTTCCACTGGTGTTTCCAAGGTAATCTGTTGTTTTGAGCACATGCGAAGTAATTTGTATTTTAACAATAAAATGTAAGTAAACATAGTTAAATGATGAAGTCTGAAAGGAGAAGCATGAGACTGCGTAAAGCTATTACTTCCATAGTGTCTGCTTAGACCTGTGCCACTGGGGCATGAGTTAACAGAGGTTAACTGTTAGCCCTGTCAGCTTTGCCTCTTCCCTAGAGGTAAATCACGGCAGGAGCATAATGCGTTCACTTCTAATCGCCTCCTAGACTACAGGAGTTCATCTGTTTCTCAGCTCTAAGATGAACCTAGTGAAATCAGTCTCCTGTAGCAGACATTAACCTCTCTGTGGGTGTATATGTGCCAGTATGTATTGCCTGCATGCTTCTGACATACACTTCTGCTTGGAATAGGTCCGGCTGTTGACTGTTCGAATTCTAAATCATTTTGATAATCCACCTTCTTCGCAGATTGAGGTAGGGCTGAAACTTTTCATTTAATGTTTCAAAGCTATCTGTGTTTCATGTTCTGTGTGAACTGTTTTTCACTTTGCAGAAATAAAATGTATCTGGTAGAGGTAGTCTTCTGCTTTTGTGCTTTCACATTCCAGTTTTATTTCTTTGTCCCCCTGCCTCCTGGTGTTTTCAGATGTGTACCTAAATGGTGGAAACCAGAGCAAGTCCCTTGACTTTGTTCTTTGGTCCAGAATGGCTGTGAGTCTGTATACTTTTGTTGAAGTACTTTTCAATGAGATAAAGGTACTCTAACAGAATTAATGTCATTTGTTTATTCAGGGTGATGGCACAGGGGAATTCCAGCCAGTATTTGCCATATTGCTCCAAGCAGAACTTGTGCCAGCAACAGTGAATGATTACAGAGAGAAACTTCTCCATTTGAGGAAACTAAGATGTGACATAGTACAGCCTGCAATACCAAGTGGATCTTTGCAGGAGGTAAGGATTTACTGTCAAAAAGCAGTTGTCACATTCCTTTATTCCAAGAGAATGTTCTTATTCCATCACATGGATTGCAGAGTTTTTAATGAGAATGCATCAAAAAATCAATTAACCCCCAGATTAGGTTTTAGAAATCTTACTTGTTAGTAGGGATCACAGCTCCCATTGTCCTCAGGAGTATTGTGTTGAGTAGAACAACAGTGGTATCTAGATAAATGGCCCACAGTCAGATTAATTTGGGTTTGATGTCATGGAAAGGATGGCAAATGATTCCAGGGAGAAGCATTCCAAGCAAATGATTGCAGAGTTGTGAGCAAATTTAAAATCATGACCTTGCCATGTTCTCAGTGTAGTTGAACATTGGTAGGACTCCCACTGGCTGTTGGTGACCTCACTTCTGGATCTTGCTTCAGCGGGAAAATCTTTCGTGCCTGTGACCTGTTGAATCTCTTCTCCTGCTGAGCTAAAGGGGGCCTCGGCTCCATGAGGAAGGATTGTAGGTCATCCCTTCTCCATGCAGCTCAGCAAGGAGCTAGTCCAGAGGACATGCTTTTAGGCTAGTGCAGTGAATACTTCTGTGGGCAAACTTTCATCTTTCTGAGGGCCCTAATGCTGCTGTGGCAGCACTGAAGTTGGAGAGAAAGACAGACAGTCCAAATCATCTGTGCTGAACTGGTTTTTCCACATCCATGTTATTTTGGTATAGTTACGAGATCTCAGTGCAGCTTACATTAAATGAGTTCTGGATTTCCTCATAAAGCTATGAGACAAGGCATGATGATGTATGTGACTTCCTTCATCACTTGTAGCACTCCTGAGAACTTCTTTGATCAAAGTTTCCTCTTTGAGAGGAAGAAAGGTTAGAGGAGCGTGAGTGGTCTAACTACTGTTGTTTGCATCTCAACAAGATGGTGGCGTATGTCATTCTAGGTGCCTCTTCGGTATTTACTGGGAATGCTTTATATTAACTTCAGCCCTCTCTGGGATCCTGTAATTGAACTCATAACGTGAGTATATGCAGTCGGATGCTGCAATCTGTGGTTGTCTCACGGGACATTCCTTTCATTCTTCAGTGAACAAAAGCTGAGGTAAAAAATGTCCAATTTGGAGAGATTTGCACATGAGAACCTTCATGTGAAATCTTCTGAAATTAATTTGATCTCTTAAATCTCAACTCTTTAACTTAGTTCCCGATTTTTCTTACTTTAAAGGGAACTTGCAACAAATACAGTCAAAGAGCATAAGAGCTTTTAGTCAGAGGTAGCGGGATTTGATTTGTGTTTCACAAATGGTTAAAGGAACAAGAAGTCTCTCTCAGTTTCCCCATCTGCCAACTTTTCTGTCCTTACTGGAAAAACCTCTAAATCCTACTAAAGAGTAGGGAAGTCTTACCATGGTGAAAAAATTAGTTACTTCTTTCAGCATGACTTTATCTTCTTTTTTTTTCCCCTCTGTTGTACGATTAAAAAGGATGGGATTTTCCTCTTCAAAACAGTGAATTAATTAAAAAAAAATTAAACCAGCTCTTCAAAAGATATGTGCATGGTAATTCTCCCTTTGAGTCTATATGATTTGCTGTACAGAAGTCAGTAGAAAGCTTGAGAACGTTTTTACTCAATTTGAGTTCATTTGAAGTCACGGGATACAACCAGATTATTTTAATAACAGTTGACATTTGGGATCCGTGAGAAAAGGCAAGGAAGTGCTACAGCTGCATTGTGCAGATGTCCTGTCTCCGGACAGCCACATAAAAGCAGTGATCAAAGCCTTTGATTGTGTTAGTTGTTAACTAGCTGAGTGACGCTTGCCTTTTCTTATCTTCCTTTTAATTTCATGCTGTGTTATGCTTTGTTAGTTCTCATGCAAAGGAAATGGAGAATAAACAGTTCTGGAAGGTCCTGTATGAACATTTGGAGAGGGCTGCTACCTATGCTGGTAAGTCACCTCTCCTAAGCATGGTTTCAAGTCAGAGTCAGGAGTATGCAGCTGTTTGGGAACTTCCCTGTTATTCAGGGGAACTGAGCCAAATTTACTAGTGCCAGGGTTGCAAGGCATTATAGAATGCTTTCTAAGCAATGTGTGTCTTTCAGGTCAGTGTTAAATACAGTTGTGTCTAAACAGGTGCATGTCACCAAATGTATTACTTTTGTAATGGGGGATGGATTCCTTGCTACTGGTGATTATGAAGTAACCTGAAAAGATTTTCTGATCTCTTCTGTAGAAATGGAGCTACAAAATGAACTAGATGAACAGGAGGAGAGCATTGCTGAAACAGAAAGTGAGAAGATGCCAGAAGGAGAGGTGGGGACTGTCTTTCTGGAGCAGCTGAGGAGTAGAACAGATTGCAGTGAACGGCTGGACCACACAAATTACCGTTTCCTACTGTGGAAAGCACTGGATAAGTTTCCAGACAGAGTGGAGCCTCGGTCAAGGGAACTTTCCCCACTTCTTTTGAGATTCATTCGGTAAGTAAGATTTACTTTTCAGTTGAGAGGACACAGCTTTCAATGTGCTTTAAGATTGGCTATCCCGTTACAGACTTTATTTCTTGAATGCATGGCTGATGACATGTCTGTTTCCAGTTAACATAACCTTTTACTTGGAATGTGGATTGTGTTAGAAACGAAGCAGGCTGAAATGAATCTTACAGTAGGTCTCTGCTGCTTAGTCTCTTGTTCATTGACTTGCCATTGTCACAGCCTCGTTACTCAGTTACGGAGTGATTTCAGTGGAAATAAAGTTCCTCTTTTCCTTAATGAAAATGTGTTTTAATTTGGAATCACAGAATACCAAAGTGTTTTCCTCCAAGATGGGGAAAATACTGATTTTGGCAGAGGTTGATTCAAATTCCTGCCCCTGGAGGGAGAGCAGCGGTGTGCCCACGTATGTGTGCACATATCAGACAGTATGATGGACATGGGGTAGATGTTATAATAAGAATGGTGAGGTTTTCAGTTGTTTTTGTTGCTCTGAAACCTTGAAAAATGTTATGCTTCTTAATTCCTTCCTTCTTTTTATAAACACAGAAATGAGTACTACCCAGCAGATTCCTTAGTGGCTCCATCTCAGGATCTCAGAAGGAAAACTAGTGGTACCATAGCAGCAAAACAAATGCCTGCTGAAGAGGTGAATGATGTTGCTATGGAGGAGGAGGAGGAGGAGGAAGAAGAAAAGGAAGAAGGGGAACCAATTACTGTAGGACTACCAAAAAAGAAAACAAGAAGAGCTGCTGCTAAGTAAGTATTTTTAGTTTTCCCTTTTGCTAGTGCTTTCATGGAAAGGCAGATTCAGCAGCTCACATTGATATACCAGCCATGTTTTGTATATATTATTTTTTCTTCTTTTGCATTTCTCAGTGGATTACAAGTCAGAAATTCTGCCTGCACAGTACTAAAAATCCAAATACACCGCCCAGGTTTTATCAATATCTCATTACCTGCTGACCAGTCTGTGGTGTGTTTTGCTTGAAGCAAAAAATGTGTAGTATTGTGAAGCCATTCTGAAGTTTTCAGACACTCTTGTACCTGAATTCCCTGGCTTCTCTGTGTATATCTGTTAGTCTTTGAAAACTGGGGGCATTGCCAAACACTTCAAAAAATGAGACTATTTGTTTAGGTATTCTAATATTGGGATTCTGCTGTTTCCTGCACATTATAAATCTTATCATCTTAGGGACCAAGATTTTTATTTAGTAGACCGAAGCTGCATGTTGCTGTAGTGTCATTGTTGCAGTACTAAATACATGGAGAAAGTGGCTCTTTGTATGAATTCTCCCCAGTGATGACCTCTGTCAAATATCCCTTACAAATACATCACAAAGATTTATATTCTGACACTTTTTCAAAGTATGGCCCTTGTAATGACAGAGAACTTCAAAACGTCACCTTGTTTGTTGGAACAAGACTAGTATTTGATACGTGACCTAAAGTGTCATTTCATCCCAGGTGTCCTATGGCTTTTTCACTTTTTTCCCAGATTCTGGCTTGTATCTGCAAGTTATCAGCAATTAAAATACAGTGACAGTCCAAGATATTTTGTATTTTTCCCAACCTCCATCTCAAACATCTGTGCAGTGAAGTGGAAACATTAGCTCCCGGTAGCCCTAACAAAGGCATGAAAGATTTACCAGGGGCGTGTTAATGAGTTGTGGAGTGACCTCCCTTCCCTGGGTCAGGCCTGTACCAGGGAGGACTCCCTGGTGGGGCTGCACCTGTGTCCCAGGAGGCCTGGTTCTGAGGCAGGGAGGACACGCACCTGCCCCGAGCTCCCTGGGGGGTTCCTGGAAGGCGTTGTACTCGTCCCTTGACTGTGCCCAGCCACGGAAGAGGATGGCCCAGCTCAAGTGTCTGGAGAGTTCAGTGTAAATTAGCAGGGGGGAGCAGCTGAATGAGGAGAGCTTCTACCAGTCCCACAGCACACATGGTAGAGGAGATCTCTACCTTCCTTATCCTGGTCTTCTGTGTCCTTTCCCACAAAGAGCAGGTGGGGCAGATGTGAGGTGACACTGCCACTTCTAGAGGAACTGACTCCCATCTGTCCTTGCAGCCCCGTGTTAAGTCCAGTACAGTGTGTGGCTGAATGCAGCCCTTCACATTGGTAGGAGCAGCATGGGCACTAGTTACGGACAAGTGAATAAACAAAGAGATAAATACAGAATTTGGTGTTCCAGGCCGAGCTGGAGAGAGAAGTAAGCTGCATCCTGACTGTACTCCTTTCTCATGAAAAAACCTGAGCCTACCCAGTGCTACTGAAGAAAAGACCTTCTCTGTGCAGTGAAGTGACAGCTGGAAGGAGCTGTTTAGGAGAGGGAACAGGACACCTCTTGCTGTGTCTGAAATGGTGCTGAAGACTTGGGATCTTCTTGTGTTGTTCTTTGTTTTCTTTCTTGTTAATGAATTTTAATTAAAGTTTCCTGTTAGTTTATCTCCTGGACATTTTAAAAAATAATTGTTTTGTTTTACAGGCAACTAATAGCCCACTTACAGGTTTTCTCAAAATTCTCAAATCCTCGTGCATTGTATCTGGAGCCTAAGTTGAATGCCTTGTATACCCAGGTGAGGCCATTTCCTTACTTTTAGAATTGCTACTAATAAATAAACTCTTTCATATTTGAATGCAGTGTCTGATACTGCAGAAACCGGTCATTTTCTGAACTCAGCCGTGATAGCTGAGAAAGGAGCTGTCCTTGAGAGGACTTTCTAACAGACTTCACTTGAAATGAGCCCCTTTAGCAAAGACCTGCTTAAGATACCTGGTTTAGTTTGCCAGGAGTGGCACATGCAAACAGACAAGTAGTAGTCTTTGGCAAGGTGGAGGAGTGGCTGTAGAGGAAATCTGTTCCACTTCCTGCAGGATCTGGAAGAGGATTTAGAATCCAGAGCTTGGGGAAGATCCAAGGAGATTTGTCTTTGTCCTATAGTGTTTTGTGTACTAAGAGTATGGTCAGTATGTACAAGAGATCATCAAGCATCAAAAAAGAAAAAGGAATTTCTTCTTGAAGAATATTCAGTTTGCTTGATTCTTTTTTTGAGGGATTTCTCTGAAGGAATTGTCAAAAGTATGACTTTGAAGAGGGATTCTAAGTCTTTATCTTACAATCCTTAAAACAGTTTTGGTTTTTAATTTTTTTAATGTTACAGGGTTGTGTTGGTTCCCAGTTGGTGGATTTTTTCAGGTCATTGGGGTTTGCTCTCACAGTTCCCAGCCTGTGTTTTCTGAGGCTGTGGGTGTTGAAAGCTCCATTCCTTAGTCCCTGAATTTGAGAATCTCTAGTAGACATCCCCTAATAGACACCGTTTCAGTCTATCTCAAAGTATTGCTTAGAAAAAGAGTTGATCCATGTGTTTGCCTGCCCGTGTTCTTAGCAAAATATTGGACGGTCATGTAAAGGTCAGATCACTGTGAGAAGAACAGGCTGGCACAAGAAGAAAGATTACTTCATCACTTACTGTTTGCATTTCTGTGTGTTAGTATATGCATTGTCACGGCTGGTGTGTCTGTCTGGCATAGGGACATCATGGCAAAGTGACCTTTGATGACACTTGCCTGTGCTGTTTGGTAGGAGACTGAAGAACCGATAAAGATGCTGCATGGGGAAATGATCAGTATTTCTTAAATTCTTTTCCCTGTCCAAATGAATCTTAGAATCACAGAATATGCTGAGTTGGAAGGGACCCATCAGCATCATCAAGTCCAATTCGTGGCCCTGCACAGGACACCCCAAGAATCAAACCATGTGCCTGAGTGCATTGTGCAAACACTTCTTTAACTCAGATAGTCTTGGTGCTGTGTGTTGTTTAGTGCCTAGGTTATGAAGAGTCATCTTCAAGAGAGGACAAATCTCAGTGAGACAAGTCTTCAGAGTAGTTTGTGTTTGTCACAGGACATCAGGATACAGGTATCTTGGAATGGCTTGAGTAGTCTGCTTTTTAATCCAGTCTTCTTAGATACACAGCTGGTGACTGGTTTTGATGATAAATGCAAACTGATAGTGGTCCAAAAGACACTATGTAGATAGGAAGAAAAAGTATCTGTGAACTATCAGCAACCATGCCCACTTTTTATGAGTGGCAATTGTGCATGTACATTTTGGCTTTATACTGGCAACACATACGTTCTGTTTCCATTTGAATAAGTTAGTCCAAAACCTGCTTGAGCTTGTAGCCTTTGGGTTGTTTCACTATTTTCAGTAAGCACTTCTGCCTCCTAGATAGGGACTCATTTTCTTTCTTTCGTTATTTGCAGTTACTGTCTCATCAAGACCAGAATGTACAGAGAATAGCTCTTGACTGTATAATGACATACAAGCATCCTCATCTACTGCCATACAGGTAAAAGCTTTTATACTATTTTAACATTCGTGGATGAGCCTGCTGTCATATCAGAAGCCTGCTTCAGGGTCAGTTGTATTTGGGGTCCTGTTATTTGTTGAAGACACATATGTAAAGTTTCATTTTAGCCAGCTGTATGTTTCATAACTAAGACAGGAAATAAGGTCTTGAAGTTGGTCAGTGTCTCTTTTTTGTTTAGTAAAAAATAGCAACACTTCCATTCTGTCCCAGAATAGTATCAGTAGTGTTAGTAGTTCCATCATTTTCAAAGATGTACTGATGGTTTATAACCACCCAGAGAAAGTGACAGCATAAAACTGTCGTTTGTGGTTAAATAATGAATTTTGAATATGTCCAGGACTTACTTGTCTACATAATTAGCTTGAACTTGCTGGTTTTTAAAATATTTTTCATAAGAGGGTGAGAAAATAGTACTTTAATATTTTGTATACAGCAAGGATAGATAGGTAGGTAATTAAATATAGATGCATCTATCTGTCTATTTTTATATCCCGACCTGCCCTCAAATAATGTTTATTACTCTCAGGGAGAACTTGCAAAGGCTACTGGAGGACAAGAGCTTTAAAGAAGAGATAGTCCATTTCAGTATTTCTGAGGAGACCACAGTAGTAAAAACAGAGCATCGACCAGATCTCATCCCTGTTCTTATGAGGTGTGTTCTGAAGTGTGGGTTCAGAAGCTTCACAGCAGACTACCATGAGCTGAGATGTAATGCTGCTTCTCATTGTAAACAGTTGAGATAAACCCATGGTTAATAGTATAGTTTGATTACTTAATTTGTGATATTCTGTATGGTTTCCTTATTAACACATTTATGTTAATATATGTGTTATGCAAATGGTGTTTTCTTTAGAAACAGCATTTTGCTACATCCTGTTTCTACTAAGGATTACAGAGAACTGTGAGGACGTTTCAGTTCACTGCGTATTGCCAGCTATTTTCAGTAATGTGAATTGTCCTGCAGGTAACCAGTTTTATACCTGAAGTTTCCAGCAGGGCTTCCATTGTAATAGCAGAAGCTGATCGTTCACTAAGATGTTTTCAGACAATGTGTTGTAGTTCAGTGGAGACCCTGAAGGGAGAACTTTCACTAGAGAATATTTTTAAATGGAGTTTCTCCTGGAGAATAAAAGGCTGGAAAACAGATGGCTTGCTGAAAGCTAATGCAACCTCTTTTTGGTTCTTGAAGAATTCTCTATGGCAGAATGAGAAACAAAACAGGGAGCAAAACACAGGGCAAGTCTTCAGCGAGCACTCGCATGTCAATCGTTCTGCGATTTCTGGCCGGCTCACTGCCAGAAGAGATACGGATGTTCTTGGATCTACTTTTTGAAGCTGTGAAGCAATTCAGTAATGGTAGGTAGGCCATAGAAACTGGGGGCGTGGAATTTCCTGACCTGTAGAGATGTGGGAGGATAAATATGCTTAGTACTGTTATGTGCTTCAGTTTGTCTCTTAACCGTGCCTTGGAAGGATGAAAGTAAACCCTTGGTAAGGACTAGGTTTTCCCTGAGTTTCTCCCTACAAAGCACAATTGCTCTGTTTTACGTGTCCAAGGTCAGAAAAACTGAACAACTTGCCAGAGCTGTGCAGGTAAGCTGTTGCAGGCCAGGAATGAGCAGTGGCTGGCATCATAGGCTAGCCTGAGTATCGTGGCAGTAATCAGAGCTTGTAAAGTGCTCTGGTTCCGTAACAGTGGGAGGCATCTGAGTGTCACAGAGATGGAGACACAGAGCTGTTCTTATTGAAAAAGCTGACTGTGAGGATCTGTAATTTAGGGCCAAATTACACTGTTTTTCACTGAAAAATTATTCTTGGTAGTGGGTGTCTTCATGGTGCCTCCCTAGATAATTTGCTGTCCCTTTGCTTATCACAGGGCCTTGCCAGACTGCAGTTCTTCAAAGTATGTCAGAGCTGGATTTAGCTAAAGTCCTGCCTCTTGGGCGTCAGCATAGCCTCTTCAATGGTCTCGAAGTTGTGTTGAAAAACATGGGACATTTGATCCAGCAATATCTGCCTGAAATTCTACAGATTCTGCTCTGCATGACTGCTGTGGTATCCTGCATCCTTCAGCAAAGAGAGAAGGTACGGTATATGCAAACAATATACAAAACATGTAAATTAAGTTTCTTCTCTCCTCCTCTTAGCTTACACATATAAACAGAACTTTACTGATTCAGGTAAAGATAAGTTGAATGCCATTGTGGAGTGAAGCTTAGCAATTAGATGTTGGTCAAAATAGAGGCCAGCGATGCTTGTCTGAAAGTGCTACAGGGCTCAAGCAGTGCAGGCAGAGTTAATGTATTTAGAGAACTGATTTGAACTGTTTTTGTTTGAGTTACTGAAGAGAGAGTTGGAGGTGATCTCTGTGCAGTTCCTGACTGTTTTGTGGAGACATGGGCATGAGAGAGAGAGATAAATGTTCTGTTGTAAAGATGTAACAAGATTTTATGGCTGGAAGTTGAAATTTGCCTTAAAGTGGAGTTTCTTGGCTGCAAGGATAAAACATTTGAGCAGGGGAAGGAGAGGTTTAAAGTTCCTTGCCTGAAGACAGTAGAGCAAAACTTGTCTATGGGGTGTTTTGTTGCGGTGCTAGACCTTGGGGAGCTTAGCATTGTGGATGATCACAGCAATTGTCTACCCTGAGTGTCTCCTGGCATGGGATACACAAAGGACATGGATACCAGCCGTGCTTTCAGCACACTAGAAGCATCTTCAGCTCTGTATCAGGAGTAGTCATATTAATCCAGTGTCACAATTTGGGTCTTAGCCAGGTACCTGCAGAGCACTGCAAATGTTTTTTCCCTTGCTGAGCAACGGCTGTACGTGCAGAAGGGGTCAGGTGAAGAAAACATCCTGTTAAAGATTGGTTGCACCTAATGGTGGGTCATGTTGGCTTATTGCTGCCCTGTATGCAGTGCAGACATCCGTGAGCTCTAGTCCAGCTACTTGGGGTCTGTTGCCAGCTGTTGAGAAACTGTAACACTGAGCCAGGCTTTTCTATCTTCCTGCTGCAGAGCCTGTTCATATATTAGGTGGGAAACAAGCAAACTGCACAGTCATGATCATCAGTGTATTGTGGTGTTGAAAGGAATTATGAGATGATGGACTGAGCGAGTGGGAATGAATGTTTTGTCACGCATGAGCGTGTTCTTGCCAAGACCAAGCTGTGAGCATTTGAGGTTAGAACTTGCTTTGAAAAAATCCATCAAAGCAAGTCCTTGCAACAGGCAGTATCCAAGGCCTCATAGTTGCCTGCAGGCTGCACAGAATCTTGTAACTGTCTTAATTTATGAAGAAGATGAGCAGATTTGAGGACATCAGCATCCCACAGTCTGACTTAAGCAGTGGATTGCATATGCCTACGTGTTTTCAATGAGGACAGGAGACAGGAGTTCTAAAAGCTGCTTCATTAACTGCTAGGAAAGACACATTTTGCCAGAGTTGCTACAGTAATCCTGTCATGGTTGTGTAATGTCAGGAGTGACAGTCTGTTGTTTGTCTGAATTTAATTTAGCACTTCATTAGCCCAGGGGCTGTTAAAAGCTCAAGGAAGAGTGTGAGAAATCTGTTTATCTTGACTAATAATTAGAAGACATTCTTGGAGTTAGAGAGTAATTTATTGCAGACTGATACTGCCTGGAGAGTTAAACATCAACTCTGACCACTTTAAGACAAGTTATTAATTTACCATTTCCTACTGATTGTGTTCAGTATTGAGTTTCTTGGTCCTCTCAAAGGCTTGATCTCAGGGAACTCTTATGGTGATTGAACAGTGGGAAACCCAAAATTACTTCCCTTGGAGGTCACCATTAGCAATAGTATCCTGGTTTGTGCTTTCTTTGGGCTTTCAAACAGTTCATTTGCCACCTGGAAGCTGATTGCACTCCATTAGTACACATTCAGCATAGCTTGGGAGGTCCTGTTTCAAGAGCTTGCTCGATTCCTTTTCCACCATCTCCTCTTTGTCTTTTTTACCTGTGATTTTGGATTCTCTGTGGTAGATCATGATATAAACTGGAGACCCAAAAGAGCTTCAGTATCGGACAGTGGCTTTTATTTGCTCTGATGTGGCTTTATTATTTCTGAGGCTGAAGTTCATCACCTCTGCACTGTGGAGCTACTTCATGTGCTTGTGCTGTGAGCTGCATTGCACAATATGGAAATAATTTAGGTTACTCAGGTCAAGACTCGTCTCAGGGAGAAGAGTCAGAATGCAGCAGTGCATGAATTTCCTTACTGGAATGTTTCTCCCAAGAAAGGCTATGGAACATAACCGCTAACTGGGTACAGGAAGCACCTTCCTGTAACCAAACGCTATAGTCCCCACCCCACTCTGCTGGAAGACATGATTCACATTCTTCCCTTCTCTGTTCCTCCCCCCTTCTCTTCATCTGTTGATTTCTTTTCTTCCCAGAAGATCTCAGTGTGCAAAGTACAACTTCACTTTGGAGAGCTGATGTGGGTCCTTCCAAGTGTAAAACAGAACTAAGTGTCAAGGCTGGAAATGTAATTTACTGTGGTGTAGCTTTCTGCATTGTGTCCAAAAGGGGCAGATGCTACTGTCCTAAGCCTGTCAGCATGGATTTTTTATGAGCTGAAGGAGTCCTGTGTAACTGACTCAATGCAGGAACAGCAGGCCCCTTTTAGAAAAATTTAGGTCAACTCTGAGATGTAGATTGCTACTGTGAACAAGTAACAAGAGAAAACAGAAGTTTCTGCAAAGGATATCCGTGGTCAATGAAATGCTGCATTTAATTTCAGAGCAAGTAGGTAGTAGTTGTTCTGCAAAGGTCTTACTGAGTTGGGTTGTTTGGTTTTTTTTTACAGGTCCAACCTAGGTTGATTAATCCACTGAAGAATTTGAGACGTCTTGGTCTCAAGCTTGTGGCAGAGTTTTTTTCTGATTATGAGACCTACAGCTTTAGTGTGGAAGAGATTGATGCAGTTTTCCATGCTGTGGTATGGCCTCAGGTCAGTATTTCTTGTTTTTCCAAATAACTTATGTGAAACATGTACCATGCAGAAAACTCCAACTGCACTGGAGTCCATCATGTCAGCTATGTCCATCGCTAGATCGGATGTGGCCTTGGACAGATTCTGGCATCCCAGTGTGTCTGTGCAAGACCAGTTCCTTGGCTCATGTCTGACTAGTCCTGAAATAATCAAGTCACAGATTAAAATGCAAATTAATTCATCTGAATAAAATGGGTGCCATTTCTTTGTTCTTTAACCGCAGAAGCAGACTTCTTCCCTAGATGCTTCAGAGAAGCTAAATAATACGAGTCATTTCTAGGTGCTCCTTTTCTGTGTGGCTACTTTTTTGATGTTTAGTTGTCGGGCCTGTGGTAGGGAACTGCAGAAACAAATGCTGCTGCAGGAAAGGAAGGACCCAGCAGGGTCTGTCACTGGGCTGTGTGGTCTTGTGCCTGCCTGCTGAGAGTTCCATGTGAGCACAGTGGCAAAGCACAGGCTTGTGGCTTTTATCAGAGAAATTCAGATCACCTCTGAGCTTGGAAAATGCACTGCTGTGAGATGGAGAGAGAACGCAGTATTTAAAATTAAATTGTGCTGTCTTTCTCAGTGCAGTGGCTCTGGGGTTGTCAGGGCATGCCTGTACCATCTGTTGGGTTGTCTCTACTCTAAAGGCAGTTGTCTCCATGCAAAGGTTAACTGAGTAAGAGGGGCTGACTCCAAGAGTGCTCTTCCACAGAGGCTTTTGAGGTAACCCAGTGTTCAGCTTCCTTGCAGCAGAAAAGCCTGTTAAAGAGCACTGGTACAGTCTGTGAAACCACAGAGCTGTTTCCCTAGACATTGTGTTTGTTTACTCCTGCACTGTTTCTCTGCTCTACCAGTAACAATATGATGTGTAGTAGGTGTATGTGGACAAACAGTAGATAAAATAGTAGCAGGCAGTGCATATAGCTCTGTATTGCTCTGAGTTGAGCAACAGGGAGGTGTGTGTTCTTGGTTTGTCCATGGAGTCTTCTTACAGCCAGGGTGCTACGTGGGAAAAGCAGTGAACATTTATTGCAGTTCCAGAGCAGTTCAGGCTTTAAGTCAGCAAAGCACTTTAAAGCTTTCAGGGAGCACTGTGTTTGCAAATGCTGAGTAACTCTGAACAAGATGTACTATTGTTACTAAATAGTTAGAATGCCTCTTGTCCTTACATATGTCAGGAAGACAGCTGGTTTTGAAGCTTGGATTGTAGTACGATCCAGAAGCTCCCTCTAGAGCCTTTTCTGGTGAACTCCATTAAGATTTGGTTTTGGCAAAAGAATCATTTTGACTTGTGTGCTTTCCTTTCTTAAAACTATAGAACTGAGGTGTGTAAAAACTCATGGAGAGGGCAAATTGTTTTAAGCCAGTTGAACCTGGAATTGGAGTTTGCTGTTCTACATAGCCCAGGATTTTGCTGCAGAGGCTCAATATTGTTAGCCTGCACAGCAGCATTCCTTCAGGATTGGATTAATGGTTTACTCTTCATTGTATATCATTCAGGAAATCTCTGTTTTATGCAGGGCAATAATATTACCAGCCTTTGGGACAGGAGAAGAAGATTTCTAAGATCTTGGCTATGATGGTCAGATCTGCCTTCTTTTCTGTTATGCTCAGGTCTTGAGCAAACTGAGCTAGTCCAAACCCCACATGCACCATCCTGGCTGCCACCCCTGGATGCACTGGAGTCTACTCTGCCTGTGTGTTCAGTAATGGTGCCTTGCCAACAGTCCAGCAGTGGTCAGGGTGGAAACCCAGCTGTGTGACTTGGGTGAAGCCTGTTGGGTTGTGGAGTGGCAGAGAGGAGGGTGCACTGGGTCACTTTAGCCTGTGTCCAGTCGTGAAGGAGTAGCAACTACTGTGTATGGCTTAGGCTGGGCACCTCTTAGGTGGGGTTGTTCTGGATACAGAACCCTGTTAGGAGATCCCATTCGTGGGATGCAGTACAGTGTTCCAGCCTCTCCAGTGAGGCCATGGAGATACAGACCAGGTGCTGCAGTCAGGGCATAGGAAGTGTGGGAGGAGTGAGTTCTGGGTGCTGTGCTTGAGATTTCAGAGGTGCGTCCAGGACAGGTTGCTAAGTCTCTGTAGCAAATGTGAGGCTTCATGGGAATGTAGTTTCATGGGAGGGCAAAAATGGTAGCTGGAATACTGTATAAATAGGAGTGAGATGATCTGAGTCGTTTGACAAATATTGAGGAAGTTGGGAAAACGAGGTTGAAATTACTTTATAAAAAAGGTAAGCTATAGAATGTGAGGTCTTCATTAGAGATGAGGTTTTTAAATGGCTTTACTTATTTGTGTTGTGCTGGTATCTGATTTTTCTCTCCTTTAGGTCTGCAGATTGGCTTCAGAGAGTCAGTATTCTCCAACTTTCCTGCTCAAACTTATTCACACCTGGAGTAAGAACCCTAGGTAAGCGTTCTTCTGGCAAACAAGCCTAAGTACTTCTGAATACATAAAATACAAGAAAAAAAGAGCACACTAACAGGCTGGGAACAATTGTGTCCAAAACCATATTTTCTTTTTCTATTAGACTATCATTCTTTTGATAGCAGTCAAAGCAGCTGGGAAGTTTTCCAGTTTATGCAAGTACTCACTTTTTAATAGGCTGTTTTTCCCATATATTAAGCACATATGCACCCCAAACCCAACTCACAGGTGAGGAGGAGGTCTGACTTTTAGGATATGTCCATCTTGACCAATGACTTCTTAGTCTTGTGAGGTGGAAAGAAGTCACCTTCACAATATATAATTTCATTCATGGTTTTGTGAGTCTCTATTTCGTTCTATTTTATGAAAGAGTATGGGCAAATTCAGCATAGAATCTGTGACTGAGAATCTGTTACTGAAAGTTTTAAAAGAGCTTTTTTTAATTCAGACACTGTGAGAAGTTCCAGTTCAACTGTCTTGAGTGATTTTTGCCTCTTCCACAGACTCACTGCTTTTCCTTTGCTAAGGTACCTGGTGTTTCTTATAAGACACCTCATTTGTAGGCATTAAGACCTTATATACAAACTTCTGTTAAAAATGGTATTGGATCACTAGATTGAGAGCAGACTAAGAGTAGACTCTGGCTGTGGAGAAAGAATTAGGTTTAGATGATGCTATCTTGAAGCAAGAAAAGGGACTTGATAATCTCTCAACCTCCATTCACTGTATTTTTCATGACACTGTTGTTCTGAGTTTTTTGCACTTTTTTGTTGGTTGAAGTGGAAGACAGTCATTATTTTTTTGTGTGACTTCTTGCACAAAAGAATTTTAAGCTGAAAATTTTGAACCTAATTTTCAGTGACCCTTTTTATAATCTTTCTCTCAGGTATTTCCCTTTGCTGGCCAAGCAGCAACCAGATCACCCAGAGAGTGATATACTGTCAAATGTGTTTGCTGTGCTGTCAGCCAAGAATCTGTCCGAGGCCACATCCAGTCTTGTGATGGACATCGCTGATAGCCTTCTCAACAGCCCAGATTTTGAACCCACGGAGCAGGTTTCCAGTTTGAGCGTGACTGGCTGTGCTGTCGTGGTCACTGGAGACGTGACAGAAGGTATGCCTGCCGGAGCGTTCTGAGAGACCTCTTGGGTGCTTTGGATGGAGGTGTTAGATTATGGTGAGGTTGTCTGTGCTGGCTGAGAATACTGGGGAAGAGGACCTCCCAGCGGAGAAGGAAACATCAGTGTACAAATTTGTCTTGTGCTCAAGAACTGTAAAGTCCTGCTTGTTTCATGATTGGTGAGATCTGCATTTGAGTGTCAGGGTTCTGAGCATGGAGAGGTTCTTTATGAAGAGGGAAATGTTGACCTGTTCTGTCTGTGAAGCTTTGACTGATACAAGTTCAAGAACTGCACTGCTGACTTGGCTCTATGCCTAACACCACATTTTGTATAAAGGCCTCCTTCCTGTATGCACGTGATCATGTATCACTTTGATGTTTAGTCTGTGCTCCCTGACAAGAAAGACCTGGTGTCTTTGAGAGTTAGACAGTAACAGTAGTGTGCTGTGTTTGATGCTGTGGAGACATCATTCACTGCAACACTCAAAGCTAGTGGAAAGGAGCGTGTGCCCTTGTTATGGCAGCTTTGATTTTACACAAGAGGTCAGTGGTAGAATAAAGAAAACCACATCTACAAATGTTCCAGTCATTTTAGGAGATGTTACTGCTATTGAGGAGTGTCCTTGGTACCTTCTGATAAGCCTACACTTAAGAGGGCTATTACTGAAATCTGTGAGGAGAGTGGTGTGTGCTTTCTTGGATCCATCTCAGACACATTAGACTTGGTCTCAGCGAGTGCTGGTGCTTGTTCCCAGCCACTAGCTGCCCTGCACATTCATAGCTCCCATTTATTTATTCTTCCACTGATGAAGCCTCCTTTGTCCTAATTTCCCCTTTGCGTAGGGTTGGATCTCCCTTCTGTTTCTTGCATCAGTGTTTCTTGGGTGTTGCTAACTTTTGTATCCCTCACAGAGCCCGTCAGCCTAGGTTGCCGCCTGGTCCTGCCTCATGTTCCTGCCATACTTCAGTACTTCAGCAAAACAATGTTAAACGTGGAGAAGGTGAAGAAGAAGAAGTATAGGGCTCAAGTCAGCAAAGAGCTGAGTATACTTTCCAAGTAAGTGATTCTTAGAGCTCAAAACCATTAAAAAACTGGAAGGAGGGAGGAAGAAAAAGGCTTATTCTAAAAGGTTCCAAATTAAAAAATGCTGTGTCTCAAACTATTTAAATTTACAACAGTTGTAAATACCTGGATCTGTCGTTGACCTTGCAAGTTGCTGGTGACGGGTGATAAGTTTTCAGAAGTTGCTTCGAGCTGGTTTTGTTGCTGGTACTCAAACCTAATGTCTCTTGAGGGTAGAAAAAGGTGCAGAAATGCCTACAGTCATGTGGAACTGAATGCTTGGGCTGGTACTGTGAATTTGGTAGGTACACTCCGTTAGCTTGGATAGGCTGACAAAGCCCCGTGAAACGAACTAGTGCTGACAGAGTTTTTCTTTGCTCTATACTGGTGATTGAAATGACATAAAAGAGTAAATTACCTTGTCCAATTGTACAGGATCAGCAAATTTATACAAGAAAAGAATCAGAATTCAGTGCTTGTGAGCCTTCTCCTCCCTTTCCTTTATCAGAGTAACATGGAGCAGGTAGGTAAAAATTATTTCCTCCCCCTGTTAAATATATGTGTTTCTTTTAATAAAGTATATTTGTTTCTTTAAGATACAGTTAAAAGTCTTACTGATGACATGCCATTTCTCATTATTAGCCTGATGTCAAGTTTTCATGTGGTTTGTAGTCTGCTCAGAATGCGGTGCCACTGCATGTTGATGTGCACTACTCATCCAGAGATGCCAGTGCCCAGACTGATTCTGTTCCCCCTTTTCATGGGGAAGGTCTGCAGAAGTTATAATGCAGTCTTTACCTTCTTCATCACTGTAGTCAATCCACCAAATTGCTTGCAGAGTTTGAAATAATTGCTCTTCTTCACTGTGGATTTTATGCACCCCAAATCCAAGGCCACAGCATCAGGACAGCAGTGTGAATATATATGGTTGAGTATGTAGTACATGTGGTATACTGGGCAGTGCTGCATTAGTCTGCTGCAGGATGAAAGGCAAACTGTGTACAGTACTATTTTGGGGTTTTAAATCTGTGAATCATTAGGGGACCACATGTGATTTCTGTCGAGGGAGATCATACAAGAGCTTCTTTACTGTGCAGTGACTGGGCACTGGAACAGATTGCCCAGAGAGTCTGTGGAGTCTGCCTCATTGGAGATACTCAAGAACTGTCTGGATGCAATCCTGTGCCATTTGCTCTGGGATAACCCTGCTTGAGCAGGGAGGTTGGACCAGATGACCCCTCATGGTCCTTATCCAAACTGACCCATTCTGTGATTCAGTGAAGTATATGCTGCTGTTAATGTTCATCTCACATACTCAAGAAAGACTACTTTTTAAAGCTCTGTTAGTTCTCCTGACCTTTGAGTAGTGAGGAAAGACACAAAGAAGAAGTCTTTATCGTGCTGACAGTCATCTCTTAAGACTGGGTTGTTTCTAATTGAAAAGTTGCTAGTACTTCTGAGAGATTTGGTGATTGCATTGTGTCCTAATTCTTTGTTCTCGTTCAGTATCTCTGATCTGAATAAAATACAGCAGTGTTCACTTCGTGTGTTGAAATATTTCCCAAAGAAATGAAATAATCTTGTAAAGTTTCAGTATTTATTGAGAGTTACCTGTCTCTTTCAGGGTACACAAATTGACATTCTGGAGACAGTGCAGAACTTGCTGAGGCATTGCTCAAACCCTACAAGCTTTCTCAAACCACTGGCAAAGCTTTTTTCTGTCATCCAGAACAAACTGTCACGAAATAAGTTGTGCTTGGTATTTCAGGTATTGCATTTCTACATCTTTCTGTGCTTTTTTTTTTAAACTTGTTCTAAGNAAATAAATACCAAGGTAAAATCCCTTTTCCCCCTCTAACCGTGTTTGGCTTTTATTGTAAGCCCAGGAAAAGGTATCAAGATCAAGAACAAAGTAATAGCAGAATTTATCTTTGTACATGACTTTAAAAACCTTTTTAATCTACTTCTCGTGTTAAGTGAAAGTAACAGAATTCTATGTGATAGAAATTAATGATCTGCACAAAGATTTGTAAAAGTTTTGGGTTACAGCCTGGTTGATGTGAGCCTAACTGGTGATCTTTAGTGTAAGAGAAGCCAAATAAAGCACTTCAACTGTAACAAATCTGTATGTTGATGAAATAAGAATGGATTTCAGTATCCTGAAGATGATTTTTTTATTTGTATTCTTCTCTCACAGTTTATAGTAAGCTGTTTTGTATTACTTCGAAATGACTTACATAACTACTTCTTAGCAGGAAAACAGAGGAAGCATTCAGTGTAGATGTTTAGAAACTTAGGAACTTAAAACACGTATCCTCTAACTTACAGAAGAAAGGTTCTTATGAAGGTTCTAACAGGAGAAAGACTAATGCCGTTGCTTTATTTATTTTTTGTCTTTAAGTGGTAAAGTCTTGAGTTATCCAAATTTTTAACAACTATAAGAGTTAACTGGGTTTTTTATGTTTCTTTTTAGACTTTATCTGATTTGGACAGTAAGTTGAAGTATATTACTGATGTTGTTAAGGTATGCACAGTTTCTTTGCTCCGTTTTTCCCCCAATATTGTATGATCATGTTTCTGTCATTTTTCATTAATTTCATTGTTGCTCTGTCTTAGCTGAATGCCTTTGATCAGCGACATCTGGATGATATCGACTTTGATGTGCGTCTGTCAGCATTTCAGTCAATCACAGCCCACATCAAGGAAGTGCAAGCAGTGGATACTGACTTCCTCATTGCTGTTATGCACAACTGCTTCTATACCATCCAGGTTGGCTGAATATTCCTTCTCTTGCTTTGTGCACCATGTGTCCATGATGAATCTGACTTCCAGCTTACTTCCATTGGCTGGTTTTTGGCACCATGTAACATTCAGAAAGTGTATTTAGGTATTCTTACAAACATCTTTGTGAAGTTTTGTCTGTTTACCTTTTCAACTGTGTGTCCCAAAAGGAAAATACAGTGCAGCAAAACTTTCTGTCAGTGAGCCCTGGAACATCTGTACTGTATAGAAGGCACATTACAGGATTGAAAGGCTGATTTTCTATTGGTTGCAGCATGTTCTGGTTGTGTGGGCCTGCTGGTAAATCTAAAAGGATTTTTCCTGATGGGTAGGCTGAGCATTAATTTGGGACTAGAACTTCTATAGGAAAGTTTTCAAGAGTTTCTGAGTCTCTACAGGCCTCATTATGTTGTGTCCAGAGGTACTGTTCTGTCCAGGCTTTTGGGGAGATAAAGGTGTCATAGCCAGACTCATGGTGCCATTTCTTCATCCACTCAGCTCGGGGATATGGCTCTTAGTGACAACGCAAGCCTTTGCTTGACCAGTTTCATCCACCGACTGGCAGAAATCAGCCACACAGAAGATGAGTACAAGGAGCTAATCCAGCACACTCTCCTGGAGTCTGTGAGAAGGGGTCTGAAGAGCAAGACTGAGGTAAGGCAGTGGTGTCTGATCACACATCTTCAGCTATCTTCAGGGTAATAAGACATTTTTTGGGCGAGTTCTCAAAGTCCCGTGCTGGGTACCTGCAGGTACCCGCTACAAACTTACCCGTCATTTGAAACCATATAAAAATCTAAAAAATTACAGAACTTAGCTGTGTTTCTTTGCTGTTCAGCTTTTCTTAGCTGTAACTCGTTCTTTGGAGGGGAGGCTTTAATTTACGTGCAGTCCATAATAGGTGCATTTGTTGTTACCAGAAATTAGGACATGTTTGACTGAAGCACTTGTAAATGATGGCACTGCTGTTCTGAGGAGTGTGTAGCAGCCTCTCCAAGGGGTACTTAACATTCACTGCTTGCTATTTGTAGAGCATCCAGCAGGACTACACATCGCTGCTTTCCTGCCTCATTCAGACATTCCCAGCAAATCCCGAATTCCAGGATTTGGTCCAGCTGACCAACCGCCATGATCCCGACATGGACTTCTTTGAGAACATGAAACACATGCAGGTAAAAGACAGCAGGCATTTCTTGGTGCCTCTCTCCCCCTGCCAAGCAAAAGCATCTTACTGTGAGGGTATGTTTCACAAAGCATCTGTGTGTTGTCTGCAGAGAAATTGAACCTGTGTCATTAGATACTGTTACAAAAAAGAGGGATGTGGACATCATCAGGAGTGATTGAGAATCAAAGTCATGTTTCTATGTAGAAATTTCTTGGCCCACAATCAGCAATATCCTGAAGATCCCTCTGATGTAGGCAGGGAATGGCTCTGTTTTTTCTGGCCTGTTCTCTGCTGCTCTCAGTCTGGAGGCTCTGCAGCCCCTTCCCATTCACAAACCTTTGCAATATAAGTGTTACACAAAGCCTGGTCTCCTGGTTTTTCTTGCAGTGTTTCTTCTGCTTTCAGACATGTGATCTGAGAGAGTCTTTGCTGTATCTGCAGTTATATGCAAAATCTTAAGTTTTTAACTTGTAATTTGCTCTGGTCTCTGCATCTCATTGCAGCAACTGCTGTTTGCAGTTGCCTCCCTTGTCTAATACCTGAAGATAGCACAGTCTTAAGATTGTGAATTCACAATCCCATTGAGTTGGAATATCTGTTGAGGCAAAAGGCTAGTGAAAGCCCAGAGATTTAAGGAAAAAGGCATGCCTTGGAAACGACCATAATATGCTTATGCCATTATTTAAAACTGGGACATTTTCAGAACTGCTGGATGTAGGTGCTGTCTCGTGCTAGCTGTGACTCAAGCACCACCTCATTCACTGTCTCCCATGTTTGATGCAGATCCACAGGAGGGCACGAGCTCTGAGGAAACTGGCAAAGCAGCTCACTGAAGAAAAGCTTGTGCTGTCTTCTAAATCCCTCCAGAACTACATCATGCCTTATGCTACAACTGCCATTTTTAGTGAAAAAATGCTTAAGGTAGGCTCTTTTAATTGAATGCATCCACTTGAATATTTTCACCTTTCTTATATACCATTTGACTTAAAAACCTAACCACTTTAGAAGGCTGATATGTTTGTGGAGTGACTGTTTCTTTTGCAGACAAAAGTGCTGTGCTGGTTTTGGTGGCAGAAGGAGGGTTTGGAAAGTGCAGATGTAGTCTGGGCCCAGTCCTATATCTGCTAAACTTGTCTTGCTTCTCGAAGGTTGATCTCTTAACTGTGTGGGTTTAGGTTTTTTGTTTTGTTTTAGTTTTTTACTTGGGGTTTTATTTGTCTTCCTGTTTTGTAATCAGCTTGTTATTTTTTCCCCTCTGCCTCCAAACTGCTGTCTTCCTGTTTAGTTGTGAAATTAGTTACTCTTTGACAGTAGACTGTGGGAACATAGGCTGTGCCTAGTAACAGAGGTGGGAATAAATACAGTTTTCTCTGGATTTAAAGGGAAACTGCAGGAACTGGCTGAAAACATCTGAAATCAATGGCAGCTTTGTAATTAAAATTTAAAGGGTGATATTTTGTTAGTCACTTTCCATACATTTTATTGAAAATATATGCGATGAAATTACTTGTAATGTCAGTATGGATAGACTTTCCACCTGTGGCTTTGAAAAGCAAAGTTTCAGACTTCTGTAGTTCCCTGCACACTATCAGGAGAACAGCAGATCTGCTTCTATCAAGCCAAGTAAATGTCTGATTTGCTTACTGTCAGAAATACTCTTCTGAAGCTGAAACAATTAGAGCTCAGGCACAGGACCAGTCCCTGCAGCACTGCAGGCTGTGCCTCTCAGTAGAGTGACTGAGTCGCTCTTTGATCAGATGGCAGTAAAATGCATTGATTGAAACTTTGGTGAAGAAACAGACACATTTTGTTTCACATCTAAATGGGTTTATATCAGCATAGCCCAGCAATGTGCCATGTGTCCATGGTTGCATGGCTTGACTGGTTCTTAGTTCTTAACACAAGTGAGCCCATAGATTTAAGTATGTGAGAAAAGTTAAATGTGTGCAGCAATATTTGGAGGAAGTGGGTCTAGAGATCTGCTTGATGGACTGTGATTTTTTTTTTTTTCCTAACTTGGTGCTCAGGAGATCTAAAAACACTGAATCCCAAGCATCCCCACTAGACAGACATTACTTCTGTCTCTTGTTGCTTTGAGTAAAGGATGCTTTAGGCACACAACCGTTGTGAATGCTAACAGCAACTGAATTTCTCTCTTTTGAGCAGCATGAAAATATGGTAACAGCCTCAGTTGAAGTTGTTGGAGCTGTCTGCCGACATCTTTCATGGTCAGCATATTTGTACCACCTAAAGCATTTCATCCATGTCTTGCAAACAGGACAGATCGGTACAAAGCTGGGAGTCAGGTGGGTACTGTGAGCAATGCTGCTCTGGGTTTCTCCAAAGACTGCTAAGGCAAAATTCAGTAATTTTAGGAGCATCACATGGATTTTAGACTCTTCCCTGAGGTGAGAGATTGCTGACTTTGAGGTGGACTTAGGCAAGTGAAGGTGGGCATGGCTTCGCTGCCTGCAACTGTGAAGTTTTAACAGGTCTTTACTTTCTTACACCATGTCTCTGGCAGCAGTAGCAGCTTCTGCTTCTGTCAGGCTGTCCCTGCTCCTGGGATATCTCCATTGCTCCAGTACCACTCTCCATGAGGTTCCATAGTGAGCTAGGTCACAAAATGCATGTAGCTGAGAAGTAACCGGTTTTTATTTTCTGAGGTTTTTCAGGATAAACCTCCTTACAGTGCAATGTCACTAAATTTGATGTTTTCCAAAAAGTGCTTATAAGATTCTTCTGTTGTGTTTGTATATGCATCCTCTTCTTTTTGTGCAGAGGGCTGATCTTTCTTTGTGTTTGCCTTCTGCAGCTTGTTAGAGACAGTGCTGGAAGCCTTTCACTTTGACCATAAAACACTTGAAAAGCAGCTTGTGACCATTGACAACCAAGGTGAGCTTTTTGTGTCTGCTTGCATAAACACTACCTCAAACTGCAGCTAATCAAAGTTTTGTCGTTTACTCTTGGCATCAGCTACTCCCATCTTTTTAGAAAGTGCATACTGGAAGCTAGTGTTGACTTGTCTCCTCCTGTGTGTTGACAAAGTCAGGAGAGGTGTAGGGAATCATCTCCACATTACCACTCCATCCCAGGCATCTGTTCGCCAAAACAGCCCAGAATCTGTGTGGTTCTCAAGGTCTGCACCCAGCCATGTGGCTGCTGACGCACCTGGGTTTTTTGTCTTTGATGTTGGCTGCTCTCATGGTTGTCTGCAGCCTGAGAAAGGTGCTGCATGTCCTCACCTTGCTTTCCTTGCCATTTCACAGGAAGAAGTTGTATCTTCAGCTTCTTCACCATTGTGGTTACCTGTGTTGGGACCTTTGGATGAAGGAGGAGGTTATCTCTCAGCTGTACTTGTCAGTACCTCCTGCCTTGTGAAATTCTCAATTTTAAGTGAATGGCAGTTCTCTACAGTTCAAGCACATTGACCTTTGCTAAGCTGGCTACCCAGTTCAGACACAGGGGAACCAACTAGTCTTTGCTTTAAACCTGGCCCTGGGGAGTGGTTATCAGAAACCAGCAAGCCAAAGCTTCTTTACCCAGTAGAAGAAACCTGATGCTTATTGGTGATTTGCTGTCACTGGTGATAGGTGGGAGCTTTGTCTAGAACCAAGCTGTCACAGAAGTCTCAATTAAGGGCTCAAGTTTTGTGTTCTCCTGTATTTACCTGTACTTTTGGCAATTACTTGATAGAAGCTGCTGCCATGGACCTTGAGCCAGTGGTGGAGGCTGAAGAAGCCATGGAGCTGGAGCAGAGTGAAGGGGAAGAGGAGGAAGTTGAAGAAAAGAATGGGAAGAATCTCTCCGAGAAGCCAGCAGAACCTGAGCAAGCAGCTGAGCCATCTGAAAATGCTGAACAAGTGACCAAACCTGTTTCGTTCTTACCCCGAAATAAAGAGGAGCTGGAGTGTCTGATCAAACACATTCAAGAAACAGTTACAGTCAACATCTTGCCTAAATTGCACAGGTGTATTGTTGCAAAGGTGAGGAGTTGACATGTGAAAGGTCTCTTGTGGGCCTGTGCTGCTACTTTAGGGATTGGGATACTACTTCAGAGCCAGTGAAAATGCAACACATTAAAGAAAAAAATAGATGCAACTGGAGAGAGACCATCTGAAAGCACAAAAAAGGCTTCATGCCCTTTGCTGAGTCATGGAGATTACTGACAGACCCTCTGGTCAGTGTGGGGGTGGTGTCTTTACTTCCCTGCTGAGAACTGTCTCAAACTACACAAGTGAAATGATTCACTTTGTGCAATCTGTTGAAGAGTTCTCAGCCACTTGCTAGCACCAGCCTAGTTTCTGTAACATAGAAAACACAGGGATTTATCTCACCTGTCCTTTAGCTGTCTGGGGTTTTTCTGCAGTCACCAGAGGATAGCAGCCTGGTGTACTGGCCTCTTCTAGGGTTTGCTGAGAAAAAGCAGGATTTGTTTCTGTATATTAAAAGTGCATTGTGTCTTGCTCTCTTAAAAAGGTGAAAAGAGACGAGGAGCACAAGCTTGTGAAATCCAATGTTGTGAATGATGATGAGGTGGTTCGTGTTCCATTAGCTTTTGCAATGGTCAGAATGATGCAGTGTCTCCCCCAGGAAGTGATGGAAGCTAACCTACCGAGGTAAATCCCAATGGAGCTCCTTAAATGCTGTTCACTGGGCTGGGAATGAGTGCAGGCACCTTTCTCAAGCTGTGCTTATGTACAAGGCTAAAGTCAAGAGGAACATCCCAACAGACCTTAAATACTTATTTTGGAAATTCCTATTCCTAGTGACATGTACCTCTGCACCTCAGCATTTGACTTCTGTAAATCCTTACCTAAGAGCAGAGCTGTGAATCAAGGTGCAGAGGCAGGGATGGTTGTGCTGGGGAAAGAATAATGTACACAAAGAAAGGACAATCAGTAAAACACCCTGAAGAACAGTAGGTGTGTGTATGCCTATAAAACATCTCTGTGAGACTGGCTGTGAGTACAGCTGTGGTTGTGAAACAAGCCTGAAAAGCAGCCTCCTTAGCAGTGTAATTAGTTCTGCTTTGCTTGGAGATGAACAAAGCTGTCTGTCTTTGTTTCCAGCATCCTGCTGAAAGTCTGCACGTTTCTGAGAAACAGATTTCAGGAAATACGGGACATTGCCCGTAACACCCTCATTAAAATCATGGAAGTGTTGGGAGTGCGCTACCTTCTGTACATCTTAAAGGAGATGCGGTCTGCGCTCATCCATGGGTACCAGGTAATGCTGAAATTCTTCCTCTTCTGCTCTCTGGAGGCTTTTTTAATGTGTTAGGAGGAGAATCCAAAGGGAAGTTGCTATTGAAATTGTTTTGCACTGGTAGAACAGCTTGGTATAATGCAAATAAATACTGTTGCTAATGCCTACATCAGTCTTTGTTATGCCAAGTCTCAAATAAGGGTCTGGACCCTCAAAGAACTGAGAGTCTAAGCTGTTTTCCTAGTGAAGAGTTGAGGTATGAAGGGGAAGGACAAGTTTCTGGTTCCAGTAAGATTAGGCGGAAATCTTTCAGTAAGGTCATGAGGGCTAAGCAGTATCTGAAGGGAGTTGCCACGGAGACTGCACAGACAGTATGTGGTGATTATTGAAGGCTTGCTTCCTAGATCCAGAGCCAAGGCTCTGACTAGTAATTCATCTTTCCATGGTTTGGGTTAATCATTTTTCATGTGCATTACCACAGTGAAATAGCATGAGCTTCTATGCTGTAACAGTGAAAGCACCAATTAGAGCAGCCTAAATATATCAGTAAGTGCACTGGGGAGAGAGGAGATTCCAGCCCTCTTGCCAGCATATGGTGGGACAGGGATCCTTTTCCTGCTGTCACTACATGGATTCTCATCCTCCCAATGTTTTTTTTCCCTATAATGAGAGCTCAAGTGCAGTGTGTGACTTGTGATGTCTCTGCTATGGAGTGTCCCCATCCAGTATGATTAAAGAGGTCAGTGCAGAAGTTTGGAAGCATGATGTGTTCTCTTTTTCTCTAGCTGCACGTGCTGACTTTCACTGTGAACCTGTTACTGAAGGGCCTTACTACCAGGCTCAGCGCTGGTGATTTGGACCCCTGCTTAGATATCCTGATTGAGGTAAAAGCTATTCCAGACTGAAAGAAAAAACACCATGAAGTGCTTGGGACATATTCTGGGAGGGGAAGGTGTAGACTGTCTTTGACTTGGTGGCAAACCAGGCTGTTGTGTGTGTACTGCCAAGGAAGGAGACTGTTTTGTACTGAGGCATCAACAGACCCCTCTTGTAGAGGGGAATCAAGAGAAGAGAGAAGTCAAGTATCTCTGGGGCTGTATCCTGAGCTCTGCATCCTGAGAGGGGATGGATTCAAGATTAAGACACCTAATAGTGTTTTCCTATACTCTAAATGGCTGAGCAAGTCAGCAGTCCACAGAGCCCAGTAACTCAGCTGGCCAAACAGATGGGGTATATTGGGATGTACTGATCTTACTGCAGTCCCATTCCTTGTATCACAGCACCACAGAGGGGTGTGAGAACAGTGTTCTCATCTGGTGTGCTTAAACTAGGATGTTCTACGTTGACAAAGGAAAGATAAACATGATTTGTAGGAAAGCTGGAGAATCATTTTTTCTGTGAGCGAAGGAAAAAAGTGTTGTTGTCTTGCTACTGGAGGAACCTGCTTTTCTTCTCTCATTCACTTCTCTTGCCTGTTTTCCAAAGATTTTCAACCAAGAGTTGTTTGGGAATGTAGCTGAAGAGAAAGAAGTGAAGGGAATTGTCTCCAAGATCATGGAAGCACGCAAAAACAAGAGTTATGATTCCTATGAAATTCTTGGAAAGTTCATAGGAAGGGGCCAGGTGACAAAACTTATTCTGCCACTGAAAGAGGTAAGAAAAGTCAGCCAGAGTCTGTCTTAACTTTGAGCACTTTCAATTCTGTAAGGTGATTCTAGAGCCTCTGTGTGGCTACTTTGAAATCACCTGTGGAATCTTGCTCTGGCTTCCCATTTTCTTTTGGGAAAGCAGTGTGCAACCAGCTTGTACAATGAGACTTTACTGTTCATGTCCAGAGCAGGGAGTGGCATTCTGGGAAGCTTTTAACCACTGCTAGAGTGGAAACATCCCACTTTGAGTTCTCCATGCACTCTCCCTCTGCCCACTCTTGTTTCCACTGGAGCTTTGAAGTCCTGCAAGGCTGCTCCGTGGTTTAACCTCTTCTGCATGAAGGAAATGTCAACAAAATGTATCCAGGGTCTATCCATGTGCAGTAATTGCCTTTTCAAAGATGCAGATTTTTTAGCAGAGTGCAAGCTCACACAGGAATGGAGCCCTGGTTTGCTCATTAGCTCTTGTGTCCTGGTGGCGATAGGTGAACTGGCTGGAGGCTGACGAGAGGCTGGAGAGGAAGGGAGGGATGTTGGTGCAGAGCTGAGGCAATGGGATGCTGTTCACATAGAGAGCTGGGGACTATGACAGGATGTGATGAGAGAGAAATCGCTCTAGTTTTTCCCATGATTTCTGAATACAGAGAACAGATGCTTGCCTTCTTAAATTCTCATGGTTGTACCTTTGCAGACTCTGGAGAGCACTACAAGCTTGAAGATAGTCCGGAAGGTGCATGAGGCACTGCGTCACATCATGGCAGGGCTGATTTTCAACTCAGACATGAATGCAGAATCCCTCCTCCTCCTCAGTCATGGTCTCATCAGTGAAAATTTGCCTCTGCTCACTGAGAAGGCCAAGTGAGTTCCAGGATGTTGTTCATATGCTCTGTTACTGGTTGGGAGGTTTGCTTGCAGAAGCCACAGTACTCAAATCCAACTGGTCAAATGCATGAGAGTTTCCTTGCCTTCATTCCCCTTTTGTTTTCAGTGTAACTGAATTATTTGGGCAGTCAGAGGGCAAGAAGAAAGCTTAGTAGTGGGAGTTAGCGTTTGTTGAACTAATGGGAGTCTACTCTTGCAAGCACTCAGGACCTTCAGCAAGGCTTTTCACTGTCTGATGAGTTGATAACATACATTTGGATGTTAGGATGAAGGGACAAGGGACAGTGTTTAAAAGCAGGCTGCAAACATTTCCATGGGGCCAGGAACAAGAAAAAACACAGGCTTTCACTTTATGGCTTTGCTGCTGGTGCAGGAAAACCAGGAGGAGAACCATCAGATTTTCCCTCCGTCTGGTGGTGTCACTGCTCAGAGCTGGGTTTGGGTGTCCTGCATTTCCTGTTACATGGGCCAGCTTTCTCTAGGATCTTACAGCTGTTTGCAGACTTCTTGGAGCACTGCTTGTAAGCCATCAGTGATTGAAGTAACTATCAGTAAATGAAGAGCAGTGGGCAGTGGCAGGAAGTGTATTTCCTTGAAGGAGCTTCCAAAGTCTTATCTGTCCACTGAGAAGAAAAAAGTGAGGATGTTATACAAATGACTGTGTGTTTGTTATCTCTGGAATAGTGGCATTGTTCTCAAGTCTTGAGTCCCGTTTATCGTGCTGCTTTCAAACTGGTTTTATTTCATTGTGGTCCATCTGTGACTTGCTTTTGCTTGCTGTGTGGGAAGCACACATCTGAGCACAGTTCAGCTCTTTTTACTCCCAACAGCAAGACTCTTGTGGAGAGGTTTGATATCTGAATATTTTCCTTTGCCATAAACACACTGCTTTTCAGGAAGAAAGTTACCCCTCCTCCAGATCCTCGGCTGCAACCAGAGAGCTGTCTGTTGCTCCAGCCCACTCCCACAAGAGGAGGGCAGAAAGCACGTGTCAGCAGCAGGACTAACACATATATCCTGGTTGATTCAGGACTTCGGGTAAGGATCTCCGCAGATAAAAAATTTTGCATTCAAAATTTTGTTAAGAGTATGCAAAGGAAAATATTCTGAATATATTGTTTTAATAGCACAGCCATTAGTCTTAACTTCATTTTGCATATTGTAACTCCAGCAGTGCATCTTAAAGAGCTAAAAGAGTACTCAGCCTGTTGAAATATTTGGGTGGGATATGGCATAAATTCTACTAGAACCTGAAACAGTGATGGGACCTTACTTGACTCTTGATTTCCAGCCTGACTTTGAGATGAATGTTCTGATTTTTCTATGACAGCTACTGCACATGAGCCTGAAGAGGTCCAAAGTAAATTCTTCTGAGGAACATGCTTTGGAAATGTTAGACCCTTTTGTTCAGCTGCTTATAGACTGCCTGAAATCTATGGATGTCAAGGTATAGTTCTGAGCTGGTCCGTCTGTTCTGTCTGCCCTACTAAGAAGAGTCCTGCCCACAAATGTCATCTTGCAGTTGACTTGCAAGAGAAGAGAAAGCCACCCGTTTTTCAAACCTGATTTAATAGGTGTGCAGATTGTTTGAGGACATGTAATCCCAAGGGGGAAGGCGGCTTTTGGCTGATGGAGGACTGAACACTCTGCTTCATGTTGCAGGTTCAACTGTGGGCAAGTTCTCCTAGTGCATGTTCATACAAGGAATTCACAGACTATCTGTGAGGATGTTCATGAGATCCTGGAGCTGCTGGGAGCAGTGTTGTCACAACTGTAGTTTCTTTTGATCCAACTCCAGTGTCTTTATTCCTAGCACTGTAGGCAGCCACCTTTTGGGACAGCTTTTGGTTTGAGTGAGCCTAGGGAATCTGTTAAACTTTGAGTTTCTGAGGAGTGGAAGGCATACCTCATACCCTATCAGATAGTTAGAGCAGGGCTTTCTGTGTCTTGAAGGCAGCTCTGCTTCAGAAAGAGTTCTTGCCATGTACAGAAACAGTGCTGTGTTAATGTCTTTACCTAGTAAAATAAAAGTTATAGAATACTGGAGTGGCAGATAGTGCTTTTAGAACCGAGAAACCCTTTGTATTACCTATAAATGGTTTGAAAGAGGTTGGGTTTGTTGGCTAATTGCCTTTTACCACAGTTGTAGATAGCCTGACCATGTCTGTAAAAGAGTGAGAAAAGAGTTCTCTCAGTGTCGCTGTACCCACGTGCTGTCCTTGGGCTCTTTATTCCAGGTGATAACTGGTGCTCTGCAGTCCTTGGTATGGATTTTAAAGTTCCCTTTGCCTTCTGTCAGTACAAATATGGAGTCACTGATCAAGCAGCTTTTCCTCTTGCTGAAAGAGTTTGCCAAGACAGGAATAGCCAAAGGCCAGAATTTCCACCTGGTTGTGAGCTGTTTCAAAGTAAGTCAGACCCAGCTCTGCTCGTTTCTGCTTTAGGATTAACTTTCTAGAATGAGACTCTTCCAGCTACAGATCCAGCTGTGCCTAGAGAGGTAGTCTGGAGATCACAAGCTAGTGAGGAATACGTGGCCTTGCTGATTCTTTCCCAAGTACAAACCTAAAGAAAGTTGCTCCCTAAAAAAGCACAGCTTGCACCTGAAGAAATGTTTGTATAGAAACATGTTTGCCTTCTTTCTTCATTATAGTAGTATTTTGTTCCACCCGAGTAAATCCTGGTAGCTGAAGTGAGACATGGGAAAGGGGCAATTCACTTGTTTGGTTTTTGTCTCAAAATTGCCATTTGAAAGCAAAATGTGGTGAGAATAGTGTTGGCCACATGTTCTAGGGCAGCAGTTTGTCTTTTCAAGCTGAAGTGGTATAAATCAAGTCAGACTTTGGTGTGGACTTTTATTTTATGGCACCGCGTGTGTATTGACAATGTGCAATTTGATTTTGCAGTGTGTAACAATACTTGTGAAGAATGCAAAGAGTCAGATAACAAGCAAACAGCTCCAAGTGTTGCTTGGCTTTGCTGAAGAAGACATTTATGATTCATCACGCCAAGCCACTGCCTTTGGCCTTCTCAAGGTATTTCTATGCAGCAGTCGTGGGGGTTCTGTGAGACCCTGGAATAGCAGTGATTCTGCTTCCTGGTGAAGGCCCGTACATTCTCACATCAGGAGCAGGCTACAGAACGCTGTTAGGGCTCTCTGTTATAAGAGGGAGGAAATCAGCAAAGCTTTACTGTTTGACTTGTAGTCACTGCTTAAAATTGTTTGGGAGGCTGTTTTATACACGTGCATATGAGGATGTATTTGGATCTGAGTATGTTTTTGCTAAAGAATCAACATCTCTGATCATTAGACCAGGTATTCTGTGTTGCCCAAAAGAAACAGATACGGATGTGTAAGCCATCCTTTCTTTTTTCCTTTGAATTGCTGTGTTTGTGTGTGTGAAAAAGTCAGTGTTAAGGTACCACCTGGGACCAATGTACTCCAGGTTATAGTACTGCATCTCACACTGTGTAAGCAAAATTATGTGACTCCAGCTGTGCTTTCACGTTTTCAGGCTATTTTATCCAGGAAGCTGATTGTCCCTGAAATTGATGATGTGCTGCAGAAGGTTGCCCAGCTGGCCATCACAGGTCAGAGTGAGCCAGTGCGAGTCCAGTGCAGGCAGGTTGGTAGAGTGAAGAGTCTCTCACTTTATTTACAGCTGTCTAACAGGCTAGAGGGCTTATTGTGGCCATCCCTATTCTCACAGACATGTGCCTTGGCCTTGCTGAACCCCGATCTCCATTTCCCCTTCTTTACTGATCTTTATTCCCCTTGTTATCTGGCTTTAGTTCTTGTGACTGGTGCATAGCAGAATCACAGGCTCCTTGCCTATAGTGAGACTGTGGCATGCCTTCATAGAACTGTAAAATTGTTTAGGTTGGAAGGTTCCTTTAAGGTCATCGAGTCTAACCCTTAACCCAGCACTGCCCTGTCCACCACTAAGCCATGTCCCCAAGTGGCACATCTCTAATTCTTTTAAATACTTCCAGCCAGTTTTAAATAGTCCACCACTTCCCAGGGCAGCCAGTTCCAATGCTTGACCACCCTTTCAGTGCAGAATTTTTTCCTAATATCCAGTCTAAACTTTCCCTGGCACAACTTGAGGCCATTTCCTCTTGTCCTGTCACTTGTCAGGTGGGAGAAGAGACCAACCCCCACCTAGTTAAAGCCTCCTTTTAGGTAGTTGTAGGGAGTGATAAGGTCTCCCCTGAGCATCCTCTTCTCCAGGCCAAAGAACCCCAGCTCCCTCAGCCACTCCTCATGAGACTTGTGCTTCAGCCCCTTCCTCCAGCTTCATTGCTGCTCCTTGGATACGCTCCAGCACTTCAATGTCTCTCTTGTTGTGAGGAGCCCAAAACAGAACACAATACTTGAGGTGCAACCTCACCAGTGCCACCTACAGGTGGAGAGCTGCTCAGCAGCAGTGACGTGGTCCTTTCTCTGGAGGTTTTAGGCCTATGTAACTAAGCCTTGCTCTTTTTTGGACCCCAGGATAAGAGAATTTGCCACAAATTCATGATTGCTTCCTTGTACTTCCTCATTCTTTCCAAGGCAAAACCAACCAAAAGACAGAATTGGTTACTTTGTCTCAAGCATTGGGATACAGGTGCAGTAGGAGCTGCACGAAATGCAGCTTTCATAGTTACAGGGTGGATTTTGAAGGATGCAGAATCTCTTCACAGATGCCTGTGTAAATCACAGTAGTATTTTAAAAACTGATCCTGTTCCAGGCACAGAGCTTGGGAGCAGTTGTTGACGCTTTGTGTAATAGGAACAGGATTAAAGGGATGATTCTCATAAGCTTGCTGCTCCATCACTAAATTTTCTTCATAATCTTTTTACAAGCTTACCTGAGTGCTTATTTTTACTCTTCTCTGTATTGTTTTTTCTTTCCAGATTTATTTAAAATACATTCTGGACTACCCCCTTGGTGACAAACTGAAACCCAATTTGGATTTCATGCTCGCACAGCTGGAGTGAGTTTATATTCCTGACATCTCTGTGAGAACAGAACCTTGTTTGTAAATACAGCTCTAGTGTGCCAAAAGGCTCTTTGTGATGAGCAGAAGGCATGGCTGAAGTCTTCATTTTCCTACTTCTAAAACACTTCCCTTTTCCTAAGACAGGCTGTTTGATGAGGCAAATCCTTTTTTCTTATCCCTGTTTCACAGCCGATTTTGTTTTTTATCTGTTTGTAAACAAAGGTTCTGTTGTTTGCTTAGTGGTTAGCCACCTCCACTGGTTGTGGACCAGGTGAACTGAAAAATCCGGGAGGAATAAGGGAAGGTGCATTTATAGGGGACTACTATCCCATGGCAGTGTCTCAAGTTGAGACAACTGTACCAGTTCAGCAGGGTGTTGTGTCTCCAACCTCCTCCTGAGCTTCACCTCTCCCTGGCTCAAGGTGACAGCAGTTTATCAGGTTCCCCAGCACAGCGTGGCTGTGCTGACTCAAGTGGGCTGGAACCCTTCGTGGCCTGTTTGTGTCCTTGTGCTCGTTCTCTGAGAGACAGAGCTGATGGGCCTGCTGCTCCTCTTGTCCTAAGGATCAGGCCAGGTCTGGTAGCTGTTGTAGAAAGATCCCTATCAGCACGTGTTTCTGGAATTGGTTGTTCTTGTAAATTGTCCACAAATTTATAGGAGGATTAACTCACCCCTAACGGTTAATCCTTTATTTCTTCACAGGTATGAGTATGAAACTGGGAGGGAGTCGGCACTGGAGATGATTGCATACCTCCTCGACATGTTCCCACAGGTAACCAGCACCCCCTGGTGTTCCAAGCATCAAGCAGTTACTGTGGTCTGCAGTAACAGCATTTTTCGAGCAGTTTATTCTGGAAGCACTTGCTAGTCTCTATTATCTCTTATCATGAGTAGAACATTCACTTATCTCCAAAGAACCTGGCTTTGCTCCAAAAGAGAAATGACATGCTGGAAAGTCTGCAATACTTCTTTGCCTAATGTGCTCGGTTTGCAAGTGAAATAAAGCTGAGTGAGCTGGAGTTTGGATAAATTCAATCATGATTTATGCCAGGAAGAAACACAACCAGTTTAGGAAATGGGGTAGGAATAGAAAGTGAAGTCTAGAGTTTTCTCATGAAAGATTATTGACTGAACTGGTGTGTGATGTACCATATCTGGTTGGTTGGCCTGACTGGAGAGGAAGGGCTTCTCAGTGGGGTGGATCAAAATGAAAGCTAAAAAATAACTATGCATCTATACAGGATCACATATGCAAAATCCTAAGCTGCCTTGTAGCTCTGCAGCTGGAGCTTAACAGTGCATTCAGGGCACTGGGAGAAGTGCAATCAAGCAAGAATTTGGAAGGAAGAGAAATTCTGCACAGTAAGCTGAGCTTCAGCACTGCCTGATAATTTAATATTTCAGATTGGCTCCTGGGAACTCTTTAAAGTGGCAAAGAGCTGCAGTCTCTGAGAGAAGGACATTTGGGTGATTGCTGCAGTGCTGAGGGACTTAAGCCTGTTTCAGTGAGAGTTGGGCATGAAATTACCCTATAAGGTTTCACATTCACTTTGCTGACCCAGGGATATGGTAGCACGTCAAAGTCAGAGCAGGGCTGGGGCTGCTGTACACTCCCTGTGTGCTCCAACAACAGGATGATCCCATTTTAGCAGTTCAGCTGCCTTGACATGGAGCCCGCTCAGGGCTAACACTGCTCCTGAATATAGTGCAGCAAATACCCCTCTTTTTCTCTTTAAATGCCAGAAGTTACTTGGGTATCTGTGGTTGATAATGGTTGTTTCTTTCTAGGATCTCCTGCACAAATACTGTGGGCTGTTTTTTCTCTCTCTTTGTATGATGATGATAAATGATGACTCAGCCAAATGCAAAAAGATGGCGGCTTTGACGTGTAAATCTCTTCTCAGTAAGATCAGCAATGAAAAACAAGATCTGATGTTTTCGCTGGTCACAGAGTGGTTTCACAGCAAAAAGGTACTCTTTGGTCTTTTACTGACCAGGTCTGAACTCTGTTGGAGGGCTGAGTGAGATTATTAAGGCAAGCAGGAGATTGCTAGTACCAGATCTGGTGGGTTGGTGGATTAGTTGTTCCTGACTCTAGCAAGAAATGGTACAGCTTCGTAAAGCTGCACAAATACAGGGACCTGCTGATGCTGTAGGTCAGCCTACAGACTTCCCAGCTGCATTTTGCTGCTTTCTAACAGTTCCACTTGTGGGTCAGGTATTTCACAGTGTAGTCTTCTCTTGGGTTAGAGGTTTGAGCAAATTCCTTAAAGCTCTTCTGATCCCAGCATTTTGTGCTGACTTTATCTCAGACATGCTTCATTCTGTTGCCGGCAACTGGAAGCAGCAAACCTGGTCTTCCAGATCTGCTGTTTTGATCTGGGTGCTTGGGTGATAAGCTGTCCTCTAGCTGAATCCACGTTCTGTCCCTCTAGACTTGTAGAGAGTTAGCATTCTTCAACTTCTTGATTTCCATCTCAATATGTTCAGTTTTGGTTTGTAGCTGTAAGCTGCCTGTTGCATTGTGAAGAGTTGCAAAGTAGCTCCCAGATCTCTGCAGTTGGGAACTGGGCTGGAAAAGGTCTTCTGGCATTCAGTTTTAGGGTGCATTCCCAGGGATAACTTGTGCTGCCAGGTGCTTTTATACCTAGCTGGCAGCATCTCCTTTTTCAATATACTCCAAAAACCAAGTTCTCTTAAGGTGTTACTGCTACAGGCAGAAAGTAAGGGTTGCTGCCAGCCCCTGCACTCGGGAGCTGCAGGGTTTGATTATAAAGAGTTAACAAGGGGTGTTATTTTTTGTGTCAGAGCTCACACAGGAGGCTGGCTGCCCAGGCATGCGGTTTGTTTGTTGAAGTGGATGGAGTAATGTTTGAACGGCGGCTTGAAGCAGTCCTCACTTTGATTGAAAAAGAAATCAACCCAAGTAAATTTGAAAATGTAAGTAACTTTTTTCCATGCATGAAGCTTGAGGAAAGAGAATTAGGAAAATGGAAAAAGGGAAGAAGTGTAGGAGAGATTTAACAGTTGGACTTACTGTTCAGGACTGAAGAAAGACACAAAACACACATTTGTTCTGAAGGGGACCTCACTGACCTAGAACCATATTTTTTTGCCTGTAAGCCCAAATTTGATGTCATATGTCACAACATAAGGGGAAAAGGAACTTTGCAAAGCCACCTGGCCTGAGCCTGCAGCCATACTGTGTGACCAGCAGATAGATATATTGTTCCTTGCAATGTGGGAAACGTGTCTGCTAGCTGCAAAGATTTGTGTAAGCATTGCAGGTCAGGAGTGCATGGCTTGTGACTGACTGCTTTGTCCAGCGTTACCTACAGCTTTAACTTTCAAAGGGGTTCCCTTCCTGTACTTCAGACCATAGTTTTGTTGTATGGAAAATCTTTGTAGTGCACATGATTAACTCAGAATAACAAGGCTGCCTCAGGTTCTGCTTGGCATGTGATAATCCCAAAGGGATCCCAGTCACCGTGCCTGGGGAGCGGCCATGAAATTTACTAATGTTCAGCATGCCGCCCTTGCACAAGAGAGAAAAGAACCTTAGGATCTGTAAATTGGCAAGAGATGATAATAAAATACCTGCAGTGATGAGAGATTTGATGTAATCACACCCTGTGCTGTGACATGTACTGACAATTTATATCAAGCCAGCTGGTGGTTGCAGGCAGGGTGAGGACCACAGGCAGCACACACAGTGCTGTCATAACAACTCAGGGCTTCCCAAGTGATACAGGCAAATCTGCACTCAGCTGGGCTCTAATGATGAGAATCAAATCCACACAAATACATGCACAGACATAATGTGTGTAATTACTTGCATTTAGAAACCCAGCAGTTTGTTATAGTAATGTCTGTATGAAAAACAAGAAGAATGATTCTAATGCAATCTCCTGCAGAGATTCTCTCCAGAGGAAATGCTTCAGTGGAGGTGCTTCTGTTCTGTTTATATTGGGAATTGGGTACGAGTCAGTCTTCTGGTTTTTTGAACGGTTGACCTGAAATTTATCTAGCAAGGATTAATCAGCACTGTCCTCAGGTTCTCATAAGTATCTTTCTTGACTTGCTGATTTTATTAGATAACCGAAGAGGAAGAGGAGAAGGCTGCAGATAGGCTGCTATTTAGCTTTCTTGTGCTGGTAAAAAAGCTAATCACAGAGTGCAACTTGATCCAATTAACCAAGAACAGTGATGTTGTGAGCAGTATCTGGGGTAAGTATCATTATGGAATTATTACATCTGTGTTACTAGAAAGATTTCTTTGTGTGCCTTGTGGTTTTTCACACACTAATATAAATGACTGAACTTTGTTATACAAGGTTTCCATTCTGCAAAATGCTAACACACAGCAGTTACTGGGCAATGAAAGACAAGTTGCTAATGGAAAGGTTACATGGTTGGTGAAAACAAGACACCCTCTCTCTCAGTTGCTGGGAAGTACTTTCTATTACCCCCAGAGCAAATAGTTGGAAACTATTGCATGTTTCACAATAATTACGTTCTCTTGGATGAAAACATTGAGCTCTCCTGAGAAGATGAGATTTCCTTGATCATACATACCAGCCAGAAAGTGATGACACATGGTAATAGTGCTCTAAATACTGTGTGTTTGTCAGGATGTTGAAGATCTGGAAGTTACTTGATTCAAGCAATTTCCCCATGTGTGAGATTATACAGTATCATGCTGGTTTATTGGCATTTTGTTGCCCTGATTTTAATTGCTTCATTTACTGCAATCAGAAGACCTGGTGTGGCTGGTTAGTGACTTTGAACAGTCCAGCCTGCCAGGTGCCTTTACTGAGATAGCAGATAACCATTGTTATCCTAGATTTTGGTGATGGGCAGCTTGGACAGAGGTGACAGTGCTCCATTCTTTCTCTGGAACATCCTCAGCCTCTCTCCAGGAGTTTGATTTGACCATCAGCAGCAGGGCCAGCTGACATGAGTGTCACAGTAGCCGGTTCCCAGACATCATGAAGCACCCAGGCAGATGAGCTGTGGCACTGAGTCCCTGAGGGGACCACAGCTGTTGCAGAAACATGACTTGCCAGTCAGGATTGGAGCAAATGTCTTTTTGTGTTGTGCCCACTTTTCCTGCCCTGTTGGCATCACCCTTCAGCAGTGACTGCATCTCTGGATGTTTCAATGTGCTGTGGGTGCATTCAAGGATGCCTGATAACTGTGGAGACATTTGGCTACCTGTAGGTTTTTGCAGCTCTCCGCTTTGGCTGGATTCAGTTGCTAGAAAGTCTTTTATTATGTTCTGAGCAGATGAGCACAGTTCATTTCATTCACCTTTTCATTGTAGCATATGCTGTGGTAATTCTTGGGAGTGACCTGGTTCTATTTTTGCTCTCAATGGACCATCTCCTGTGCTGAAAGAGGTTTTCTTTTCCCCAGATCATGTCCAGTCTCACCTGTGGTATCCTCACAGCTGGGTCTGGCTGACAGCCACTGAGATCTTTGGCTTGTTGTTTGCATCTTATAAGCCAGAAGATCTTGTCAACAAATGGAAGGAAAGAAAGTCAGGGAAGAGAAAAAAGACATCAGCAGAGCTGTCTGCATCCATAGTCTTCTTGAGTGCTGAACTGGACAAAAAGGTAATGATGTCTGTACTACTCCTTCTCTCTGCTCATGCCCATTTCCTGACTGGGACATAAAAACAGTTCATAGTTTGGCGTGCACATTTCTCTTTTAGTTGCTTGTCTGCTGCCTAATCCTCATCGCTTAAAGGATTTGAGGAGGTATCTCTGCTGCAGGGAGGGGGCTTCTCTGGGGTCTTATTCCAGCAGCACAAAAATATCCTTCCAGATTGTAAGATGCAGGCAGAAGTTGTGTTGAGCTGATCCTTTGGTCTCCCTTGGGAACTGCCTTTGGTGACTGCAGAATACTGTTTTGAGTCTCTGCTACCAGCTCCCTTCATTGGAGTCGTTCCTTTCTCCTTTTTCATTTCCCTAGATGAAGGAACTCGCATTTGCGTTCTGCCATCAGCTGCAGTCCAAGTTCCTGGACATGTCTCTGAGTGAGCAGGTAAGGGCGGGAGCCTGTCTGAGGCTACAGGAGGGCACAGAGCAGCCCTGGCATGTGAGGGACATTGTGTCGTAGTCAGGACAGCGCTGCTGCTGTCTGGTGGTGGTGGCTCAGGGAAAATACACAGTTCAGGGCCAGCTGCTCTCTGCTGAGGGCATCTGAGCAGCTGTGGGCCTCTTGGGGGCCCAGAAAGTCCCTGTTGTGGTGTCAGCCTACTGAGGGGTGGTAGGGACAGAAAGGGGGAGCACTATGCAGGGCAGGACTGGAGTCTCTGCCATTGCAGACTCCTGGGTTGGCAAGTTCCTCTTCCGGATCGTCTTGGCTCTTACATGCCCTGGTGCTTACAGAGGGAACCCACAGTGACTGACTCCTCTGTTTCCACACATCAGGTTATAAAGAATTTACTTTTTGTGGCCAAAGTTGTTTACTTGTTAGCCCCTGCCTCAGAAGAAGGTAAAGAGGCAGATGGAGAACTCAGCTGTGAAGTGGAAGAGCAGGAGGTCTCAGAGGATGAGAAAGATACTTCTGCTCAAGGAGAGGAAGAAAGAGAGGACACCCAAGAGAAAGGCCAGCCAGCCACACTGCTGTGGTTAATGAAGAAGCTCTCTGTCATGGCAAAGAGAGAAGCAGCATATTCCCCTAAGGTCCCTTTAAAGGTAAGAACAGGGCTAGTCCCACAGCTTTTGATGAGGTGGGCACTTCTACAGGATAGTGCTGCTCTGGCTCTTTGCTTTCAGGGGACGAGGTGCAGAGGGTGCTGGTAGCTGGCACTGAAGAGAGGATTAGTAGGTGCTGAAGAAACAACCCTTTCAGTTTGGGGTTCTCAGGAAAGGCTTGTGCCAGTCTGCTTCTTGCTGATGTGTACAGCCTCCTGCGGGGTGATGGAAGAGTGGTAAACCCCAAGGCACCAAGCTGAAGGGGACAGAGCAGTGCCTTTGAATGCCCAAGAGCACTAGGCTTATGCAGGCAGGGGAATAGCAATGTGGAGTAACTTGCTCGGAGAAGGGGAGGGGATGTGTGGGAGAGCATCAGGAAAAGCACTGTGGTTCCCCATGGCGCAGAGTTAGGTTGAGCTTTCATGTCTTCAGCTGCCTCAGTTGAGGACAGTGAGAACAAGCCTGTTGTTCCAAGTGTCAACAGCTGCCAGCCCAGTCCCAGCTCACACAACAGGGGTTGTCTCTCTAAAGGCTGTACTTAAATGCAGTTGGACCTTGTAACAGCAGTGAGTTTGTGACTCAGTCTCTAAAACAACACCCGCTGTGTTGAACAGTGATGCACGGCCCTCTTGTAGCAGTTCAGTTAGGAAGTTTCCTTCCAGCCTTCCTTACTCCATCTCCCACACACTTATTTTCAGAGAAGCTGCATCTTTAAGTTCCTGGGGGCAATCTCTGTGGATCTGGGGCAAGACAGGATCAAGCCCTACCTTCCAACAATTCTCACCCCTCTGTACAGGGAGCTGAACAGCAACTACGCAGAGCAAGGTAAGGGATTTCCCTCTCAAAGAGGAATGTGCATCACAGCTGTGCTTCAGTACAAACACCACCTGCCATTCCTTTTGTCTCTTGAGGTGTTGATACTGTAATCAGTAATTTCACCTACTTGCTGTCTAACCAAAACACCAGGAAGGGAGGAGAGTGTATGTCAGCTGAAATAGAAATCTGCATATTCAGAGACTGGAATGAAGTTAGGCACACTTTTGTGTGCAAGTGGGTAAAGCCTGAGCATGTGGTGTAGTGGGAAAAGTGTAGTTCTTAAGGGTGGGCTCATGGTGGCAAGACTCATTGAGTCCTTTCTGAGGAAAGGAACTTCGAAGAACTGTTTGAAAGACTGAGGGAAATATTTGCCTTGCTCTCAGTTTTCCCTTAGCACCTCTTAGTAGCCTTTTTTCACCCCCAATATAATTTTTTTTCACAGTGATTGTAGTTAATATATTGCCACTAATTAGTGATTCCAACAATTAAGCCAGCCCTTGTTTTGCTTACCAAAATGCTGACTGACAAGGCTGGAATCATCTTTATTTCCAACAAAGCCTATTCCACTAGAACCCTAGTGGCTATATATAGAAAGTCACTTGTACATCACCTCTGGGATGCTTTTATCCTTCTAAAAAAATCTTTGCTTCTCAGAAGCATTATTTTTTGTTTGCTGGTTGAAAAGCCACTCTCAGTTCTCTGGGAAAGCTGGTGAAGAACCAGCAGGCTTCACAGGTGCTGGTTTGGGCAAGGTCAGTCAGTGCAACCATCCTTTTATTAAAGAAAGAAGAATCCATACTATGCTCTTGGCTTTCATTCCATATGCTGAAAAGATTAAGTAAGCCAGTTTTGTTTTAATAGATCCAACACTGAAGAACCTTTCCCAAGAAATCATAGAACTTCTCAAGAAGTTAGTGGGACTGGAGGCCTTTTCTCTGGCCTTTTCTTCTGTGCAGAAACAGGCCAACCAGAAAAGAGCAATGAGGAAAAAGCAGAGGGCTTTGCAGGTAAGATTCCACTTTCTTGTCTGAGTAAAAGAAACAGGGCTTCTCTAAAAGCTTGAGAGCTGCCCTGGGAGTTTGAGAAAGAACTTTGTCTTGAATTAGGACAGTTTCATCAGTTCATTTATGAAACTTCAAAGAAACTGTATGATCAGCCGCTTGGGCAGGTTCTGGGTGACACCGATGCTTTCCTGCTTACCTGAAGGGCAAAGCAGCCTGAATACCCTCAGTTTTGAGGAACCTAAGAACACCCATGCATTGTCTTAGCAGCTACCAGCTTCTTAGGAAGTTCCTGATGTTCACAGGGACTGTTGTTGGTTGTAAATAAACAAACAATGTACTGTTTTTCCCTAGACTGTAGCAAATCCTGACATTGCTGCAAGGAGGAAGCTGAAGAGGCACAAGAATAAAGCGGAAACCAGGAAGAGAAAAATAGAATCCCTGCGCCCTATGCACAAGGCCAAGCGACATAAAAGTCATGCACTGAAAGATTTGGCAATGGTGGAATGAAAAGGCTTTTCCTTCCTGGAGGATTAATTTATGAAAAGTAATATCAAGCTAAAGAACTAATTACTGTTTTAAAAAGTACTTGCATATTTTAATTGTATTTATTAGCATTTTTTATGTCCTCTTTTTCATCGAGGATCTTAAATAAACGCTTTTCAATTTTTTTCCAAACCTGTATATTTACTAGAGCATGTACAGTTGAATGGGAAACAAGTATGATCTTTTATATTAAATTTTACTTCATTTGTAAGAAATGGGTTCTGTGATGAATGCATTCCTGCCTGTGAACACACTGGTCCTGGAGAGAAAAGTCTGCCTCCTGACTTTGATTTGGCCTTCAGTTTCTGCAGCTATATTGAGCTACCTACCTGTCACTTCTGGCTAAAATGAGAGTACAGGAATAACAGCTCATGAAGGTGGAAGTTAAATTCAAGTTATGGCCCTGGAACATCAGGGCAGTAGGTGTCTACTGAAGACACTGATTTTCCTTTCAGACACCCACCGAATGCCATGTTGGCAGCCAGAGGTGCACTCCTTGTGCTCTGCTGCTGTACTTCACTGTACCAGGGTGTCTGCACTGAAGGGTTATGAAGTAGAACAATACCAGCTTAAGGAAACCTCTGCAGGTGTTCAGCTATGTGGCTGCTGAACTGGCAGCACTTGGACTTGGTTCTATAAAGCAAGCAGCCTCTAGCAAGCAACACACCCCTGGGTATAGCTGACAGTTCCAGATTTTATTAGTGTTCTATCTACACCAATATGCTGGCCACCAAAACCACCAAAGGAAGGAGGGATGACAAAAAAAAACCAACTATTTTCCCAGCAAGTAAGACTTTCATAGAAATTAACATAAGTACATTCTTTAAACAAAAAGAAAGAAATGGAGTATGATAATGTACACAGACATTCACTTATTTCAGTTTTACAGTTCAAGAGATGCATCCACATTACAGAAGTCAAGTTCAAATCTGTCCTATTTACAAGTATCTGTGGCCTGAATATACTTAACTGCAGAAAGGATGATGCCGGCTATAGCTGAAACTTCCTTGCACTGGTCAGTTTTATATCACTGTCTGCTCTTCAAGGCCTCCACCAACCTAGGAAAAAGGTTAAATCAGTTTAGTGGAAAGTCATTTCAATTCTGCTGAAATACTTCCAGGAGAAAACCAGTCATTCTTCTAATGTGGACTCTTTTATGTCAGACCATCCACAAATCCAGTCTTATAAAAAACCCTACCAACTCTGTAAAATTAAGCCTATGAATGAAGCATAACTAGACTGGTACTCACCATTCCATTGCTTCATCAAGCCCTGTGCCTTTAGTTGCAGAGGTTTTGAATATCTGCCATTTTCGGTCCTTCAAAGCTGGTAAGCCAAGGGCATTTGCCATTTCTGTGGGAGTCATGGCCTGTTCCATGTCCTGTTTATTTGCAAACACCACCAAAATGGCTTTTTTCAGCTCTTCTTCCTGAAAGAAAGAGAAATTGTGGAAGTTGTTGCAGAGACTTCTACAGAATTTATTTAAGGAGAGAAAACCTGTATAATAAAAAGGAACTTGAGCAGCACTCAATAATTTTGTTTGCTGATTTCTGTTCTGTAGAAAATTCTTCAGTGAAAGAATGGTGTTTATTTTCAATTCTACTATGATACCCCATAGGAGCAGTTTCAAAACATGGCCCGTTCAAATTATGAAACAAGCTGGTAGTTGGATTTAACAAGGCACATTAAATGAGCTTGCAGGTATTTTGAGGGGCAGGGGAAGAGAGAGAGGAAGTGTTGCTCAACTAATCTATTACCCTGTTCTACATATGTTCTGCAGCTTCAAAACATAGTAGGATACTAATTACTGTCAATCCTTCAGGGCCTGATTTTGCCACCACTGCAGTACTGAGAAGCTGTCCTGGCAGGCAGGTAAATTTTCATATGACCACAAGGCTCCATGAAATTAACTACCCAGATAAAGCTGCACAAACCCATGAAATACCTGCAGAGTATTCAGTGCTTTTCTAAGTCCGAAGTGCTGCACGGGCTATGCTGAGGGCTGAAGTTTCACAAGTGAAGTTGAGCTTCACTTGATTCACTGAATCAAATTTCACATTCACTCCAAAAAAAAAGTTTTAATTTCTCAGTTTTTTTACTGATAACAACTGTCATCCTTGTTTTCTTACCTCCAACATAGCAACAAGCTCTGATTTTGAAGTGCCAATTCTGTCTCGATCGCAGCTGTCCACTACGTAAATGACAGCATCAGTGTTCGAATAGTAACACCGCCAGTAGGGCCTGCAGAGGAGACAGAAGTTCCAGTCATGTCATTTGCATGTAAGCGATTCTTTTTAGCCAGATAATTAAAAACAGATCACCCAGAGGAAGTAAAAACTGTCTCTGGGGTGAAAGACTCCAGGAGGCAAGTCGAAGATTTCTTCAGGAGGCTTCAAAAATGAACAGACAGTACAAATAACCTCCAAGGCAGAAAAAAAAAAAAAAAGCCCAACCCAACACAAAGCAAATAAAAAGCAGCTTGAAAACAGGGAAAGAACAGAAATGCTGGGGACAGATATATTTGGGAATCAGACAGCAGGACATTAGGTCCATAACTGAGGGACAGGAAAGCACAGGAAGTTTAAAGACACAAGCATTTTCATTACAGTCACCAAAGAAGGATAACCAGAGAAATCTTAAATGACTAATTAATACAGGCAAGTAACTAACAAGGATCAAAACAAACCACCTTTTGCAGAATTATTGTACTGAAACTAAAAAGGGAAGGAACCTTTATCTCACTGACTGCACCTTCCTTCCTTCCTAACTACACTGCACCTTGCTACTGAGCACTGAAAAAGTAATCACTAAAGGACTGTACAGGGGTACTGATAATGACTCATTACAAAACTTGTGAAGCTTGCTAAAAATTACCATCTATACCTAAATCCAACTTCAATATTCTTAAGTATGCAAAGCTAGGAAGTATCTTTTTCGGTTTTTATCATCCCCTCCACTCTTTCTCAAAATGCTACTCAATTGCCTACTACAGTAATGAATTTGTTTGTCAAAGCAAAACTGAATACAAATGAAAACACTCGCTTGGTTTTTTCCAATCTGTAGTGCATCACAGGTTTTACAAACTGAATTTCATCAGATGAAAATGCTCTCCTGAGAATGGGCTGTTTTTAAAACTTAACCAATTTTCAGAAGTGCCTGCTAAGAGAATTCCAAGAACCTGGCGCTCTTTAGAGAAAGTTAATTGACTTTAAGAAATCTATTACCTTATGCTTGTCTGTCCTCCTAAGTCCCAGACTTGAAATTTCAGATTCTTGTAGGTCACCGTCTCAACATTGAAGCCAATGGCTGAAACAAAGTTAAACAATTTCACTGTCAGTGATTTTCCTGTTAGTTTAAGATTTTCAGACCTGAAACTTCTCAGTAGCTGCACAATGAAGTTCATGCCCTTTGCAAAGCTACCCCAACAAACATGATTCAAAATAATGCAAAATTTTTCTTCTTTGAACAATAAAACCACATCGTAAACATATTTTAGAGATTTGTAACAAATGCTAAGGTTGGTAAAAATGCACAGCAGCGTGCCTGAAATCACCAAAAGAAACAGAGCAAGGGTTGAAGAACTGGCCTGCTGTGATAACCAAGTACACAACTGACAGCAAGAGAGCGCTAAGGAATGTGTCCTTCCTGTCCACACAAGGTCTGCACTCTCATAAGAACCACAGCAGAACCACAGCAGAACCAACTTCTCAGCAGAGGACTCGATACCAATGTCTGGAAGATGGCAACTAGGCTGCAGTATCACATATGTCATTCCTTTTCCTGCCAGCCCAGGGAAACACAGCACAGGGAAGTGAACAGTGGGCATAGGCTGCTTAAAATTTATGGAGGGTGAAATAAGCAAAACCCTCAGGCAAAAAGAGTATGGCCCAGCAAATATCCTGCTGGCTTCTAAAAGGTAACAGAGGCCTGAGCAAAGTCAGATCCAGGAGGAACACAACAGACATGACAGGGACACAAAGGTCAAGCATCCCTTGTCCTTCATGTTACACAGAGCGACCATGGCCAGAACACTTGGGCACACACACTGGGTGGGTGTGGCTGCATGAACGCCAAGACAAGTGGGGAAATCAGCTACATTTTTTTAAATAAGCATCATCTTCTTCCATGAAACCTCACATTGAGTCTTTGTTACATTTCCTACAGAATGTAAAATTAAATCATCTGATTTCTTCTTCTCCATGTTAAACAAAAGTGTTTATATAACCCTTGTCAAAAAAAAAAAGCTATGATTTACTGACACTATCCTATGTACAGCAACAATGACCTCTGGAATTCACATAATAGCTATATTTGGAAACAAAGGAATTATACAGTCTACAGTTACCATCTGCTGAACACTGACATATCACTGAGAGCCTGCCAAATCATGCTAACAATCTTGAGGTCAAATGCTTTTTGCATTTTGCAGGGCAGCATAAAATATTCTTTTGTAATACTTTTATCCAAGAAAAATTCTTAGATACAGCAGTGCAAGGCTCCCACAACACAAGGTCCTTTTGTTTATGAAGGAAGCGTGTAGTAAGTTCAGCTGGCAAAGTTTATGCGTTAGAGCTACAGGTAAATCACAGGCTACAGGCAAATACGCTCCCTGTGGGCAGATCACTTACTCGGAATGGTGGTCACAACCTCTCCAACCTGTAGCCTGTAGAGAATGGTTGTTTTTCCTGCTCCATCCAGCCCCAGGATGAGAATCCTCATCTCTCGAGTTCCAAACAAACTGGAAAAGATGGTGGAGAAAAAGCCCCCTACAAAAAGCAGAAGAGAAAGACATTTCAATGTCAGCCAGCTCTGTGGAGGATATGCAAAGGCAGACAGACCGACCTCATTTCTTACTGGACTACAAGATGCTTCTTTTCTCCTGTGAAAAAAAACAAGTTCAGGTTCTTGCCCAGATGGCTCTGTACTCAACTACACTATGTCCTCCTGGTTTATGTTGCCATTTTATGGCAGCTCACTCCAGTAAATAATGTTGCAGCAGCATCAAGCTTTCTCACTGCGGTTACACTTTTATTTTTTCCTTTTCTCCCATTTGCCAAAATCTGAGTCATCATCTTTTTTTGCTTGTATCAGACTCTATTTTTCAGTGCCAGACTATACAAGGACCAAAAGAAGCCTGAAAAAATTCAGCATCAGAAGATGTTTACGGTCTTCCATAGAACCATCCACTTATTTTTTTCTTAAAATTAGGTATAAATCAGTGAGTACATGTTAAATCCGTTCATTACAAACAGCAAAGCTGCACTAAATCAAGTACAGTAACACTACAGAGAAGTCTAGGAGCTGATTTTAAATGTCCTTCTCATTCTTTTTTTCAAAACTGGCTTGCTCCAGCATTTCATTTATTCTCTAAATGCATGCAAGAGTACTTGTGGCCAAGCTCATATCTGATTTATGCCTACTAGATTTTTAATCCGAGAAAGAATACTAATGTTCTAAGCCAGTAACAATTACATTTTTCCCAAAGATTTTTGTAACAAACATACCTAAAGTTAAATCATATTTTTGTAAATACACCTAAAGCCTGCAAAAGATAATGAAACATCCAACAAGCCAGAATCACTGATGACACTGATAAATATATCAGAGACAAATTAAAGATGTGCAACCAAAATCTTACTGAAAGATGTTTTGATAAAAACTATTTCCTGTGTTTGCCTGTCTAGGCATCCGTGATGCCTTCCATGGACAGGAGGGAGCAACGAGCTTATAGGAGCGAGCATGCTTATACTTCAGAAGGAATTCACACTGACAACAGGTTGCTTTATTTCTTCTAAGCCCATCCCACCACAGAAGCCATACTCACTACAGACCTGGAAAACAAAAAGGTCTAAGGTGCCAGTCTGCATAGTGTTGCTCATGGCACCTCTTACTGCCAGACAGGCAAATAACCTTAAGAGAACTCAGCTGGAAAAAGGTATTTCAATAGAAACATCACAAGTAGAAGGCTACCACTGCTTGCGTGGAGGCCTAAATTCGAAAATTCAGTCAGTAACTTTGCTTGCCGCCAGACACGTCTCACTCCCTCTTTTTATATGCTATTGTGTATGCTTTTCCCACACTAAACCACTGCTCAAATACCATCTCCAATAGGACAGGTTCACGTCTATCACTTAACCCTCAGATTCAGGGCCTCTCTTACATTTACTAGTCTGCAAGATCTTCTCTCCTAATTTACTCCTTATTAGCAGCCCATTACAGACTTGATTCAGAGTTTAACTTTGCCAAGTGTCAGGAGTACAGAAGCATGAGGATACAACCGAACACACCCTCCTGCCGCTGCTCGGACGATTCGCCATCGCAAGGCAGCTCCAACGCGGCCTCCGGGCGCTCCAGCGGCGGCTGCCCGGGAACGGGCCCGCGGGCAGGGCCTGGCCCGAGCGCAGGTGGGCACCGCCCGAGCGCGGCCCTCAGCCTCGGCCCCCCGCCGCCGGCGGGGAGGAGACCGTCCCTCCCCGCGGGAGGGCTCAGCACCGACCCGTCCGCCCTCC
>VXAD01007709.1:139607-205106 GCA_013399195.1 Dicrurus megarhynchus | reverse complement strand
TTCCCGCTGCCACCGCACCCCGGCAGCACCGAGAGCCGGGAACCACGGGCTGCTTTCCAAAGGGCCCTGCGTTCCTCCGAGCCAGCACAACGCCCACTTTACGTTCTTGGATCAGGGCTTGGGTTTCTCCGAGAGTGGTGGAAACACAAGGAAGACCCTGGTGAAACTCAACAGCCGAAGGCCAGCTGTGTAGAACATTAATACCAAGCTGCTCCTCTGGAATAGCTAACAAGCCACACCTGACAGCAGCGCTGTCATCATCCCTCCGTAAAAATGATGTCATCCGTGTGATTAGGTTGTACAGATAAGGAAATATAAAATCATAAAAAATGTTAACAATTATGTAACGAAAATTCAGAGGAAACATAACGTACAAGGCACACATGAACTAGGCCGTAAGCTCAGACTGAGTTAAGGGAGAAGTGCAACAGATCTCTTGTCAATAATCAATGATTATGCTTTTTTTAATAGCTTTTTTACAGAAGATACAAGGATATATGAATGTCTCATAGGAGAACAATCTAACTACAGAACCAACCTACCATTCACGATTGCTGGCTTCCTCCCCATGCACTTTGTTGTCTTTATACTTGTGTTGCAGCAAGAAAAGCACAGAAACCTTTACGCCCCCAGCCATAAGAACCAAACCTATAGCCGTCACCTTCCATGACTTTTATCACTTTTCTCATTTCAACTTTCCAAAGAGAAGCAGCTTGTACTTCTTTTAGCTGAAAAAACAGCAGGACGAGGGGGAGCAGAAATTAGCAGTTCACGGTGCAAAATGAATATAAAATCCACACCACAGTAATCAGTCTGCAAGGGACGAAACATGAACCCTTATGGTTTCATTAAATCTGTGTGTGAAACAGGAACAACACAGACAAAGATGTTTTAGTTTCCTCTGAAAGCATCAACAAATGTAGTAGCACCACAGCTGCAGAACTTCCTGTTTCCTTAATGTCCACCATTAGAATTCTTTCTTGCTTGAAATTTTACATTATTCATAACTCAGTCGGAAACAATCCTTTATTTTTTATGTCAAGTTGGGAGCAGTAGGAAAGAATACACAAAACTCATCCACAGGGATAAAAAAAAGTAACAAAATAATTTTGACAGTACTTAGAAAATGTTTGATCTATAAAATGCAATGATCCAGAAGGCCTGCCCTAGTACACTGCTTCACTGGGCAAGCAGCACGTATCAAGAGTCTTTTAGGTCCTTGATATCCTTAGGAGACCACGGATACGTCTAACGAGAGCTTGAATAAAGGTGTATCGTGAGCGAACCTTGGAATATAAACCTTCGATGTCCAGAAGCTTCTTCTGCAGAGATTCACCAAAGCTGTTCGTGGCTTCCATCTGGAGCTGAGAAACAAGAGATTTGATGCAGTCATCAATACAAAATCTTCTCTTCCTGAAATGCCAGCTTATCATCCACTGCCTGTCAACCCCTTCACTGTGATTTATTCTCTGACCTGCTTTCCAAAGAATGGGGTTTTCTAACTTCTCTAATAAGTACTGCTTATTCTGTTTTAGGAGTTATCAGTTATAATTCAGCTTCTTCACTTATAGTCATACAAACACGTCTTCCAACTAAAATTTTCCTAGTCCTTTAAGGACTCTTTAAAGAGTCCGTGTGCACCAACAATATTTTTTCATTTATGCATATGTAAGAGGTCACTGAATTAACTATATTCTAAGTATTTTACCAAGATGATATTGTACAGTTTACTTTTGAACAAATTAAATAAATAAACAGGTGCCTTATCACAAAACACACAGCAACTTTTCTTACAATTCTAGATCTTATAAAGATACTTGAGACTGCAGTTTTGACAAACAGGGTTTTTTTTCTGCACAGTCATAGAAATGTCAGTGGGATTTATTAATAAATATCTTTTTTTTCCTGCCACCTCTGCATCAAATTTACACAAACTTTTAAATTGCTGTGTAAGTGGAAATTACTTCTATTCTAGCATTCACATTTTGTAGTCTCCTCAATTCCTGCTACCCTTTTGATCTCATTTCTCTATAGCCTAGCTGAAGCTGAGCTGTAGTGAACAGTTCGAGGACCACAGAAAACTGGGAGACTTGCCCTCATATTGCGGGTCTTTCAAGGATAACTGGTGTTTTCAGAAAGCTATTATTAAAAAAACACCGTTTGACTGGTTGGTAAGAGAAAAAGAATGATTACTCTATTTTGTAAGTATAGTTCATTTTTTACTTAACACTTCATACTAAGATTCGAAAATACGTGCACAGCAGCACAAGAGCTACCTGTTTCACAGTATTTTCCAAAACAATTTTGTAATGCTTCGCTAATCCTAAATTAAGTTATATGCTGTTGGTGTTCCTGCAGGTTGTTCAGAAGTGGGAAAACAACAGTCAGACTGCTCCCAATAGCTGCATGTAGCCAGAAGCATTCTGTACCTTGCAGCAGAGTGTCACATCTCACCTGTTCTATATCGTGCTGGCTCACTCGATTCAGTCCACTACTGAAATCCAAGCTTGGCTCCGAACCAAAGGAATCTGGCAATAGAAAACGAGATGTTAAAATTATGTTGGCTGCTCCACACTATCTCTGTATCAAGTCATATAACAAATTTAAAACACTGTTCCAATTTGATCCAAAAGTAAGCTTATGCATTAGAAATTACACTAATTTTTTTACTTAAGTGATTTAGAGAAAATACATAAAGAGCGAGTCATAAATAATTTTGATCATACAACATGGCACTTTAAGCAAAAGACTCTTCCCCAAATCCCCTCTCCCTGATTTCCTTCCATTTTTCTTTTTTTAAAAAAACAAAATTCAATGAACTTAAAATCTTCTGGTGTATTAATGATGGCTACAATTCTAAAAATACTTCTAAAACCACCAATATTAACTTTATTTCTTAATATAATCTTAAATTATTATACTGAAATATTTTCCTATAAACTATTATGGATCACTGATCTGATTATATTAGCTGAACTTCACTTTGTTTTGCAGTTTGAAGAGCAGAAAGAAAAAAAAAATAGTTACTTTTACTTTCCTTTAGAGGTTGGTTGTAATACACAAACCCCAAAAGTCTGTGAGTAAACATTATCAGTATTGCCAATTCTACAGTGGAATATCCAAAGGTGTGCCAAATCCAACTAAAATCTCTTCTATTAAATATAAAAGGCAAGATATTAAGAGTAGTAGATCAGTTTTAAAGCCATGAGAAGTTATTCAAAGGCACTCTGATGTTTGAGAAGTTTTACCTTGCAGCCTTCCTTTCTTAAATGACATCCTAGAGGACAGCAGTGGGTCTTGGGAGTCAGTGGGTGTGCAGTGCAGTAGGTAGTGTTCCAGATGGCGCCAAAGAATGAAGAGACATATTTCTATAATATCTGCAGACACATCTCAGTGAAGGACTCCAGTTTGGTTGTCTTTGGGTTGTACATTTACTGTGTGAGCATGTTTATGCACTTGGAAGCAGCTGAAGGTGTCAGCTCAACCACCTGTCACCTCCTCCACTGCCACGGCCTGGTGATGGATCGCTCACACTCACTCTCCTCATCACCCTGCAGAGCCTTAATCCAGCCCTCAGGAGGAGAGCAGGGTATGGAGTGCTCATGTGGTTTGTAAACATATCTCAGCTGCAGACAGCGAATTAAAGCCGAGGTTATAAAGCCAGGGATGGCAGTAACATCTTTGCTGATAACAGCTCAGCGTGCAAGAGCACATCTCTCCCAAGGGAGGTTGCAGAGGAAAATTCTGATCTGTTGAAGACAATTCTTTTGTCGGTGACTGGTTATTACCATAGAATTACTGGTGTTTATGAGATTTAGGTTTATGCCAGGTTGACTATAAGACTAGAACCTCCTCTTATGATAGGCACATCAAAATTATTTTTCAAAGTATTTCTTCCACCGCACTTGGACATGTGTGAATGTTTAGGGGGTCTGGATACTAAATTGAGAGCTGGGCTGTAACAATTCCTTTATTATCATGCTGCAGAAAGTCCTGGCGGGGTCTCAAAATGGGAATTACCAACTTGAAAACACTTATATTCTAGCAATAGCAGAGCAATACCCTCCTAAGTTAATTGCCAGTATTTCAAATTTAGGTTTTGTAAAAAATTTTTGCTCAAAGTGGTCAGAAATCCAGGTAAAAAAACCCCTGTTTCTATCTCTCTGCTTTTCTGGAGCATCACCTTGAGGGTCATTTCAATTTTAGAAGGATACAGGAACAGAGGGAGAGCAGCTTGGCTCGGTTATTTATTAGCTTCACCAGGCGCCGCCTTGCCAAGACGTATTTTTGGGAAGTGGAAATCTTGTCGACCCCAGCTGGCATAACTGACTGACACAACTGTGACAGGAAGAGAAAAAAACAGAAAGACTGTAGCAAATCACAGAACATCAAGAGAAAATAGCAAATAAGATTGCTTATTAGTATCTAGAACTTTCTTGTAAACTACTATTTCTTTAAATCCTTGGTCTCTATTTTGAATTTGCATAATCCTGCTGACCAAAAAATGGAAAAATGAAACATATCCCCAAGCAACTACAATGAAAATCACAACTTTTACAAAGTTAAGCCAAATATTTTCCCGTAAAGTTTTAGATCACTCATTCTATGGACCCCCTTCACCAACAGTAGAAAAGAATATGCACAAGAATGGAACTATTTGCTTATCTAAGATGCTTTGGAGCCTTTGTTGCAGCTATGTCCAAGTTACTACAATACAGAAACTACGGAGTCAGAAGAGCAATTACCTCTTTTATTTCATCTGGTGGCAGTTGCTCCACATTTTGCAGTTTGTTAACACTCTGACGATGGCTGTCATAGTAACTGAAGAAATCACTAGTGCTCTGTTTCAGCAGGTAGACAATAATGCCCAGGCCAGGCAGGTGCCAATAAGGGACTACTGGTGCTTGTGTGTCTAGACAAGATGTTGAAGATAAAAAAAACAAAACTAAAAAACCCAAGAAATCAATAAGGTATGCTCTCTGTCAATAACCTAGTGAAAGACATGAAAGCACTAGCAAGAATATTTTGCACTTGATCTGTAAGTAACATAAATGAAAAGTCCAGGCAAAAAGTTCTGTGGCTGCACTACTAAAACGCAGTCAGCCTAGTGCAGTACTGAGTATAACGTGAAATGTAACTCATTTAGAAGACTTACTATTTACATATTTTAGCCATTCAACTGCATAATGACACAGTGTAAACTCTTGCCATGTGTTATAATAGAGTTCCAGTCAGCATCAAAACACATCTTACATGTCATAAATGAGGTCCTAGTTTAAAATAATGTAATCCAGCACAGAAGCTGAAAAAAAAAAAAGAAATCTTGACCTTCTCCTGTCTTGTGCTATTTATTTACATACACACATTTCTTTACTGACATATATATTTCTGAGGCTGTGAATGAAGTGAATAAAAAAAGAATTTGTTTGTTTAAACTAGGATTAGTTTCCTGATTTGGCTTAGTGCAAGGCTGAACAAGCATGGATTCCAGAATGAGAGAGTGAGCAGCTACAGTATTGGCATAAAGTGACTTAAAGAGTATGTGAAACTACAGCCTCTGGTTCATTATTTTGCAGCAGCCCAAATGTCACAGTGTTCAGTCTCATAAAACAGCAAGTCGAAAATCTCACCCTGCCGAGGCCCATCTCGGTTGGTTGACTCTGACAGGCTGGGAGTAAACAGACAAACAGTGTGCTGAAAACTGGGGGCGCTTTGCAACATCAGTGACTCACAGTATTCCATCACGTTTGCACAGATCTGCCAACAAAGGAAAAAAAAAACCCAGCATGTCGATTACAGTATCTAAAGGCTTTGGAGCATTAAATTTTACATGGAAAAATATCAGTGAACCGCATGCTTTGCTCCTCTCTTCTCACCAGAATGTGATGATTCTATTTTCTGATCAGTAACAGACTCTCTTCTACTTCAAGTCTAAGACTTGTAACTTTGCCTCTTTTCCAAACCTGCTAGCTAAAACTTCTGGATAATTTCTGGACTTAAAATTATCTAACTTAGCGTAAGCCATTGCCCTCTATATCCAGCTTTCATTTTGAAAATTTCTCATCAATTTAAGCCTTCAAAATACACAGAGTTTGTACCCAAAACAATAAAGGTTTCTAATGCAAATGTAAGTAAACACATTTTCAAGGGTTACTTTAAATAAAATGTGGAATCCTATACCACACTAAAACCAGTGTAGAGCATTACCACTATCGTATGAAATTATGATAATTAAACAAATCTGCACAGCAGGTAAAATGTTGAGACTGAAGGCTCTAGCATCTTGTGTCCTTACCTGTTGCATGGCCAACTCAATTTCATCCCTCTTGTTCACTCTGTCTCCCGCTGCGTTATCATCTTGCAGCTTGAACTGACGAAGTCTGTCTGATCCTCCAAACCGACTCAGAAGTCCTAAGCACTGGCGCTGCCGTAAGAAATGAGCATTTAAATTAGCACTGCAACAAATGAAGTGCGTGATTCTTTTCACTTAAGTGATACATGTCCCTTAAAACACAGTATGAAGAAAGCAATGTAGATAAAACTTCTAGCACTTTGTAAACAAAATTTAAATTTTTAGCGTTTTAACTTACCTTGATTTAATTTAGAAATTAATGGCCCCCTAAAACACTGCCAATGAGAAATGAATGCAATTCACAAGTGCACAACTTTGTCTTATGTCTCTTGCAGACTATTATACAGACTACTATCAATGACAGTTTAGGTTTACCTATTCCCACACCTAAAACACCTTTAGCGATATAGACAAACAAAATCTGTTAAGTCCCTTAAAAGTAGGGTACAAAAACTAATTCAGTAGGAAAGAAATAAACCACTAGTGTGTCCGATACACCAAATTGTTGAGCTGGAGACATGCTTATGGCCAAAGTAGTAACAGAGTATTTCTGCATTGCTTCACATGCTTTGACTTCAAATTTTTCTCTTCACATAAGATGAATCCTATGCCAGGAAGGGAAACAAAGTCCCTGATGCAACCTTGATGTTGCCAAATGTTAGCTTTTCTACTGGATGGGAAAGTGTGGGGAGACATCAAAAAACAGACCACCAAAATGCTATCCCACTCCCACACAAACCATCCCCACTCCCACAAAAAACCCCAAACTACCACACATTCTTCTTGATGCTGGAAAACATCCCTTTCCTAACTGCTACTATTCAGAGTAAAAAAACAGGAAGAAACATCTAGATAGCCAATTCTAAAAGGACAAGGATTAAATACATGACACTATTACCTGAAATCGCCCTATGTGTCCTTGTAGCTCCATTTGTGTCCCTTCATTAACATCCATGTCCAGCTCATTTAACACTCCTGATAAAAGATACAACCATTAAATAACTGTTTGGGGTTTTTTTAACAGATTTATGTAGTATATACCTTTAAATACAAGCATTGATCAGAAATATTTCAGCCAAACATACAACTTGTATTTTGCATATTTTTTGAGCAAAACATTTAGATATGAATGAATGCAGCTACCAGGAGATGCATGAGAGCATGTAGCTTACTGTTCTGGTAAGTAATCAAATGGGGGTAAGAGGGAGGAGAGGCTGGCATGGAAATTGCAGCTGTTGTGCAAAGCTTTGTATACTGTAAGCAAAGAAGCACTTGGGCTTAACCTACAGCTCTGCACTCCTTTCTGTTGTAGTCACACATCTCTCCTGAACAAAAAAAGCCATTAAATCAAAATAGAGAAGTTATTTTGAACTGGTAAGCATGCAGAAGAAATCACAGTATCCATCACAATCATTATTAGCCCTTATTATATATTATAATAATATATTACTATATTATAATAAAATATAATTATAAATAATAATCATATTTTTCTATAATAATATTTATATATATATAATTACTAGTAGTAGTAGTAGTAAGGCACCCAGGAGAAATGTCAGTATGCTAATCTGCAGTGCTCCCCACCAGGAAGTTTTATTTTTTGAAGAAATAAAACCAGAGAAGACATTAAAAAAAATATGGGTATGCAAACAATTTTCTATCTTAATTTCCTCAGTTACAAAACTTACTGAATAAAAATTCTTTTTTGAAGATAACACAGAAACTTTGAACACTTCTATTTGCGAGTCACCTCCAAGACAAAAAGTACTTAGTGTGAGGTAGCATGATGAAAAGAAAATGGAAAGTCAGATACGTATGGGTAAGAGCATTGTCTACTGCAAATCCACCATATTTACTTCAAGAGCAATTATTTAACATTTCCCTGTTTTTCTCAGAGCTCTACATGTCAAAAAAACCCTGTATTGTCATAGATATTCTCTTCTGTCTTACTGTTTCTTTACAGAAAACAAAGCCTGAGATTCATGCAGATGGGGCTGAGACTTCAAAAATGCAGTTCCTACCAGGCAAAGCTGCCTTGCTGATTATTCCTGTCAGGGAGGCCAACTCCTGGAGAGATCCAACACTTACATCTTGACACCTCAGGATTGCCTGGATAGTATCTGAATGGGAAATTAGAAACTGCAAAACCTGCACCACAAGAAAAAAAGAGCAAATATGAATGACTCAAAATTTAACGGTGAGCAGAGAGGAAGCAATGCTTTTGAAGAATTTTGAAAGACCTCCTGTACCAGTGAGGATGGGATTTAAAAAAAAAAAGCTTACTATCAGAGCAAAGGCATCTATAATTTCTTTGAATGAGCAATAGCAGTGATACTCTAGCATCTTTTGGAACTTACCTGTCCTGCTGCTTGCAAGTGTTGTGCCATGCTGGATGTGAGGATCACTTGGCACAGTTGAAGAGCTGGAAGAAGAATCTGGCGATAACGTTCCACTGGAGCAGGAATGAAGACTGGGGGATCTCTCATTGCATACATTCTTAGGAGGGTTAAAAAGAAGGGAGGAAAAAAAAGATAAAGAGTGCAAGAAGAGTGAAGTCTACTAGTGAGGTAGAGCCTCAGCCTACAATCACTCTTAAGAACCTAAAAACTTTTTTCAATAAGAGATCTGGACTTGAACTGAGTTTATATTGGTAAAGCAACACATTTATGATACACAGCTGCTGCCAGACATTTTCTTTAAGCAGGGAAAATTACTTCTTTGTATTATACTACACTAAACCAGATTACTTTGTTGCAGAAATACAATCCCTGCTTACTAATATACAAAACTAAGTATTCTCAAATATTTTAGGAAGAGTTGTGCTTAATTCTAGAGCAACTGCTAAATACAGTCTTCTACAAATGTCCTGTAGGTTTTATACAATCTTATATGTCTAATTGGAACTTTCAAATAGGATACCTTGTCTACATCTTAAATTCTTCCAAAGTGTTTGAACTCCCAGTGTGTCACTAAGAACTGCAAGTTTAAAACAGGGACCAAGGCTTGAAATCAACCCAGGTAATTTCCCCTAAATATGGAATTTCCTTCTCAGAGATCTTCTCTCAGTCACCTCACAATGACTAACGTGGCAACACATCAAGAAACTTGCCGAGCAATATATAACTGTGAATATTTTTTTTTAAAACGCATCATAAAATATTTCTGAAATAGCATTTAATTCAGTGCTCTCTCAATGCTTTATGGGTGACGACAAACTCTGCACTTCACCAGCTGCAAAGCCCCCAAAATAAGTTTACAGTGTAAGCTGTTTTTCAAACATTACAGTATAAATTATTTAACAATAATACATTAAGCATTTCTATCCAAGATACCAAATAAGTTTTTATGTAGTCTAAGTAATTAGCATGCAAATACAACCTCACAAGCACTTACCTGAAATTTTTCTCTCAATAAAAGGTAGCTTTAAACTGAACTGATAGGTTTAAGAAACACACACACACAAAGAATAAATCCCCAAATCATTACTCAAAAATCACGAGGCTATAAAAAGATGTGATATGCTTCCAAGAAGACCGTATTATGGTTTCATCATCAGCCAGAGACCCAACACTTACCCCTGATGGTCTGTTTCGGGTCGCATGTCATACACTTGGCACTGTGCCAGCCGCACAATCACTCCAGACCGCAGCAGCTCTAATGTGCCTTGCTGACTTTTAGCTATTCGAGTGAGGAATGCCTACACAAGAGCAGAGAAGGTTAAGTTTTGGAGATGCACAGTGAGATTTATAACATCTACTTTCTCGCTTGATTTTAGCGTCATTTCAAATATATTATTTTAGTAAAATATCCTTAAGGAATACCTTCAGTGCAGGTAGCTCAGTGTGTAGCTGCAGTGCAGCTGCAGATTGAGCTCTGGGTGGCAAGAGCCCCAGGCAAGGGCCTGTGAACTGCCCACCCTTTGCAAAACAAAGGGCAGGAGGGACATGTGGCACCGGCCACAGGACTGAACACTCAGAGACACTGCAGGAGACAAGGACTCAGCTGGAAGACCCCAGACTCACTCACAGACATTGTGAGGGTATAAAAGCCCAGGGGTTCCTTTGTTCAGGGTTCCTCCTCAGAGGCACCAGCTCAAGCTCTTATTCTGTTGTTGCACCATGATTAAATCATTTTAAGGATCCATATGTCTGAGACTGCCCTGGGGTCAAACCAGTAAGGAAACGTCAGGCAGGGCACCCTTTGGTCACTGGAGCCACTTGCTGTGAAGGGGCTTTGGTCCCAGCAGTTAAAATCTCTGGTGGTGCAAGTGTGACTGCCAGAGTGCTCCTCAATGGTCACACAGGAAAGTCTCCTTAACAATTTCTCTGAGTACAATCAACGCAAAGTGTAGACAGACAACTTCTACTAAAAAATAAAATTAAAAAATAAACACTGCAACATAAAACCATTCCTGAAGTACTATTACCATTTTGGACTCATAGGTGTACAGAGCCTTAAGCAAAGGGGGCTGAGGTGTGAGCAAGCTCTGAAGAGCCAGATCATCATCTGCTAGGCTATCCACAAGCACCTTCAGGTAGCCACTATTGGAGAGATACAACAGCCACTGCTGCTGCTTGTCTACTGAAACAATGTGATCAAGTAAAGCCAATGCCAGCATCTGGGATGAGGGAAGAAAAAAAAAAAAAACAAACAAATCAAAAGAGAATTAAATCTATGAGATCAATGAGATTTTTAATAAATACCTAGAAATGTGAAATGCTAAGCAGTTTTTTCTAACAGCTTCTTATAAGCAGAATGCAGTTCTTCACTACAACTGCAGTCATTTATGCAAAAAAGATTTTAAGATTTCTTGACACTATTACAGTATGACCCAATTACCTTTCTCAACTATTCTTTTAAAAAACATTACAGATATTGTTGACCAATAACTAAGCCAAAATATTTTAATGAAGTATTGCCTCAAGCACAATTACTATTTAAAACTAGTTTGCCTTCTGACTAGATTCTCATCTACCGGCTACTATCAGAAATTACTTTCTCATGAACTCATCTTCACAAGGTGAGTAAATAAACTGGGAAGTCCATGACTTAAAAATACTAACAAATAACTGTCACAGAGGTCCCTACCTGCATCTTTTGCAGCAGAGCTTTCTACCCTTATTTTTAAACAATAGGACACATAGCCTTATTGAGAAAAAAATTCATATGCATGGATGGCTCTACTTTCAACAGCTTGAAGAATGAGTGGGAGGACAGAAACATGAAAGAGATCAAGTATCTACAACAATGTTCTCGTTCTACCGCAGGAAACTTCCCACCTCTGCACAGAAGTAAGATGTTCTTTAAAACAAACAGAGCAGTAGTTTTAAAAGAATAGATTCATTTACCCGGCCTATCTCATGGCCATCACAAGCATCACGACAGACCACCTCCATCAGAGCTGCCCCATAACTCTCAATAGTTGCCATATTTTCCCGTTGCAATTTACTAAACACATCTTCAGGAGCTGTCAAGTGTTCCCACATAGTTTTTTTAGCTGTAAAAAGCAAATAAAACAAAAAATGAAAAAATTCAAAGATAGGCATCTTAGCATTAGCTTAGCTACAGCTGATGCTACATCCTTTAAGGCATTCTCTCTACCTTGCAACAGAAATGCCCCAAACAATAGTCAAGAGTTTTTAAATGAACTACAAATGTTCTATAAATCCACCCTTCCTTGAATATCACACAGACCAGCCAGAGCAAAAAGTGTGTGCCTGTATACATACACCACCCTTGTAAACAGTCTGCTTAAAATAATTCAAATGTTCAGTACTAGTTACATAGAAAAACTAACAGGCCTACAACTGGAAGTGGTCAAGGCCAGGTTGGATAAGGCTTTGAGCAACCTGGTCTGGTGTCCCAGCCCATGGCAGGGGGTTAGAATGAGATCATTTTAAAGGTCCCTTCCAACCTAAACCATCCTATGATTCTATGAACTTTCACTGGGACCAAAGCATTCAGTTTGAGGTAAGTAAACAAGGTGACTTAAATGGGAGAGAATGAAACCAAAGTCAGTAATAAACTACAAAGGGGTCATAAATTCATAGGTTGTTTGTTTTCCTTTTACTACTGTTGCTCAAAACACAGACCAAGTAAGAGTCTGCATGCAGGTACTAGCCCCAAGATTTCTTTTTCAATCCTTGTCTGAGCTCTAAGATTAAATAATTATTAGAAGCACTAACAATGCAAGTATTTAGGCCATTCGCAGAGAGAATGTGATATTTACCATAAGCACTCTCAGACAAATAGCAACTGTGGTCGGCTTATTTTTTGGGGAAGGGGTTGTGGTGGGGTGTGTGTGAGGCTTTTTTGAGGGGGATCTTCAGACAAAGGAAGAGAAAGGCTATGAAATAACCCTTGGGGTTTGTTTTGAGGTTTTTTGTGTGGTTGGTGTTTAGCTTTTTTTTTGCCTTGGAATTTTTTTGGTTTGTTTTATTGTTTTGGGGTTTTTTAAATAGCATCACTGTGGTAGGAGTGTGCATAAAGATGTGAATGCGATATATTTCTACGGCTGGACCTACCTGAAAGCAGTTAGTTACAAGTCATCTCCAGTCCTTTGACAGCCTTTTACAGCTATGATGCATAGCTGTAAATGGACACAAATTAAGTATCCTCTTCAGTGCTAGAGATCAGAAATTTAATGTTTTCATCCAGAACAATAGATTTTGAATGCATACGCAGCTAGACAGGTCAGAATATAAGATAAGCATTGTTTAGCATAAGCAATTAATTTCAGAGGTTCTTGGAGCAAGATGTTTTCCATCTATTTCCAGAAGACAACTCAGAATGCAGAAACTCTACCACCCAAGGTTTAATAACAGCTTATTTTTTGCTCTTTTCCAAATACAGTTGGACCATACCTGCTTCTAAAGTGTCTGGTTCATCTGGTCTCTGGGCAATCTGCAAATAATAAAGCAGTGATCCATAAAGGTGCGTCCTCACTCTCTGGAAGCCACCACCTGTTAACAGGAAACATTCGCAATTAAAACCAAACAAATGTAAATTCCGTAACACGATCTTCCACTAGCACTTAATTTAACTTTCCTACGGCAGTGCTGGCAGAAATAAATAAAACAACTAGCTCCTTAAGGTAAAGTTCTACTGTTTGTATGAAAGTGTATTTATGAGTAAATTCAGCAAGTTTATGCTGTTCCAAAAGAATGACAATATGAAATTCTCTTTAGTCATTTACATATCTCTCTTCCGTTTGTCATTCAGATTTTTTTTAAAAAGTATTTGCTAATTTTTTTTGTTAGTAACATCACTTACATCTATACTAATCATGTAAGATCCATCTAATTGACTGTAACAAAAATCTTCACTGCACTATCTGAAAGCAGCTCAGCCCATCTTTTTACTCTTGGCAGTTGGAATTCACGCACACGCCCTGCAAAAGTCAACACACCTGTTTTCAAAATGAAATCCAACAGCTTTTTTAAGATGATGTGGAGGGAGGAGTCACCAATGGAAGCAAAACCCATGGATATGCTCTCAGAGCCAGGTGATGAGGTGAAAGAGCCATCCAGCATCAAGACATACTGGGACTGTCCCACCATAGGGAGTGCAAGTGGCTGTTTCTGCTCCGTTTTCACAGACTGGCTCAGGTGCGCAGTCAGGGTGAACACAGCCCCTGCCACCACTGGCATCAACTCCTGAGCTGCATCATCATCAAGGATCTTAACAGAGAAAAAGAAAGAAGAAAAAGAGGCAAAAGGAAAAAAATGTTTTAAAGTGTCTGATTTCATGGGTTATTAAAGCAATTAAATTAGCCTCTCCCAACTATTTAGTATGCATAAGGATTTCATTAACATGACAGTATTTAAAACACACCAAAATCAGTAATGTCAGAAACTTGTTCAGAAACCTGAGTTGAACACATTTTAATTGAGAAGACCATTAGCCTTCTGGTTTTTATTTACATAAATCACAGGCAGGCTGATAATCAAATCTGGATGGTAGAAAGAGATGAAATGTGTTGACATTTCAGATGCTTTATTAGTAAAATATCTAAATCTAAGCTAGGGAAGGAACAACTGACTTTACAGCTATTTTATTACCATTTAAAATGTGAAGGTACAACTTAAAAAATCCAAAGGGTTCAGGATCCAAGAAGCATTAAGATAATGTGGAAAAACACTAACAAGAAATTTGCATGTGCTATTTTTTTCACCCTTACTTAAAAGGTAAATCTGGTATCTTTATCACTAATAGTGAAGGAGCTTTCCTTTTAAGCAATATAATAATTTTGAACAGTAGTTCAATTTTTTCAATAGACAGTAACAATTTTTTTTCTTAAATTCACAGAAGTCTTCACCAAAGTTTTACAGAAAATTAAGAATCTGTAATTTCTTCTCTGTAAAGATTTTAGGAAAGAAATTTCTTCTGCTAGTGAAGGCCTCCCTTGTTCCCTGGTTTTTTAAATTTCATTCACATAAAAAACAAAACCAGCACTCCACTAAAACTTTTCAGTAACTCCTACAGAAAAAAATAATGGGAGTAGCAAAAACAAAACCCAAAAAGATTACTTCTTCCCTTGAAAAGATAAAACATTTTCATACATATTTCTCAAAACAAAACTCTGTTAATCAGAACTACAAACCATGTAACTCTCGCAATAAAGCAAAAAAATAACAATGCCCCAGCAGCCTGCATTAAATGTTGCCTTTTAGAATGGCTGGGTCAGTCGTAACTGTCTAGTCTGTCGCAAAAATTATTACTATAACTCAGCAGTAAAACATCTAGACTTTTAAGACAAACTCTCACACTTCCAAAAGCCCTTCCAATTGCAAAATCTTTAATTTTTCTACTATGAAGCTTCATTCAACTCTTTAATTTTTCAAAAGAAGCAGCAGTGGGATTTGCAGTGAGTCGTCTAAATGCAATAAATTAGCAAATGCAGTAGTTTGCTTTCAGCCTTCAGTAAGTTGTTCTTTGTTTCTCATCAAAGCAGGCTGTTTCTTTTTCACACACCTTTTCCAGACTACCATAATACTGGATTATAGTAAAATATCTTTGAAATCTGTCAATATATGGCTCACAGTTCAGGAGTAGCTAGGCCAGATTATAGAGCATCCCCCCTGTCCAGAGTGCACTCAACTTCAGCATAGCAGCAATTGGAAAACTAAAAAGAATACTAAAGGCAGACAAAATCTTTTTGGATTACAATCAAAATTGTGGCACTTTCACGTAAAAAGATGCAGCAACAAAGTTCAAGGAGAGAGTTGATTTCCAGCAGAGCACTACCTTGTCATGCACATCCTGCAACAGATCCCGGATAATCAGCTGTCTGTCCTCAGCCTGTATGAGATCCTGGGGGCAGGCTGTGAGTATGATTTCCACCAGCTGTCTCCATGACTCCAGAGCATGCCTCTTGGCATGGAGGCATTGCAGCAGCTTGTTCCGCTCCACTACGTACTGCAGGATAGTGTTGATCTCCTGAACACCCGTCACAAAGAAACTCAGTTACAATGTGCTAAAAGAAATTCATGGCAAAGACAGACTTTAAGGTGAAAATTTTATCTATTAGTAATAGTCTTGAGAAAAAAAAGTCAAGTCTTCAGCTTATTAGAAACAACCTGCTATTACTACTTTAACATGGTAGTCCATTCCTTTTCTGAGCTGCTTTTCACAGGGCCTTCCATCATGAATGTCTCAGTCTCATAGGAAAAAAAATTGACCAGGAAAGTTCTTTTCTGGCACTTTAAAAACTAAACAAAACCAACTATGAAAAAAAAAATCTGTCTGTGCCTTTTCTTCCCATTTAGTCTGAGTAATTTCTCTTTTATCTTTTGCATCCATTTAACCAAGTTCAACTTAATTTAAAAGATGGGAGGAAACTCAGAAAATAATTAAGCTTCAAGTTCACTGAAACTACATCTGTGTAGAAGAAAGGAGAAATAACTTGGCATCCTCTGTGAGAGAAAGGCAACATTAACTTGGCCTTAAGATGAGCACACTGTACTTGTCAACAACTAATCTTGACATCAGCATGTAACTGCTTTCTGTACAGTGGGGTGGGAGCTGCAATTGTTATCACTAGTGGGGAGGGAAGAGGTTAAAGAAAAAAAGAAGACAGACTCCAGGCCTGCTATTTAGAGAACAGTATGGTAAGAAGTAGTTTATCTTATCTATTTTGGGGATTTTTACTTCAGGAATTACTAAATTAGGACTCAAATCCACAATCTTTTATAGTAAACCTTACTGCTTGATGGGGTAGGAAATCCACAGATCAACAACAAACAGTACTTAACTTTTTCTATACTTACCTCCATAAGTAAAGGTCTCTGGCCTATTGCTGCCATTCCTTGAAGGGCATTGACTTCTGCAACCAGAACTCTGTGAAGGTACTGAAATTAAGAGTTAAAAGTGAAACTTTAATGATGACACGGTTTAACCTGGCAGGTAGATAAACACCACGGAACCATTCACTCCATGTCCCAGTGGGGTAGTGGAGAGAACTGGAGAAAAATATAGTAAAATTTGTGGGTTGGGATGAAGACAGCTTAATGGGATAGAAAAGGAAGCAGGGGGGAATAGCAGAATATTTAAAATAATACAAACAAGTGATGCACAAATGCAATTGCACACTACCTGCTAACCTCTGCCCAGCCAGTTCCTGAGCAGCAGCCCACAGCCAGCTTCCCCCTTAGTTTATATACTGAGCATGATATCATATGGTTTGGAGTATCTCTTTGGGTCAGCTGTCCTGGCTGTGTCTCCTCCCAGCCTCCTGTGCCCACAGCCTACCCACTGGTGGGTGGTATGAGAAGCTGAAAAGGCCTTCACTAAGTAAATACTGCTTAGGAACAACTAAAGGATCAAAGTGTTAGGAACATTATTCTCATCCTAAATGCAAAACACAACACTATACCAGCAACTATGAAGAAAATTAACAGTGAGCCAAAACCAGGACAAGTGACAAAGGAGATGTATTCATACCTCCTAAAAGTATCTAGGAGGTGGCTACACAGTGACAGATGCAACAGATGGGCTGGAGTTCAAACAAGTTTTACTCATTATTTAGGGTCACAAATTTTTCAGGACTGTTTATCATACACTTGTCAAGTACTCATCACAGTGTGACACAATCTTAAGTAAAGCCTCCAAGAACTACTGCAGCACACAACAATGTTGCACATGTGATTGTTACAGATATGAAGTGCTAGGTAGCTGTGTATTGGCAACCAAAGAAATACACGAAGTAGATGTAGTATCATCACGTGGGTGTTTCAAGATGGGAAAAACATTAAGATAGAACATATTTCCTGAAAATGTCTTAAACTGATGCATCTGTGTACTGCAAATGAGAAAGAAGTGTGTGCAATGTAAAAGAAATAAATTAACCTCAATAGCTTGCATAAATTATGCACATATCTGAAACATACACCTTTTATGTGAAAGCAAGTTTCAAAGTATTATTAACACACTGATTTTTTTTTTTAATGATTAAGATATAAAATAGCACATGCAACTTGAAAACAAAGACCAATGCTAACCTTGACGTTACAGACGACTTGTCCACGTGCATTCTTGTGCTCACAATTAGCAATGACTTGCTCAATCTGAGCCCGGTCAAAAAAATCCAGTTGTAAAGGCTCTGGAATGTCCTGACTGAAGTCAATTGAATCCAGGATATTTAAGATCTTTCTGCGTACTGGAAATGCAAATCAATTCAAATTGTATTCAAAAGTACCAAGGGGAAAACAAAAAATTGACAAAAGAGCTTAATTTACCTTTGTAAATCTAAATCTAAATGTGGTAAGTTTCAAAAGAAAGCATTAAATCTTCAGAAAGTGCTATCAATCTATACAGCAGGTTTAAAAACATTTTCTAAAGCCTTAAGTTCTTAGTATGTCTTATATTGTATTGTTCTCCTGTTACATAGGCATGTAATCCAGTATTTACAAATACAAGATACTAATTTTTTCTCCTAAATGAAACCAGGCTGGTTTACAATGATAACCATTGCAGTCTTCTGTTGCGACACCATAAGGAATCTGAATTTATTTATTTATGTGGGACTTACATTCTTTGCCATGTAAATACAAATATGTTCAGCCTTTGCAACAGTCTCAGTGTTTCTACTGTTAGCAATAAATTTTATAGACTGCCACTCTCCCATTTCATCCCTGCACAGATACCTAAACACACTCTTCAAACTGCCTTTCCAGTTCAGTATTTTTTCACTCATTCCAACCATCTCTATCAAGGTTCTTTAATTTATTTATTTCCCCACACTAAATAAAATTGTTTCATGTACTGCTGCTGTTTAGAATACCTACTATTTTCTCTTCCAAAGTGTCTTTTCTGGAGGTGGCCTTTCTGCCTGTTCAGGACCAGATACACTTTATTGATAATCAACAGTCATAATGGTTACCTTTGGAAGCAGTGTCAAAGTGGAGAAATCCACTGACTGATCGACTTTCATCTTCCATCCCTCCTTCACCATCAGCTGAAGGTAATAAAACATAATAAATAAATAATATAAATAAATAGCAAATAAATAAATTACAAAAAACAAATCTAAGTCAAAAATATGACCTACTTTATTAATAGTGAAAGAGCACAGTGATAAGCCGATAAACCTTTCTCATGAAAGTCTTCTAATACAATACAGCCTTGAATTGTTAATAAAATGAGAACGATACTTATCTGACAAAAGCTTTTCAATTATTGTATACAGATCAGAAAGTACTAGAAATGCCTAAAAAGACACCCCACCCTCCAGTATAAATGCAGCTGGATGGACACTGTAAAATGGGTAGGGTATCTGAACACCGTTTCCCATACTCAGATCTCCTCAAGGATGAAGATAGTGTTCAGGTCGATAAAGGTAAGAGAAAATACCATACTGCAGTAGCCTGTTAAAATATCTTCCATTTATTCTACTTTCTTCATGTAGAGTTTTATTGCCATCTGGTTTTATTTTTTCTTGATTTACTTCTACCCTATTCTAAAACTCTGAAATCTTGCCTTTTTATTTAACACTGCATTCTACACCACATTGGGATGAAATGTCATTTTTGTGTTGTTATAATGTTAAAAGCAAAACTGACCTGTAGCTACTGTCTTCTGTGAGAGAGGGTTGAGAGCTTGTGACAGGCATTAAGACTGAGAAACTCTGTCTAAAACTGTTTACCATGGAAGACCCTCTACCTTCTCTATATTGTAACAATTCTGAATGGCAGCTCAAAATAAATTATTCTACAATTTTAATGACTTTTTTTTAATATTCCCCTCTCCTACTTCATAAACTATTTTTAGTTTTTCTATCAGCAGTGAACAAAACGATGCCCTGATTTCTTTTGCTTTGGCATCTACAAGCACCACCATCTTTCTCCCCATCTCTCCAGTGGCAATTCTGCATATGGCATCACAAATGAACTGTCAGAAGCTTATGAAGAAAAGAATTCAAATGAAGTCTCTCATAGTCCATTTATTCCAGCCTATTTACCCTCACCATAAGTTCCTCTTACCCAAGTATGGTTTCACAGGCATGTCATCAAGCAGCAGATGCAGCAGTCTCTGTGTGTGGGAGCGCTGGCGGTTCAGCGATGTCACTCGCATCTCTATAGCTGCAGTCTTCATTAGCCAAGACGTTTGGTTGAGTGTTGAAATCTCGTGTTCTGGATGGGGATAAGGCAACAATTATAAAATTGAGCATAAATAATATTACTTACTCCAAGGAAAGCCTTTCTCATTTGAGAAAGCTTTTAGAGGATGTCATTATTTATTATTTGCTTAGCAATTGTTTATGAAACAAAAAGACACAGATCTGACAAAAGCCAATAAATGAACATGTGGTTATTTTGAAAACAAATGATACACATACACAACAAAACTGGATACAACGTGTTAGAACAGTCATCGTGGAGAATGCAGTGCTTCATGAGCAAATATGGTCAGTTACAATTTCAGTGAAAATAACCAGGCATTTACCCAGGTGAACTATAGCTTTAATTAAAATTGGTGAGACTGGAACACAGGTCTCCTAGAATCTTCCTAGTCTATATTCATCCAATTCAGATTCCTAAGTTATATAAGAATCAGCTACAGCACTTTATACATGCTGGATACATGTACTTGAATGCTAAGTTTACTGTCTTTGAACAAAAGACTGATGGTCAAGCACCTGATAAAGTACATTTATTCAGTTTAAGACACCTGAGAAATATTGATTTGAAATATAAAACATACCTATAAGCTTGAAAGTACTTTATTCAAAGAAAGGGACGATACAGGTGGTTACAACCATCAGCCTTATATTCCCTTGGTTCTTTGTAATACTCTTTTCAGTATTTTTTCTTAGGTAGCATAATCTAACAAAACTACAATGACAATCGCAATACAGATTAGGATGTGGCTCTGGAGACTTGGTGCATTCCAAAGTTCACATTCTTTTCCAAAAGTTTAGCATTAATAATCTGAACTTCTTAAGTAGGGAGAGTTCAATCTTTAAAGAATTAAAAGATTAGCAGAGCCTGCAACTCGTTCAGTTTAATAATGCTACCTATGTTTCTTCTTTCATTCCTAATGAGTCAAAGAATGCATTGAATTTTAAGCATGCACAATCTTATCGTAGCATAAAAATTACCTTTGATAGAAAATGGCAAGTACTGAAGTTGAGTGAATAAGAAATCCTGACTGGTCCTCAGATATCTCATAGTTGGACCTGAAGTGTCGGAGCATGCACACAACTGATAGATCACCTGACAATCAAAAACAGTAGAGATCCATGTATGGAATTTATTTTAAAAACAAACCAACCACCAAATCAAAAGAAGCATAATACTGTTTTACTGCTCAAACAATATTACCAGTATTTACAGTAAGTCTTCCATCAGCTTTCTTCAAAGTTGAACATATTATTTGTAACAGATGGTGAATTATGATATTAAAGGACTACCAGCATGTGTATACACAATGGCTATTTGTTCACAACACGACACTAGATAAGCCTGTTTGTTTAGCTCACTTAAAAATGAGTGTCTTTGTCTGCACATCCACCAAGACAGGAAATGTAATAAATTTTCCTCACTTCTACAGAATTGCCTTTTGCTTTTAATAGCGTTTAAAATCTTTTCTAGAGTCCATGGATTTTCAACATGATACAAGTGTGTAATCATATGATTCGATGATTTAAGTGCAAGCACCAGCTACCTTGCACATCCATCTAACTCAGATGTCTCCCCCACCTCACCCCCTCAGCCATACATACATCCGTTCTCTCATGGCTACAGAATAAAGCGGAGAATTTCATTGGCTTAGTTGGAGTTATATGTTACCTGCTTTCAAACTACAGTACTTCCAAAATTTAAAAAAAAATTTAAAGATTGGCATATTGTCACAATGGACCAAAAATATTTAGGTTTAGTTTTATAAGTATGCCCTCATTCCAAGTTTCTGACATGAGTGCAGATTCTTTGATTTCTGTGATGCTACAAGATAACATTTTTGCAAACAGAAGAAGGTAAAACAGAAAGAGTTCAGTGTATATAAAAACCCAACATACTCATCTGAAAAATGAAACTATTATCAGTCATCAACCATCTGTGTTCACCAGCCAAGAAGTAGCTAATTTTATTTAGAGCCTACTTTCAGTATATGCCAACAGAAAATATGCTGAATACCTGGTAACAGAGTTCTGCAAGATGGGGAGATTCCCGAACTGCTGTAGGCCCATTCCTTGTTTCAGTACCCTTCTCCAGTATGTTCAAAATAGCATGAAGGCAAGTCCGTGGGCAACCCAAGACACCTGAAAAGAGAAAAATAACTTGACATTCTTGATCTTACTTTCCTCCATAGCAAATATAGGTTAGTACACAGAAAAACAGAACCTCAATTGTTCTGATACCTTGTGCTGCACTATACTGCTCCACAGAACTGCCGCAAAAAAATCTGGCAAAGTTTTATCACCACTACTTAAAATCAAAGAAGGAACCATGTTTCAGCAAAAATCTAATAAAAATATTTATAGTTAGTCTGTAGGCTTTTGAGATGCTGGTGAATCCATTTGAATTCTTGCTTTTACACTTTTCAATGAATAGCCATTTGACAATTTCAAAGAACAACTTTAAATAATTCCTGTCTTATTTTACAAATACAGCCATTATATGACTAATGCTCCTAAAGGCACCTGACACTGCAACCAAAGGGAATAGGGGGAAGATTTTAATGCTGAAGTCAAAATCCCGTCTTTTTGCACTTTTCCTTTAGCCAATTATTTCTTTAATCAACCCAGAAAGAGGTCCTGAAGCAGTAAAAGCATCAATAACCAGAGTTCTTATAGGGGAAATAATCATCTGTTTGAACACGTATAATTTATGCTTTAGCAGGAAATTATTATCTTGAGGTAAATGTCTTACAGTCTTTATTTCTTCACATTATTAACAAGACAATTGAAAGATGTGGGCAAGTTTCTCTCACGCCCTTGAGACACATTTCTTCATCACTGATTTAACATATGATATCCTGTAAAATTGTGTGGGTGCAGATCAGTTATCTGTATTGTGTAACTACTGAATTTCAAAATATCCAAAGAAATAAAATTCAGGTCCTAGCTACTCTTCCATTTAGAACTACGAAGAACTAAAAACTGCTAGGCCATAGCATCCAATACAAACCTAAAGATAATGAGAAATATTTTTCTCTAAATAACTAAAATCGAATTATTCAATGTTTGTTCAAACTTGTTTATATAAAACACCCTTTAAAACAGTTGAGAAATAACCTTGTATTTCTGACTGGAAGAGACACCATGACATGTCAACACCAAACTACTGCTAGGTTATGGTATCAGACCAATGTTCACAGCTTTAGACAGTTGGGTCTTGAAAACTTCCAAACATGAAGACTGCATGACCTCTACAGCCAACTCGCTTCACTGTCTGCTGGTGAAAACGTTTCTCCTATATTGAATTTGAACCTCTCTTGTTTCAATTTATGCCTACTGCCTCTCATCTTCCTGCCACACTCCTCTGAAGAGTCTGGTTTTATCCTCTCATCAATGCCTTTGCAGGTATTCAAAGGCTTCTATTAGGTCCCCTCAAAGCATTTCCTCTTTTCCAGACTTCCCTCAGTTTCTCCTCACAGGCTGAGTGATCCAGCTCCTTGATCATCTCTGCTGGACTTGCTCAGTCTGTTTTGTAAAATAAAATTTAGAAACGGAGGAGGAGAAGAAACATAGTGACCCACTGTTACTCTCACCAATTCAACTTTAAAGCAACAGAAGTGATATTTCTAAAGTTTGCATTGTCATATATTATATATATACTTAATATATTCATATATTCCCAGCACTAGAATGAAACCCATCATGTTCTAAAATGCTTTCTTCTACAACGTTAAAGAACAAAACTGGTTTTCTATCCTATAAATAATTTTCAACAGGAGTTTGAGGAGGGACAGGACAGTAGCCAAGTAGTAGAACTAATCCAGAGTGACAATCTGTTTTGTAGATTCAGATGCTGTTGTATGTAGGTACTACTTGGATCATCAAATCAATTTCTTTGTACTGGGGACACAACTATGCTGTATTAAATAGCAAATAAATTACTGTTTCACTTCTAAAGTACCATTTTCCCTCACAATTCTAATTTCAAGTCTGTTCCAAAATCCAACTTAAACAAAGAATCAAATCCTGAAGTTGTTTAAAGGCCGCATTGGAGTACTAATATTAATGTAGCTTTCGAGGACTTGAACAAGGCCTGTTGTCTTATTCTTAAAATGAAGAGGAACTGCTTTTCCGTATGACTTTTCAAATAAATATTCTCAGTGTTGGTAACAGAGTTGATTAAATGGCAGATCAACCTCTACTCTGCATACCTGGATCTTGCAAATTTGTGGTGCTGACAGGTTTCTTTAGTTCGAATCCCAAGAGATACAGAGCAAGGCTGGGAGGACTGCACTCAAGAGAGGTGATAAGGAGATTCAGAATATGGATCCTTGTTTCATGATGGATTTGTGCCCGCTTCTTTTCAGGCTCCAGCTCTTCATTAGAAAAAGAAAAGAAAAAAGGAGAAAAAGCAGATGTGGTGAATAATGAAGTAAAAAATCCATCTAATAGAATAATCCTCACTGTCTTCAAGTTACATACAAGAATGTTGAGGGATCAACTTATATTACTGCAAAGGGATACAAGAACAAAATTCCAAATTACTGTTAACACAGCTCTAAATAATATATCCAAAGCAATGTTAAATACTTGTCTTCTGAAAACAGACTCAGTTTGTAGTTGGCTCATCATACTGTGGACATATTTTAACAAAACAAAGGTACTTTCCATTCTGTTCAAGGTCCAATGCCACAGAAAATAGAGGAAGATTGTTTCCTGGTTAAAAGCACTTTTTACATCACTTTCATTAATTTCATTCCATGCAAAAGACAACTGTTTAAGCCATTTTAAGAAGCCTTTTACATACCCTCATCTGGATTAATTAATTCTTCTGCATCTTCATTGTCTAAACATTCCACGAATCCAGCCATCAGCTTCTGGCTAACACTCTGTATTCAACAATGGAAGGATGGAAATGAAGAGAATTTTAAGAGTATTAAACCAAATACTTTTCATAATTCCGTTCATGTAAGTTGACAGAACTGCTAGACAAAAATTACATAACCTACTTAATAAGCAAGAGTTAAGAGTCACAGCTGTTCTAAGAACAGGTTAGCAATTAGCCAGTGAACGGAAAAAAAAAATCCACTGTTGTTACATATGCTAAATTATTCTCACAGATTGAAGACCATAAAGTTACAAAAAGATCTCCGTATCTCAAAGAATACTGCCTTTTCTCTTCTTGAAAACATTCATGGTTTTGTTTTTTTCAATTAATGAAGTAACTGTTTTTCCAATGCCACAGTGAAAGACGTTTTAGAGGTGGGTAGATATAAAACAAAACATATATTTTAATGTAGTTAACCTAGAAACCTATCCTTTAGAGAAACATTATGAAACTCCAGTATTTCTCCATCAGTTTCTCTTTCCAGATTCAAAGAAACAGATACTCACCTGATCATGTGTGAAATCACCAACTAGTTTTATCTGGATGTTGGAATTATCAGAAATACAGCACAAAATCTTGGCACTCTCAAAAGCCAGTTCAGGATTGCTGTTTCCATGGTAAAGATACCTTCAAAGACACAAGATTATGGTAATGAAATTGTTGAGAATTTTACTTTTCCAAGATGGTAATGCACAGTTGAGAAATTAAACAACATTTAGAACTAAAACATTTACAAATCAAATCACATGAGATAACATTAAAGCTTCAAACAAAATATCGCTCTATATGAAACACCAAATGCTCGTCCATCAGGAGAGATGAGTAGGTTGAGTAGGGATAATAACCTTTCCTGGAATTTTTACCATTCTTTTTATCCACAATCTACATTAAATACTGCAGCATAAGTTAAAACAACTGCTTGCAGGCATTTAATACAGTTAAGTAATGGACAATACTGTAAGACATGGCCAATAGCAACCAAATGCATTTAATTTTCCCACTCTGTGACAACTGAAGCCTGGGGCAAAACGAAATTACAAGCAAGAGAATCATTGCACATAAGGTAGACAGGAAGAAATCATGAGAGGGGGAAAATTCAGAAGGAAGAACCATAAATACAGATTCCAATCTCGCACTAGGACAAATCACAGATCGTACCACCTGTGAAGACATCTCCCCCCACAAAAAAAAATTCACAAGATGCTCTGTGTAAAGAGAAGCACTGGCTAGTAAAGCTAATGAAAGGATCCAGGATCCAAACACTTCTGTGCCTCCAAAACTCCTCCCTCTCATTACTCTGCACACACCTGGCAATATTCACCACATGATCTGCCTTTTTAGTGCGAGGATTGATTCCTTGAAGCAGCTGCTCCAGTGGTGTGACAATAAGGGAAAGGTGGCTCTCCCGCAAAAGATCCATAAAAATATTCTCCTTCTGTAGGGTTAAGTTTAGAAGTGCAAGGCAATACTGTACAGCTTTCTCTAAATGCTTCTTCCCTGCAGTGCAAAAGAACATAAGAAATACAAAGCAGCAGCTGAATAGACTAAATTCATAAATGTCATTCATCAAGCCTTGCACCGAGGACAAAAAACCTGTCAGTGGTTTACCAGTAGGAAAACTTCCCCAAAACACAATTTTTTAATATGCAAGAGATACAACCATCAAGTTACAGATATGCAATGTTAGCTTTAAATCCTACTTATGATATTTTAACTTCACATGAAAAACGAATTCTAGGCACATACCAGGAAATGGAGCGTAAGTATCAAGCTGCTTAACCCCTTCTTCTAGCAAACTAAGGCAAAGTTCCAGCATTGGGGACTCATTCAACAGATGATACATCAAATTGAATCCAGGTGGTTTATATGCTATAATTTCTTCTCCTAAAGACAGAAGGAGGAAAAAAAAAAAGTAACCTCTAATAAAAAACCCCTTCCATTACTCAAGATAGCATAAGCTACAAAACCTAACAGCCCCCATGGTTCTAAGCAACATCCTTGGCAAACAGTCTTCAGAGATTTTCTTTCTATAGAAGCCATTGAGGTAATTTCAAAAGTTTGGGAAGAGTTGTAATGGCAATTACCATTACTTTTCAGTATCTAATAGCACAATTTCAAATTTAACCCCAAGTAGATGCGACCAAAAAGAAACTGGAAAAAGTTTAGATCCCCCCCAAACCTGCCTGAAGACCCCGGATGAGGGAAAAAGCATTTCCAGAAGTCAAAGAGAATGTCCACTGAGCTCCTCGTCCTCACAGGGTAGGGATAAACTCCCACGACAGTTGTAACAATGTATGCAAAAATGAAACTACTAGCCTAAAATTCAAAGACCTTCACCATATGAAATAAAAGGAAAACACTAATGCTTCTAATTTATCTAGGCTCTTCATAAAGTGTGGTACATAAAAGCAAGAAAACAGTAAGAACCTTTTTTAACATGCAAGTGAGAACAAGGGTATGGTTTCTTTTGGTACCAGCTTTAAAAGTGCCCTTCTTCCATTCATTTCATGTGTACCACTCCATCACACACCAACAGACAAGCCATGCCACTGTGGAGCCACATCCTGAATCCGTTCGAAAAATGCATCTACTCAAAACTACATTAACCCATTTCTCCAACATATCATGTAACCCACAAATAATCATTAACAAGTAGAAGGACTAGCTGAGGACAGGAACGAGCTAACAAATTCTCTGAGCCAGTTATGCTGCCAAGTATTCTTTGTCAAAGTATGAGGCACAGAGGCCTTCCAACTCTAAAGTTGTTTTCAATTCTGAACTGGTTCTCACAGCACTGCTACAAGAAAATCCACAGGCGTCACGATGGAATTCATGCTAATAAACTTCATATTAAGAAAAAAAAATTTAAAGTCCAAATAAGCCTACAGATTTCCTATAATGAGGCACCTGTCATCTACTTTAGCCTTTTAAAGAATAGTTGATCAGAATTAAATTACTTCAGGTCACAATTCTACTGCTACTGTCTGCTTTGAATAGTTAATATATCAATAATACTACTAATAAAGGCTATCTCAAATACAATGACACCTTTGAATTAATCCTATAAATAGTGGTGATTTAGATATAGACCAAAGAAGCCCAGAAGAACAAGCCAAAACCGAAGTGTTGTTCAAGTGTCAAATGTTGCTCTTCAACCAAATCAGAAATCAAAGAGACAGAAGTTATCCTCCTAGTAGAGATAGGGAAGTAGAAAACAGTGTACATGAAACCCTACTGAGTCAGCAATGCAGATCTCAATACTACGTGGAAATTTTTTTAACATCTTCCTATCTTAAAGTCTTGGTCTAGCTTTCCACCAGCTTATTTGCAATATTAAACAAGATCCCAAGATAGAGGCGACAGAACAGAACAAGTTACAATTCTGTCTGTCAGTGAACGAATAAACATGCTAACCTTGTAACTCCACATATTGGTCCACAAAGTCTTCAAGTTGAGGTTCGTAGTCCCGCAATAATTTGTAAAACACTTCCAGGACTACCTCAGCTACTTCCCACTGCAGATAATCACAAAACAGAGAAAAAAAAAATCATACACAGAGTAAAGACTGACACTGCAACAACAAGACCAAGATGACAAAGAAAACAACACAGTGCAGTGATGTACGGGACAGAAGGATGGCTAGTATTTCAAAATTAGATAGTCATGCAAACAACACTATAATTCATTATGTCAAAGAATCTGAAGTGAAATGGAATACTGAAACAGATTTCTTACCTATTTTAGGCTCTATTATACAATATACATATTAGAATATTGAAACTCTAAGCAATAAGGAGTTTTTATTAGGTATACAGCTAAGAATAGATCAAGAATAGCCAGCTTCCAGCATACACTTAAGCATGTGCTTTCATCCAGAAGTATTGTAAAACAAAGCCAAATCACTTGGTTCAGCAAATCAGAAATATTTTCTGAGGTAACATTAAGAAAAGGACAAATCTGACTTGTATATTTGGGCATGTAATGTTCAGAAGTCATTAGCCATGTAATAGACTCGCAGAATCCTGTAGAGCAAAATGAAATTTAGGAATACAAGCTTCTTTTTTAAAAGATACTCTATACAAACTCCTTTGAAGTATATCCTGACCCATGAGTTGACATATCACCTGTTTACAGAATCAAAACACTATGAAGTGCTCTAGGTTACTTTTGCTGCATCAAACTTGCACAGCTTTCTCAAACAGATCTAAGCCACATCAACAGCTACATCCTAAGAAAAAAGATATTTTCAAACAAAAATTACTTTTTCAGCAGCTCTCCGGTAAGCTCTGGTGCGGAATCGGAGAAACACTGAATCCCTGAGGAACTGGAGATAGGGATCAAAGCCTGGTGGGCGGAGACCTGCTCCCAAGTTAGCTGGGAATGAACTCTCCACTAGTGTGCTGATGAGTCGACAGAAGGCGCGAGTTAAAGGATATTCCTCACATCGGGATTCAATCTCATTCAGTTCAACCTTCCCAGGAGGACAGCAAAAACAGAAGGAGACAAATCACAGATTTTGGGGGAGGAAGAAACATGTGAGAACAAATAATGGAATAGCATCATCTGTGACTTACTTTACAGTGAATTACTTAGCAGCTTTTCTGCCTACAGTACAACACAAACAGAGCAAAAGCAGCAAAGCATCAGTACTGTTATTTCAGTTCAGCAATACATGTTCATTCCTCTCTGAGCTGCTAGAAGATATGCCTCAACATTTACCTACTTCACTTTCATTTCCCACTGTTCTTAGAAGCAAAATGAGCTGTACCAAGATGTAACAAAAGTGAGCCCACTTTAGGAAAATCTTAGTACGAAGCGCTCATGAGGAATTTGAGAGTTTAGATGCTGTTCTGTTACTAGTATGAAGCTGAACTAGGTGCAAAATGGATAAAATTTTCCAGAAATTACAAGCAGGCTTGAAAGTAAATTACAAAGCAGTGAAACAACATCATCTATTAGGAAAGTTTCCCGTGGGCACAGCAGTAGATGCAGCCTCTGCAAATGCCTCCCAAATGCATATGCAAATGATCAAGAGAGGCTGCCTAGGTACAGAGAATCTCTTACCTCAATACCAATTGCTTGTCCCTGGCCTGGACTTCTCACAGTTTGTAATATCTTCAAAACAGAAAGAGAAATGAAAATAAACAACACATTTCACACAATCAAAGTGCATCTCCATCATTTCTATCAGGAGTAAAAAAAAGATACTCATCACATTTTAGATCTAAGAAGAGGTTTTCTAAATCCTTCTAAAGATAAAAAGCCAAGATTTTTCTCTCTGAGAGGCTGGATTATGTTTGACGTGTATGCTTCCAGCTTTACATTCTCCAAAATCTGCATCACGTTTTCACATTAATGATTTTTATCTTATACTGGATAGGGGAAAGACATTTCCCTCATTATCTCTTACAACAGTGTATTTTAAGAAATATTATGAATTAGGATGCAAAGACGGTGAGATGTCTATTGTCAGGGTCTCTTATTAGCAATTAAAAATAAGGCAGCGCTTGCAGTTCAAAGAGGACTGGCCATTAGTATTTCTGGATAAACCTGTATTTATGTAAAATAAGCACAGCCAAGGAGATCTCTGAGATGATACTGTAATTTCCAAAATCGTTCCAAAGCATTAACTACATTAAAAAAATTATATTCAACAACGGCAAAAAGAAAATTTAGGAGGAAATGCAATACTATTTCATATACGCTACTGGCAATTTCAACAAACTAGGATTCTACAGTTTTAAGCACTGAAAATGCTAAAATACCTGTGTATATTCCAGGGATTGCCAGAGTGAAGCAGCTATTTCAGGAGATCTTCCAAAAGCAGTAAGGGTTTCTAATAGCTCTGCTTTCAAAATAGGAGGAATGCTGCACTGTAGAAGTCCCAGGATGACCACTACTGGTGTCCACTGAGGGTGCTCACAAAGAGCCAAGCGAGCATTCTCACTCTACAGAGTTCAACAGAAAACAAAACTGCAGATTATTACTTTGAAGGTTTTTCATGTCTTACAATCTCTAATTCACAGTTCAGTACCAAAGACTCTGCTTTGTACCAGAAGGTACGCAAAATGCCAAAAGAATAGCAGACAATTCCAAAGCCAACCATTGTAGTTAAACAAAAAGCCAAGTATAGAGACTTACAAGTACTAAATTGTGCCTATCCACACAGAAGAATTATTTGGATAATACAAGTGTCTCATAACAACCCACCTTTTTCTAGTGGACACATATTCATGGAATTGGTCTTTAAGTACTTACACTCTAGCAACTTCTTCAAGCACGGGTAGAGGGACTTTTATTAGTATTTCTATTACATACTTTCTGTATACTCCTATCTCTAGATATTTCTATGAACTTACACTGCATTTGGACATTTGCTAGGAACTTGTAGCAATTTTAGTCTAAGAACAGGATCATCGCTCATGTAAGCTCACTAGAGACTCTGAGAGGAACCACTGGACAGGAACAAGCCTTTAGCCTCATCAAATATAAGAACAAATTTATCTTCATCCCAAATTATGATTTGATGGTGCCAGGAAATATTAGTTTTAAGAGTTCCCTTTTCTCCATGCATATCCAATGCTGATATTACAGTTCACACAGGATCACCCCATTATCATTACCACCAAAGATGATTTAAAAAATATTTTGTTTCACTGATCTGTCTTGTGTTTGTGTCAGCAAAACCATGGCTATCTCACTGTATCACAGAACTTTTAGGCTGCAAAGTCTGGTGGATATTTAAGAGCAGAATTCTACACTATTCAGAATTACACAGACAATTCACAATACAAAATTATGCACTGCAGTCTTATTCTCCTGGAATCCTCTTCCAGTCAATTCATTCAAAACACGTCCCCTTGGTTTGGGGACATTTTCAATCATAACCCTGGAAGCAAGTTTCAAAGCTGATCAGTTTCCTTGCCAAAATTCTACCACTTCCTTTTGAATTCAACTATTACTTTTGTTATTTCAAACTCATAAATAAAGGCAAAGAACTTTCCTACTCCTTAGTGATTTATTGCAGACATACCTCACTTCTGAAAGACATATCCATGACCACCAGCAGAGTCTAGGAAGCAAGAAAATCAGCAATACCAGCAACACAGGAAAAGGCATCGTCTCTTTCTGCTTCACCTACACCTTCAGTGTTTGGTCATTACAGTTATTCCTGATGCTTCCCATACTTTTGGAATTTACTAATAAAATGACAGCTGCTAGGTAAATTTCCCTTACATACTTTTCTAGTCAAGGAGAATTTCACAGCTGAATGATGATGATTTGCAATGAAAAAGAAAAGTATTAACAAAGAAAGCCAAATAAAAGGTTACTTACCCAATTGACTATAACAGTGGTCAGCTGTAAAAATGCAATCAATCCATCCTGTTCTTTCTGTGTGATGCCTCGGAGAGGCAGGTGACGGTACTGGACACTGTCTGCACTTGGCAAGTCTTTCCTTAAGTGCTCATGATAAAGCATCAAAGAGTGGAAGAAATGCTCCCAGGAGACAGGACTGCCACCTGCTCCTTGGATGTTTTCCGCTAGAAAAATGACAAACAGGTGACAAGATTTTCTTTTGACTCTTTCACAGGGTGAAAAGCAGGGTAGCTAAATTTAGGAGGAGGACTTTCTTATCTAAAGGAAAAAGTGAAGTTCAAAGAAAAGTTATTGTTTCCAAAATTAATCATTTAGGTTTGGGCATTTTTGCTTGTTTATGGGTTTTTTTTTGAGACAGAAAGGTGCTAATATGAAAAACTAGTACAAATAAGTTTTCTGTTTAATGAATTGGAATCTTTGCAGCATTATTTGTATCTTCAAAGTAGGGGGGGGTTTATAATTTGACAAATGCAAAATGAAGGCAAAACACAGGACTGACTAGCATCCCTTACTTTGAGAAAGTGGTATTATATTATATGTACCAAGAAATTCTAACTGAACAAAGTGCTTCTGAACAAAGTCAGCTCAGGAAAGTTACAGTGTATATTTTGTAAATATAGCTAACTTTAAGACATTACTCATTTTTTGTTTTATAATAACCAACACTGACATTCTGCATTTCTTATAGTGTTAAGACACAGGGATTTTTAAAAAAAGCATTATTTCATTAGGTAAATTGCTTGCTAAGGTGCTCAGTCATCTAATTACCTTATCTGCCAGGTTTTTTTTTTTCAGACTACACTTTCAAGTAAAGCCTTCCAATTTCGTCTTTGTACTAATAATGAAATGTTAAAAGTATGAGGCCACAATTCATCTCAAATGAGTCTTTGCACGTCTCGAAAGAAAAGGAGTTGAGAAACAGCTGAAGTGTCACTTCTCTTACCATGACTACTGCCATTGACTTTTAGCAAACTAAAGCAGTAATGAGCACACTGAGGCCCACTAGCCAGTCCCCGCAGCATTTTCAAGTATGGGATGTAAATTGTGGAAGGAAGTAGATCTCCCATTTGCCTAACAAACTTTGACAAGACAACCTAGAACAAATAAAGATCAGTGTTTTAAAAAAAAAAGTAAATCTGGGTATTTTAGGAAAACATTAGGCAGCAAAAGTCAGAAAACAGATTCTAATGTAATCAGGGCAGGGTAGACAGGTGGAATGACAACTCCAATTAAAAAAAAAGTTCCTTTGTAGACTGGCCTATTCAGTTAGATATGTTTGAAAGAGGAACTAACCAAAACAACTCATGTGACTGCAAAGTATACTAACTCTCCAATTCTGTACTTCTAGTGACAAAATTTACTTCAGCTCCCAAACATTGAACAGGAGTATTATTAGCACATCTTACAATGCAAGTTAAGTGAGACCAAGAAAGAATCCACTGTGCTTGTCAGATACCTGAACAGTAACTCACACACAGTGGTTCCTTTCAGGGTCATATTAGGCTGCTTGCAGATTGCACCTGGCCCTAATTTAAGTTGCCAGTATTCTGGGTGGGTCTTGGGATGTGTCTATTTGCCTCGTACTAGGTTTTGCCTAGCACTGCACAGTCCTTCGAGAAGCACTGAGGGCTGACAGCACCCCAGGTATCCAAAGAGTTTTTGGAATGCCTGCTTTATCTGCGTAGATTGTTTCTTCACTCTAATTTTAAGTTCTGTCTCTTACAGACTACAATTTTTGAACTTTAAATAATTAAAATATTCTTAGGATTTTTTACCCCTAAAATACTATCAACTGCAGTTAATAAAGTTTTTTTTATAGTTAAGGAATTTAACTTCTCAGTTACATGAAAAAGGCATGTACAAGTCATCAGACAAAAAACACGAGAGAACTATCAGAATCCATTTAGCAACTGTAACAGAACAAACCTAAACAACATTTTCACAGAGGTTTGTTAGTACTCTTTCCTTCTAAGTTTATTGACAGCCACAAATGGCTGTCAGTAGCTCATTTTACAGCAAGCAACAACAACCATGCCATGCAGAGCAGGAGACATGCAGGTAAGTCCCTGAAAAAGGCTAAGGTCTTCTTAGAAGCTATCTGTCATAATGATACCAAAAATTTTGTTGCTTGAGGGTTTTTTGTTACTTTAGTTTCAAGTTACTAGTAATTACTCAAGAAAATCTAGATAACCTGGCGCTGAGGGGGCCGCTGGTGAGCTACCCCGAGGTAGGACCCCATGATGGTGGATGTCTGCAGGGGCTCTGACGGACACCAGTACTCGTGAGCAAGCTCCAGATTAAAGGGGTCTTTTCTGTACAACTCAGCGATCTGTCAGGAAAAGGAAGGTGTTAGAAAAGCATCATCTCCAGGAAGGAAAAACAATTACTTCAACAGTAAGCACTGCTTCTAGATTAGCTTAACGCATCTGAGAGGCAAAGCATCCCAGGGCTGGTGTTCTAGTTCTTAAAACCTTCTGAAAATGACAGCTTCCAAATAACAGTATTGGAACTAGTGACAGCCAGCGAAATTCAAAATGCACATATCAGTGAAAATTTAATAACTTTCTATTCAATTATTACAGATTAAATCATTGCTAAGAAAGCAGTGTCATTTCTCCTTAAATAACCATATGCCTACCTTCATATACTAATTTTACAAGTTAGCCAGTGAACATACAAATTTCTCAGAGTAAATTTTTATTTCTAGTTTTTCATTTAAGTTCACTATATCTCTCTGAGCTGCTTAAGAAAGCATTTCACTACAGATTTTCCTGCTAATAACCTAACGGAGTATCTTTGGAAAAGACTGGTAATACAAGTTTTTAAGTTATCAGAAAATATAAAACACCTCAGCTCAATATGCAAATCTGTTTTCCAATATGGATTTTTTGGAAAGTGCCGTTAAGTAGCCTTAATAGCTAATATTTAAACAAATATAATTATTTTTATTTCCATTCTATTTTGTTTTTATTTTCTCTATTTTATTAAAAATATGAAAGAAAATCTTTCTTTTAAATGTACACTTATGGTCAAAACTCTACTGAAATCAGGAATTTGTAATTCCACCAGCCTTGACGAAGTCACCTTACCAAGCCTACTCTACAGCAAATACAAAACGGTCTTCTAAAATTCTCATTACAAATATATCAACACATGAGAATTACTTTAACATTTCAATTACTTATCAGAGTAATTGTCAACAGTGGGGTAAAACCTCTAAAACATAAGGAAGAACGCACTATTTACTTACTAAAAAATAATTACATGACATTAACATCAGAAACCAAGGCAGTAAATTAATTCTTTCATATGAAAAATTACAGAGAAGTGTCTATACTTAAGGAAAAAAAAGTTAATCTCAAAAGGGAAAGATCCAGCACCATATGGTATCATTCGGATACAGGTTTTCAGGTGACAAATGAAAGCCATGATCATTATTTTTCACAGTAATTTAGAAGAAAATAGGGCTTACTAGCAGCATTAAATGCTCCAGATCTCTCCGAAGGGACATAGGTGGGTCGTTACCCATCTGAATACTCATGTGGATCATGCGAGCATCTTCATCAGCACGATTTCTCAGCTGTTTCACCTACAGGATTTATGAAGTGGAAAAAGAAACAGTGGTCTATATTTAGCTAAGAATGAAATAGAACAGAAATAATGGATTTGTCTATACGGCCTATTAAAACTAAGAAAGCAAATGTACTTGCACGAACATGACAAGAATACTCCATTTTCTGTTTTTTCAATCCTCTCTCCTCCCCAAGAGCTTGCACTCAAAGTTATAGTCAATCGCTTACTGCCAAAGCCCTCAGTGCATAGCAAAAGCCCTGAACTTACATCACAGGAGTTTTTCCTAACTGACTTCACCAGGTACTTTGGTTTGGCCCCAAAAGGTAGATCTGGACCACTATTCACAGGGAGTGAAAAGAAACATGAAACAATGCAAAATATTGATTCCTGTATATAGATCTGTGGATAGCGCCTTTCATCACCATTAAAGACTAATTCTACTTCCAGCTACTTTATGACTTGAAAAATTCTGAACTGATGCAACTTTGGAGTTACTCTGTCTGAACTAGAAGCATTATCACATGTCAGTAAACACCACAGGAAAAACAAGAGAGAAGAGCAAGAAGAACAGCAGTAATTTTTTTAAAAAGTAGCCATTTAATCAGCATCCTAAACTTCTTTGTGTTAAAAAAGCTAATTACTAAACAAAAGCCAGCTGACATTTAATTTTAAATTCAAAGAGCTTTTGACATGAGACCCCAACAGAGGCTTATAGAAAGCAAACAGACATGAGATTAAAAGTTAAGTTTTGTTAAATATGAAGGAGACATTGAAGAGCAAGAAACAGAAGCAAGCAACCAATTCAACACATAAAAAAATAAAACATGGTGACAGTCAATAGAGAATTTCCAGTTCATGGTCTATAATATATCTCAGTGTGCAAAATTAAATGAGCAGCAAAATAAAAGTGTCTCATCAAGAAAAAATAGTTAAAAAGTAATAATAAAAAAAAATTAAAAACTAGAAATAACTGTGGAAAGGGTCAAAGCAAACTAGCTAAATCAGTATACTAACTGAACAAGGACAAAACTGAATGTTGATAAGTTAAATGATCAATTATTTGAGGTAGTAAAGCTAATTATCAAGTTCTGAATGAATTGCAGTCAACAAAAAGGTTTACCCAAATCATCACTGGCAAGCAGCATAAATGCTAAAACTACGCAGAAGAATTATTAAAATGCTGACTTAGAGATGAAATAAAACTGAACAAAGGTTATACAGATACACAAAGCAAAACAAAGATCATACAAAACAGACACTTCTTTTTACCTAAAATTTGCGATTCAGTAAAAATAGCTGAGGACATAAGCCAACCACTACCTAAGAGCAGTAAAGACAAAAAGTTGCCTCGTAGGGCTATATCCCAATTGCCTACTAACAAAGTCTTTCCTGTGAAACGACGAGTACTGGCCTCTAGCAAACTCGCATACAAGTCAATGGTCTCATTTTGGCTTATACCCTGTATTACAAAATCCTACTTGCAATAAACATCTCTCTTCATCTTCAGGCATTAGCTACAACCAACTGTAAATCTGAGGAAAAAAAAAATGAAATGGAAAAGAAATATTCTTCCCAGAGATAAAGCATCCAAATTCATAATGCAATGAAGATAAAATATACCAACAAATCAAACAGCAGCCTTGGGATTTTCAGGCAGTTCTGTGGCTACAGGAGACAGGGTCACATCTGTTCTAAATTTAATATGGCAGAAAATTCAGTCAGGGTCAGTCTCCAGCCACTCATAAAATTATAGGGAGACACTTCTTTTGTAAAGCAATACCATTAAATGAACTGTCTCAAAAAAAGGTCCTCAGTTCCAAACTTGTTTGTACCTGATTGTTTAAGGGTATTCCATAAAATACACCTCACATATTCCCCATATATTCAAAAGATTCCTAAGGGCTACTGTGTCTGTATTACAGAAATCACCATTGTGTGCATCCTTCAAAGGATGTCCAAAGCCTCTTAAAAAAATGGTAACTGTTGGGTGCAGGCAGCCATTGCAGCATAAATACAGCAGTAATTTATCAATATGAACTTGGTGGAATTGACATTACACTTGTTCTATGGACATGCTGTGAGTTTAAAAAAAAGCTTGAGAAAACAACATGCAACACCAACAGATTATAAATAAATTAGGATTAAACCTCAAAGTATAAACACATCTACAACATGTTTATATATGCTCTTAAAGGTTCACGAGGCTCAAATATTGCTTTTCCTGCCACTATTGTTCACATTATGTAAGGTTCTAATGAACAACATCTTTTTTAAAATCCTTTTTGCACATTGAAAAAAGTAATTATTTGGCAACTCCAAATACATCTCAACAACACAATGAAGGTCACAAAATAAAGCCTCCATCAATTAAATAGAAGCATTTTCATGGAATTTTGATTTTCCTGTTTAATTACAAGATCTTGCACAAATGAAACTTGTAATTCTTTAAAAACCCTTTTGCAGCATTTCTCTTAAACTGAAAACAGTTGCTTATTTTCACAAAAATTGATACTTCCAAAACAGCAGAATCCCTCCCCTAACATGTGGAAAAGACCATTAGCAAAAGAAACTAAAAATGAGAGACAAAAACTACAACTTAATTTAGGTTACACTACTGTCTGGATCAAACAAAAAAAAAATTTAAAAATCAATACCCACATGCATAGCCATCAATTCCAGCATTCATTTAAATTTTAGTCATGAAAAACAAACACCACTATGACCATAAAAGCTTGTTTTGCAAATCTCACCACACTGAAGTGTTTTAAAAACCACGTTCTACTTCAGTGTGGAAAACAAACCCCAAATATTATGGCTTCTATAAAATGAACAACTTTGCTGAAGTGCAGGACCTCAAGCTGAGGCTGATGTCTGAATCTCTATGCTACCTTGACCAAATATTAGAAATATAGAAGAGATGCCCACATTTTTCAGGAAGTGCTATTCACACAAACAACTTACTTTCATTGGCATGAGTGCAAGGAAGTCTGTGACAAGGTTATGAATTTTGCGAATGTAAAATTCCTCATGGTAGAAATTTTCAGAGGCCACAACAGATTCAGTCAGGAAGAGGAAAACATAATCAGCAATTGCTAGCTCTGCCATTGCCTCATCTGCCTCAGTGAATTCTGCAAGAGCTGGGCAACAAAATTCACAAGAGGGGAAAAAGTAAATAACAATCTGTTACCAAACAAATATATTTCAGGATACACAGCTGACATGAAAATTTACATGCTTCTATCAACTCTGTTTTTTCTACTGTACAGGAGAACAACAGACTGAAAAAAAGACAAATTAATGGCAGATGATGACCTCAACTTCCTGCTTTCAAAAAATGTTACACTGCATATCCATTTACCCAAAAATAGCTAAGGTAGTGAACCAAGAATCACAAACCAATCTTAATTTAACATTAAATATTATGTTTGGATTTTCTTTAATAGATATTTTGAAGTAGACTCAATTTTGACCTACAAGAAAGCTGGAAAGCTTGGGAAGCTCAGAGAGGAAAAAAGAAAACTATAAATAGATTTGTCCTCTCAAGATACTGAGGCCTAACATCTACGGATGTAAAAAAACATAATCAGGAATCTCTTCTGAATTTAAGCATTCAAATGATACTAAAGATGAAAATGAAATCCTTGAATTTTCCAGTACATTAAAATCTCTTTCACTTCAATGTCTAGTAAATAATTACTGCTATATCTCTGTATATTTCAGAGCAATTCAATTCTCGACAACCAAACTCAAATACAGAGAAAGCTTTAAATAAGTGTTAACAGTGATTTTATCATAAAGGTAAGTAATAACACTTCAGAAAGGTAATAGATCCTTTGACTTACAGCACTTGCAAGCTCTGAATACCAATATGCAGCAACTGAACTTCAGGGTAATTTACCTGTCACATCAGAGAATTGGGATATTCCTCGCAATGTCAGTGCCCAGGCTAATCTAACAGTAGCTTGCAGGCCTGGTAATTTCCAGGGCTGAGACTCCTGAAGCCGAGTGTGGATCGTTGCTATGTACTGTCTTTCTGCTAGCAGAGGGAGCCGGTGCATCAAGTCTTCAACAACAGAAACACAAAACCAATACCCAGTAAACAAACGTAGGATTTTGCATGGGTTTTTTTCACCAATTTGTTACTGATCAATAATAAAATTGCTTAAACAACAATTTATCCATCTGTACAATGTAACCTCTGGGAAAGCTGCCAGCGTTACCTTCACGATCCTCTGCACCTTGCTCCAGAAAGCTGACATCAAAGCAGTAAAGGAGAGCCATGAGAAGAGACAAGTTCACACCATCCAGCGAGCCATCGGCTTCCACTGTTACCTTCTCCAGGTAACTTATGAGGATTAGAGTGTCATCCTTACTCAGGGGTGACTGACAGGTCCAGACAAAGAGACTTTCAGCCAAGGACTGTCGGCATTCTTTAATGAGATCAGAAACCTTTAAAAGACAAAAAAAAAAAACCCCAGTAAATATACCTATTCTGGTAACATGTTCAATTTGTCCTCAGTCAATCATGATGACTGGCTTAAACTAAAAATCACTCTAAAGACAGCAGCTACAGAAAATGTTGGGTTTATTTGCTACACAACAAAAGGACACTTCTGCTTGTTAACTGCATTTATATTCCCACATATTTCATGAGAGGTGTGAGTAGATACCTGGGAATATGACCACACACAAACCAGCATCCTTGTCGAGGTCAGGAGACATCAATCTACGTAGAATTTACACAGCTGTAAATGTATCACACAGAAGTCACACTTCCTGTCTCTAATTACACAACTGCACTGGCAGTTACCCCAGATACAGTCAGGCTTTCCCTTGCTCCAAAAAATTAATCTTAAGGTGAAACTAAGGTAAATTAAGGTAATTTAAGATAAATGAGGATATTCTTTCCATAGTGTAAGTGAGGATATATCCATAGTGTAAGTGAGGATATATCCATAGTGAGAATATTCTTTCCAAAGTGTAAGACTAGTTCTTTATTCAGTGGAAAATAAATTGATTTATTATTACACAGAATGATTTTTAGGCAGATCACCCATTAGAAAGGAGCTCAAAATTTAAAACAATAATGTTTAAAATCTTCCTGCTAGAAAAAAATATGCTGCAATTAAGTTCAAGTGTCAATTAAGTTCAAGAATTACAAAGATGACAATGTATTTTCAAGCAATTTTACTTGACTATTAGAAATGCTTCTGTTCATGTTAACACAATTGGATTATTAAGAGAATTATTCACTTGACTCTACTTGGTTTCAATCTGTGCTAATAATTTGTGAATTAACTCACTTTTCTTATGCCAATAGTGCAGATCGTGGTAGTGCTGATAATTTAAAATAGACTTCAGAATTAAAAAAAAAAAAAGAAATTTACACATAGTGTAAATATTAGTCTTAGATTTTTACTGTTACAGTTCTTCACTAAAAATAAGGCATGCCCTAGCATCTAGGAGCAACAGTAAAATAGAAACGCGGGAAGCAACGTGAATCCCACACTGAAACTGCACAAGCTGTGGAGCAGTACCTGTGAGCTCAGACAGTAGCAGACTTTGTGCAAAGGTAAAGAATTCTTTGCAGTCTAACCCTATTCGAATGTGTTCAGTACCACAGAAGAATATCCACGCTCAGTGAATTTTACCTCTTTGCGATGTTTCTCACTGCCCAATCCTCGCTCTTTCTGGAGTTTATCAAATTCATTGTTCAAATCAATGTGAGACACAAGTGTAAGGATCTTCTGAGTCAAACCCTGCTCCATTAGGTCATCTGTAAAGCGTGTTGTCATGGAAATTAACTCTTGACTATAATGGAAAGAATATAAATTTAAAAATTATTCATAGTTTTCCAGTCACAAAGGACATCTAAAATAATGAATCCCATCAAATGTATTTGAAGACAAAAAAATGTACAAATAATTTATATACAGAGAGCAACTAAATGTGCATCACTAATCAGGAGAGCAACTAAATGTGCATCACTAATCAGTAAGCAGTGCAGTCTCAAACCATTATGCTGAATGGGTACAAAGTCTTTAGGTAGCTGTAGGCTCAAGAACATGGAATATGAGAATACAACAGGGATTGGGTACTTTAGATTTCTTTTAAAAGGAAAAAGTACTATATATAAGATGCACATAGATCACAAACTCACAGGCTCTTTCTTACTAGTAAATGCAATTGTCCAGAGACTGCTCTCGGAATTTTTATTTACACTAGAATACATCTTTTCATCTTTCTCTAGCCAACCAATCTTTGTGCATTGGAAGCAAGCAATGTGCACTCCTTTCTTTTTCAAGGCAAAAAACACCAGCATATAATGTTTACCAGCAGATAGTACATTCCTTTTAAGTAAAGGTAGGAGCACAACTCTCTTTTGTGGTACACAGAAAGTCAGAAGACAGCAGGGTTCTCAAATACTGAGCAATCACCACTAGTTAGAGCAACAATGACTGGGAGAATGTCTGAAGCAAAATACTGTCAAAAGGTGAAGTAGCATGAAAGAAATGAAAGTAAAATAAACATCCTTATAATCCAATAAAAAACATGTGCAAAAAATGATTGCTTAAAAAACAAACATGAAAGCAGCTGCATCAGGTTATAAGAAACAAGCAAATATGAGGCTATACATATTCCCTCTAGTCTAATTAGTCCTAAAAGAACTCAAAATAAAGAGCCTTGATCAGCTCATTGCCCTGATACAGACCTGAGTTCCAATGTCCACGTCTTGCCTTGGCGTGACTGGATGAGGGTTCGTAGTGAATTGGCAATGCATCTTTTTCCATCCCAGTACAAAAGAACTGCCACTAGACCTCTTGTAAGGCCAGGAAAATGAGGCTGCTGGTGTTCTCCTAGTGAGTGAAAATCCATAGAATAGTCAAAGAAAGCTGAACATACACGCCTTGATAACAGCTCTAAACCTTTGTATTTCTAATTGACATGCAAATATCGTATTCAAAGTAACTATGGTTATTCACTACCACTTTGATTTGTTTCAGACACTTAAAAGAAACCCCAGATATTTTGGGTGCTATTGGTAAAATTAATATTTAACTTCTAAAACATACAAAAATTGTTTTGAAGTGCAAATCCATAAATATCCTAGTCCAAATGGTATTTGCCACTGATATGTACCCATCTTAACAATCAATTCAAGCCAATTATCATACATGTATCTTTTATTCAAAATTAAATTTTCTATCTGAAATTACATTGAAAATTCAAGTTCAAAATAGAAAGTGAGGCTGACTTGAAGATGGTTTTCCAAAGGTGACAAATTTGCAAGCTACTTCTTTAAAGAACTTTTGAAGTTAATGAATAGCAGCTAGTAATAACAACTAACAATTATAACTTAATAACTCTGAAATCAATCTTCTACCTGCAAAGAATGTGTCACTCTCCAGAATACTTCTCTTACTAATCAATTATTACAGTCACACAGCAATGTATAACTACTACATAATTTGAAGAATCAGTATCTATTACACTGCTTTATGAAAAATTCTCAATCATGTTTTATTTATGTTTAAATTCAATGATACAGAAAGTAAATCACAAAACTTCCTCAGAATATTCCCCCTTTTGCAATAGCTGAGTGTACAAACATTAGGGTTCAGAACACTGCTATCATATGACATTACAGTGAGAACAGATTTCTTTTTAAGAACATTCTGTGTTAAAAGCTAAGGCCTTCACTGCATCATGCATTCACATTAAACATACACTTAAATAAGAAGGCCCGATTTAAGCTGTATTTCTCCAGCTCTTAAATATTTTCCCTTCTCACCAGCTAGAAGGAGCTCAACAGCTGCCAACTCTCCAATATCAAAGAGGTCACTGAGGATAAAGGCTTCTCTGATGAGCTGCTCTGGCAAAAGCCTAGTTCCCTGCTGACCCTGGATAGCAACTCCTTCTGTGCTTGCTTTCTGAATTTTCTCATGCTGCTGAACATTTTTTGGCTGCAAGAGAAACAAGCATAAGAAGTTATTCAAAATGGCAAGATCAAATACTGAATAAAGTTTTACACATTAATCCTTCCTCGCGAATACAGTTCTGTCAGGTTAGGTTGTCATCGTAAAAACAAAGGCAGTGTTTCTAAACAAAGACAGTAAAGGCATCCTAAAAATGCTTCATGCTTGGACAGCAGATGTCTCTTTGTGGGAACATATGAAAAATAATCTTATACAATCAGTGCTGACATTTAGTTTACTCAAAATAATAGAAGTTGAAAGTATACTTTGATGCAATTCTCAACAGGAATTGGTATCAACTCAGTGAAAGACATCTGCATGGTTGCTCAGAAATGTTGTGTTACTCCCAACTATTTTCTGCAGCATTCTTTTTCCATTAAACTGAGATGCTAATATATACTGATGAAACTCTATAGCTGACCTATCAGTTAAAAAAAGCCATCTACTATTGAAGAAATAACACCCCTGACAGAAGATATATTTCTAGTTACTCCTTTATGATCCACCAGCCAAGAAACGGGGAGTCTTTTCACATTACCTGGCATTCCAAACAAGACACAGTCTGTATTTTTTAAGTTCACCTGTCTTGTGTGTTTGTTAATCTGACTGAAACATGAGCAAAACAAGACAAAATAGCTTTGTGCTTTATTTCAGACACACAAGAGTAACAAAAAATGTTAATACCTCACTGATGGATCATCAGATACTTTTACTATTCCTTTCAAAACAGCACTCAAATAATGAGAGAAAAAAAACCATCATGGATAAAATTCTCTGTAGCAGGTACAAAATAATAAGTATGTATTATTTTTTCCCACTTAATACTACTTGTATTCTTACAGCAGAACAAGACTGGTATAACACATCTGCGTTTATGTACTGTAAAAACGTCACATGAAAAGAATGGTCAGGGTCTAAAATGGCATGTAAGACAACAAAATAAGACAGAGCAAATAATCAACTCTCCAACTTATTCCAAAAGAGAGCATTAGTCCAGTACCGGATTTCTGAAGAGAGAAATGAAGTCAGATTTGTGCTTCTTTAAAACTTGATCGAGACGATGCACAGCTTCAGGTTGCCTTTTCCAAATGGCATTCATTACAGTCTGCCATATGTCCTTATATGGACCCCACAAGCTTGCAGCTAAAAGAAGAAATAAAACAATGTATTTGAACTAGAGAAAGGAAGAAAACAAATTATTTATATACTGTTTTCAATAAGTAAACTCTTATTTAGTTTACTGTTACTCTTGGCGTGTCAATATACTGTTACACCCATCAAGAAAAGTATATTTTCCTTTCTTAAGGCACAAAAAAATCCCCAAAACTATGGTCTGATATAAAACTTAATTGCATTTAGGGAGCTAAAGAACCAAAAAAGATGATGTATGCACCTAAATTCTGGTGCTCAAAGTCATCTTATAAGGATACCTACAATACAGGTATTAGGTTGGAAAAGACCTTTAATATCCTAGAGTTTAAGCATTAATCTGGCACTGCTGAGTCCACCACTAAACCATGTCCCCAAGTGCCACATCTACATGTCTTTTAAATCCCTCCAGGATTGTGACTCTACTACTTCTACAGAATACTCCAGAAAAGGACGACCTTCACTATTGGCTAAACAACCCATCAAATCAAAACATACAATACTCTTGGCATGAGAGCAGCTGGCTAAAGAAAAATGGTTTCAACGATTTCCAAAGATTACTACTTGAGTGAGCAAGTTGGGAAAACCAAAAAGCAGTTTAAGCAAAAGCAAGCTATTTAAGTCACCTTTATTGCTCCTACTTTGTCAGAGATGAACCAGTGTGTACTGAGCTAGTCATCTGGAAGGGATGTAAAATCCTGCCTCACTAATCAGAGAAAAACACTGGCTGTCGAGAGAGAACAAACTCCTTTGATTACTCAAACTAAAATTGATATCCCTCCCAACAAACAAAATGCAAATCTCCCAGGCTTCAAAGTACCTCCAGAACTTCAGATCAAAGACTGCCATACTTAAATGGTGAAGTCTACACACTTAAATGGTGAAGCCATTCATGCTGGGTAGCTACACGTGAATTTACAAATGACTGAGACAACACATTTAGTAGTGCCAGTATGGCTGTGTCGGGTCAAGCTGTAAAAAAGGGACAAATCTGCCTTTTCTGAGCATCAGTGTTTTAACTCATACAATGTTACCACTGCCTAGAAATAGCTACTACTGGATGCATAATTTCACACTCAGCTGTAACTGGCTCTCCCACATAACTTCAGAGTTCAGAGATTTATTTCCACTTGAAATTGTCTTTTCACTCTTACTACATTACCAAGTCCAATAAACACCAGCAGCAAACCACAGTGCCTGCCAAAAACTGTTCAACTACTTCTGTGGCCCATTTGTTTGCTCTTGTCCCTACCACATAATTGCTTTGCACCAGCCCAAACACGTGTACTGTAAGGCATTAGAATAAATTAAGGATCTAACTTCTCTAAAAAAAAAAAATCTAATCTGAAAAAAAGTTTATTTTCAGCAGGATCACATCTACAACCCAGTTTGCTCTGCGATGGCACAAAGATGGATTATTGCGGAGAAAGGAATCCCACCTGGGAAGAGGTCGGACTTTAACAACCATGCTGACTTTTTCCCACCTAAGCCATTCTATTACTATTAGTTTGAAAGGCTGACCATCCCATTAGGGACAGCAAGAAAGGACAGGCTGTGTTGCTTCTTTTGGCAACAACAGCAGTTGATGCTTATGCCTGAACTTTTTGCCAAGTTATAGACTCAACCATGATATGTCTGTCCCCACAAACAATATACTATAACCTAAGGCAAAATCTTCACTGGTTCTAGTGCCACATCTCCTTTTAATTTTTCCCATATTTCCCATAAAAAGTTCCTTCTTCCCCTAGTTTTTTTTATTGTAAGGCTGTAGACCCTCCTGCTGTGTAATTTATTAAATAGTCTCATTAGAACTACTCCAATTTTCACTTCAACAAAGTCATAGTTTTTTATGAAGAGTCTTTGCTTTATTACTGCTTTTCTGTGAGGCTACAGGCATGCAATCCATTCAGTGAGATCAAAATATCTTCTCTGTAAAATTTGTTCCTTGCTTGCCACAGGAACGGAGGTTTTAATTCTATTAACTAGAATTAATAGTGACTATTAACTGTCACTATTGGCATACAAAGCCTTATTTACAGACCTTTTGGCCTATACTCCAGTGGTAACTGTTTTTCACAGGATCTCCATTCTCCTTCTATTAACCAAATGAAGCTCAACAATAATAAATGCAACATCTTGCCCCCAACACAGAATCACTGCACAAACCGGGGACCAAGGAAGCTGCTGGAGAGCAGCTTTACAGAGAAACACCCAAGTGTCCTGGCAGGCAGGAAGCTGAACACCAGGCAGCAGCACACGCTCATAGCAAAGGCTGCCTGCAGGCTCCAGGCTGTATTAACAGCTGTAGCCAGCAGACGCAAGTGACTATTCAGGCATCTCAGAGTCCTTCACTCCCATACTGTGTCTACTTTTGGGCTCCTCAGAGCAAGACACTGAAATAACGAGCCAGAGAACAGGATGAGTGAGAAGCTGAAAGAACTGACGTGGTTCAGTCTTACAAAAAAAAGGCTGAAGAGGGATAGGGGCTTTGTTTTACTCTAACTACTGAATGGCACCATACGTAGAAAGCAGAGACAGAAGTACCCCAGGAGAAGATGAGCAGCAACTGACACAAGCTGCGATAACAAAACTTCCAACTGGGACAGGGGGGGTTTCAGGTCCTTAGCAATACTCAAAGGATGAGAAACCAGCTGCACATTTCCAGACTCTGAGTAAAATTCTAGATATGTTTCTCTTTTGCTTCCTACACCACACAGCATTAAGAGATGAGCGTAATACCGAAGTGACGCGTAACCACGTGTGTACACCGAGTTACCACAGTCCTCACTAACCAAGGAGGCCTTCGCTGCCTGATGTGACTCCCCGCCAGGACCAGCCAGGCGCGGCGGCAGCTCTGACCGCGGAGCTCCATCGCCGGGCGGCTCTGCGCGGCCCGAGCCCGGGCACCGCCGCACGGGAGGCCGCTCTCCCACCGCCTGCCCGCACACCGCGCCCCGCACCGGGCGCCCCGCAGCCCTTCCCCGCCGCCCGCTCGGGCCTTCCCTCGCCGCCTCGCCACGCCCGGCCTTCCCAGGGCGGCCGCCCCCGGTTTCGCGGGCTCGGAGGAGAGGCGCAGGGCCGGGGAGTGCGACGGCCGCGGGCAGAGGCGGAGGAGAAGCCGCAGCCCCACGCTGAGATTGTTCTTACCCGAATTTACCGCCAACGGAGCCGCCATCTTGGCGAGAGGGAGGCGCGACCGCGGCGCCGGCGCCCGAGGAAGGCCCAGCTAAGCCCAGCCCGCCGGGCTGCGGGGCCGGGCCGGGCGTCCCGCGGCTCCCGCCCTTGGTGCCTGCGGGACACCACAGCCGCTGGCAATCACGGGGCGGCCGCTTCCCCGCCCGCGGCTCCAGCAGCGACAGCGGCTCCGGCAGCGGCAGGGGCAGCCCCGCGCCCGGGCTGATGGGAGCTGTAGTTGCACGCTGATGGTTCATCGTGCCCGTCCGCCCCGTATTGCCTGGAGGCGGCTGCGGGAAAGGGAGAGCGCCGGGCTTCTGCATTCCCGCCTTCGCTCCTCTGGTGTAAATAACACATCGGTTCCGTGCCGTTCCGTTTTTCTTTCCCTTTTCCTTTCCATGCCACGCTCAAGGGAGTCTTTCCTTCCAAGCCCTGCCCTATAAGCCGTTTTCACTGAATATGGCTAAATGCCCGAATTCCAACACTGCACTAGGAGATACATTTATTAGAATATTTTAATTTATTTTTTTAACTGGAAAAAAAATATTACCAGGATGGCTTCAGCTTCTCTGGTTTCGGGTTGAAGTCTTAAAAAAATAGAGTCAATAAATAATTTTTGAATGTGAACTAGGGTTTACAATCTCGTATAGGGGAGAAAAAAATAAAAAACCACCAGCTCTGATAGGAGTTATCCTGTGAAGAAAGCTGCATTTAAACTCAAAGTATGTGCAAGAAAGAAAAAAAAGTACCAGGCTTGAAGAAAAGAAAACAAAAAGCATGTTTCTACACTTACAGATCCGGAGCTGAGGAACAAATACCAGTATCTTAGAAGTTGTCTGTGTCTGAAGTCAATTTACCATTCTCTGTCCCAGTAGTAATCAACTTTCTTACAGAAATTCCCTCCTGTATCACCTTTAGGATAAAAGATTCCACCAAAAGTATTCATTTTTATTTCCAATAGTTTACCCTTTTGAACTTTTTAAAAACAGTATTTCATGGTTGCAAAACCATGTCCAATGAACTACACCCATGGGAAATTGGCAAAATAACCATCTTTGCTTCTCTAGATCCCCCCTATAATGGGATGACAGAAGGGGTAATAGAGAGAGCATTGGTCCTGGGGTGAGAGAATTGGCAAGGCAGCTATAAGAAAAAAGAGACAGAAAGCAGAGAAACTGTTTCACAAGCATTACCCAGAAGAGGAGAGAGAAATTGACATTTTAGAAAAGGGAAAAAAAGTCTGTCCTGTCAAGAACAGCTTCTTTCAGAGTTCAACAGATGAATCTGTTCTCATTAATTTGGCCTAATTTGTTGATTTAGTCAAAGGCCCCATATTTCTTTTGAGATTTACCTTTTCCCAGTCTTAGCCATGAACAGACTAGACCTATAATGATGAGAATGATAGTAAATTGTTCATTTTATTCTAGGAAATGAAGAATGCCAGGCAAGAGGTAAAAGTAGAAAATAAGTGAAGGTATTCCACAAGCAGCTGAACTAAAGCAACCTTGTACCTGGGCAGAGCATTCCTGTATCCTCTCCTATGCACCCTTCCCTGCAAAGCCATAGTTCTGCTCCTATGCTGCCCACGTGCCACTCCAAGACCCATGAAAGGCAAGTATCATGATAGACTTGGAGATGCATGGGCTGATCATCTGGCCACAGCAAATGTAATGAGGTTTTGCTTCAGTCTTTCCTTCCACAGCGATTCTAATTTTGATCTTTTTCCTTTATACATTCCCCGAGTTTCACAAAGTTTATGAACCCTTTAGCCTTTGATCAGATTAGGTTGGAATTGACTAAGAAATTGCAACAGGTTCAAAAGTTACTGAAAAAGTTTGGCATACAGTGTGATTTCATAAGCTATGTTTCCTTAAGAAACATGAAGTTTTAAAGAAGAGAGGGAAATAAATAATTGCTTTTTTTTTAAAAAAAAACGCCTTCCCCAGGCATTAAGAGCTGTCATATTTCTTTTGGCATTCAGATACAGCCAGACTGCACCCACTTTTTTTTGAACTCTGTTGAAGGAAAAAAATCCTTTCTAACCACTGCACATTTAGTATTTTAAATTTCCAGATAATTCTTTCCTCTCCTTGCCAACTGACCTAAGGTCACATAGCAACAAGAAAAAAAAAAGACAGCCTGAAATAGTGGATGGCAAGGGGTAGGTCACTGGGCAGCTGAACTTCAGAAGAAAAAATACCACATTTAGCTCCAGCTGCACAGCATTTATTATATTCTTTCTCTGTCAGCAATGTGATATTTTAATGCAAAATAGTTGTGACAGTTCAGCTCCTAGTACGGATGAAGTAAGAGAGGCATCCAGATACACCATACCATACATTCTGCACATGTTTTTATTGGCATAACTGCATCCATCCATCCATGCTTTAATGAGTAGGGAAGTCCATGAATAGTAGTTCTTGCTTATTCTTGCTTTATTTGCTGTCCTTTAATTTAGGTTCCCATTGTTTACCCAGGATCACTGGCTGGTTTGGTAGTCTATTTTTGACAAGTCACTATAGGGAAAGATACCTCATTCCTCTCCCTAACAATAGCTCTCAGCAAGTTCTCCAATACAGATGGGTTCAGGAAGGGACACTGATGTTTTTCATCCTTAATTACTAGACAGAAATCTGTGAAGTATCAAAGGTAGGCTGACATTAAATACCTGGGGTGGATATTAATTCCCCTGGATTCCAGGAAGAGGAAGCTACAAATTGCCTGTAGGGTAGCAAATTCTGCTTGTGAGGTGAGAGACCTGCATTCATTTCTATGGGTGGAAATAACTCTTAGTAATAATTAAATTGAGCTGCACAATGGGAACCTACTCTTTGACTGTAACTGGTAGGTGGTTTGTGATGTACTACAGGTGTAACATTCTTAGTTTTGATAGTACTATATTTAGTGGTTCATAGTCAAATCATACATCAAGATACAAAGACAACGATGATGATGATATAATTTACTCTCTTTACATGTTATTATTACCAGGAAGAATAATTATTAGCCAAAAAAAGAGTATTGTTCAAATGCCTAAGAGGCCCTGCTTAATTTCCTACCTTTAATCTTCAGTGTCATTATGATCACATCCTTCACATCTCCATCACATGATGGAGAAAAATGAAAAAAGGCTTTTCTGCATTGCAGCTAAAACTGAGAAAGTTGCCTTGTAGAAGTGCATCTACATAAATAGACCAGTCCTTGCATTGTGAAATATGCCTCTTTCCTAAAAAGCCAAAAACATTTCTGGCCACTGATTAGACCGTACAACTTCCTGGAGCTCTTGTTTTGACTGACACTAACTCTGTGCATCTCAGCTTACTGTTTCGTAAAAATGTGTACAACACCTCACAGCAGGCCTGGAATGCCGATTGAATGGATCTGCAGCCTGGCCCCATCATCTGAACAGGAAAAATAAAGTATTTTTGCATCATGTTGGTTGGCAGAGTAAAAAATCCTGAATTCTCTTACTATGCCAGCTAATTTTCCTAGAAACTTCTTAGCTGGCTATAATCCCATCTTTGCTGCAAAAAAGCATGCTTTATACATTGAGATAGTTAGCTTGGCATCACATCTTAGAAAAAAGTCTGAGACCTTTCTGTGCAGCATTTCTCAAGGAAATAACTTTGTAATTTCTCTGTCTTCCATCCTAGGTGTTTCTAGTGTCACCATGGTATCTAAGCTCATCAAAGAAACTGTAAGGATGTCACTAGCTCATGTAAGTGGTTTATCTAGTCAAAAGCAACAATGAGCTAAACGTTCTCAAAGTTATATGAACACCTTCCTTGGGGTCAGGGAGCGGGGGGAGATGAGCTGAACAACAGCAAGCGCTGCCCTTCCTGTATAGGTGAGGACAATTACTGGCTAGAGGCATCTGACCAGAAACGAATGCCTTAATAAACAATATCCTGCATGTCAATTGGGTCTTGATCCTTGTTCAGGCTTCAGAGGTAAAATGAAAATACTCTTCTTGGCTCTGGGATGTATTTTGAGTAATTTTTTCCCTAATTCCTGCTTTGGGGCCTTTACAGCTATCTGTCTTGTTTCTCTTTCTTGTCCATCCTGGAATGAAGAATAGCCTTTCTTTTTCTGTAATAATTTCTCCATTCAGTTTCTGAGGGCAATAAGGCAGTTATTAGCCCAGAAGGTAATCTGATTAAGGATGTAGCTGCTAGTGATTGACAACAAGAGCTGCAGAAACCTACAACCAAGGAAATGCTGGAAAAACAAAGCATAAGCAAAGTGAAGATATTTGATATAGTACATAGAAGTCTTGGCACATCAACTGCCTTATTGATATTCATTCTGTTCAGGGATTTACATATCAGATTTAAGGACAGTTGATGTTTTTGCAAGTTGCCAGTTTTGCAAATTCAGGCTTTATCCTGTAATTCACTCTGAGCACTTTCTAGAGCATGTTGAATATATTCTGTGGCTGACTTACACACTTCTTTCATCCTTTTGGGTTCCCATCAGAGAATGGGTGGGTTGGAATAGGTGCAAAGCTACAAAAGTGTAATGAGTTCACTTGGGCAACACTGAAGATGTGTAAAGTTGCACAAAAATCTCAGTGCTAATCATGTAAAGCACAGGGTTTCTGTAACTAGATATAATGCAAGAAATGGGAGAGGAAGTATCTTGGCAGTCAATTCAGCTAAATTGAAATAAATCATTACTTCATACTTACAAACGGAGTGAAATTGATATAGGAACCAATGAGACTCAGGAAGAGGGTGTCTTGCAATGCCATCTTTACTGCAATGTAAAATTGCTTCACGAGTTATGCCTCTATTTTGTTAATTATCTTCCCAGCACTGTCCACTTCTTTGGAGTTCTGTGGGCACAAGACAAGAAGCATCCTGTACACAAAAGATGTATGCAAAATATAGCTTGTGCACTTCTGAAAATTTCTGACTGAAATATTTTCCCTGTCCTGATGCTCTGAGGCTCTGAGGTAACTTATTTGCAAAAAAAAAAACCTGTTTAAATAGGTAGCATAGGAAAGAATTTGCTTTCTGCTCCAGTCCATTTTTTTTGTTTAAGTTTCCTGAGAATCAGGAAGAATTATGCTTAGGAGCAAGAATCCAAAGGACATGGACTGAACAAATTCAATTTCTGGAACAAGCAACTGTATTAATTGGTTCTGATGTCAAAATATTTCAGTGGAAGTCATATGTCTGTTAAAGTCTCTTCCTGTCTTATTTGCTTATGACTGTTGCTGCAGAAGGATAATGAGAAGCAGTATTAGCTCTTCACAGTTAATGGGGCAATTGTTGAGACCACATGTTCAATAACTCCTACCAAGGTGACACCTTAGACACTGGAGCACTAAACTGTACTGTGTGCTTGAATAGTCAAGGCTGGAGCTTGTGGTTTATGTTCATTCAGTTGCTTGAATGCTTAAGAGTCGAATGGCAAAAAAACTGTCTTATGAGCAGGTTCTGAGCTGCTTGGCACATATAACTCTCCTACCTTTCTTATAGATGGTGCCAGACAGTCAAAATTAATTTCTCTCATCATTCAAGAACATTCCTGTTCTAAATCAGACAAAGCTAAATGTGTGTCTTTGAAATGTCTCTGAAAAACACCTGGTCAGCTAATCTGGACTCTCGGATAAAATGAGACCTAACCAATCAAGAAAACAAAATTCTCAGAAATAATTGTGTGTGTCTGTAGATGTCCAGCATGGTGGAACGATAATCCTTTAAGGCTTTCTGCAAGGTAGGACAACTACTACTGTAGATTAACTTTGGTGGAGTTATAATGAAGCATACTTAGGAGAATAGTTCACTCTGAAGTTAATAACCTATTGAAAGTGTGCATACAAGATATACTGATTTGAAGAACAGAAATTCGAAGGTCAAGACATACATTCAGCATTATGGCTGATATCTGCAAAAAGGGTCTCTTTGAGTAGATAGCAGTAAATTATGATTAAAATCTCAGGTTAGCTTTCCATCTTGTGCTATCTCCTTACAAACAACAATCAATACTTGCTTGAAAATAACACTCAGAGTGCATCACTCAGGTGCATTCCTAGGCATCTGCCTGTTAACAATATAATTTTGTTTTTCTTATGCATCACTTTGAGTCCTCTTTAATGAGCAGTCTGTCTGCAGAAACAAGTAGTTATGGTGAGGTCCAGCCCAAGAGAAGCTTGAGGTACTGACTCATTCTGAAACGCTGAGGGAAAGGTTTGCTTGCAGGTATATTTAGACTATAACTACACAAGGACACTAAGCTATGAGAAACCCCTAAAAATTAGGTGGCCATAGTTTTAATGAGGATTTGATTATGCCTTTTGGGTGTCTTAGTTTGACATTGTTTTATATTGGAAGATGGTAAATGTGTTTCAAAGTATGTTTTCCCAGAACTTCTCAGAAAGTCTAGTGTCAGTTTTGAGGTGAGATCCAAGGAACATTATAGGGAAGATTGATGCCTCCCTTTCACTGGAGGAGTTCAGATTACTTGTTCAGGTTGTGAGAGGCTTGCTAAATTCTTCCCTCCCAGCTTAATATGCAACTGCTACCTCCCATAAAGGTTGGAGGGGTCTTTGGCATTCTGTGCTCTCAGTCTCTTGTTAGTGACACCTAATTTTGTGAAAATAATTAAACTTCCACCAGATACGCAACTGGAACCTGCCAGGGAACGGGGGCAGAGAAAATCCTGCCATTCAAAAGGCTAATCTGATGACCAGGTGAAGAATATTTCTCTTGTGATTTGTCTCAGTGATTAGGTCTTTTTGACAAACACATCAGGATGTGTTTGACTCAAATACTAATTCACTTTCTTTTCACAAGAAAATATAACTTATGTGTTAACTACTTTGGAGAGTTCTTGAAAGCCTGAGCTGTATGTGAAAGCAAACTACGAGCTCTGTCAACCTGACCAGCTATAACTTTTTTACTTTTCAGATATTCCAAACCTAGGCAATCTGTATTCATAGAGTGGATTTTGTTTTCTGATCTCAACAAGAACAAAATCATGTTTTTATTTTCATTTATCACAGCTATTCTTTCAATACTTTCTGGTTTGTTTGCCTACTCAGATAAATCAGTGAGTCACATAGCCCCAGTGCTCTCAATAAACTGATTTCTTGTCTGAAAGTTGTGTCTTTTATCTCTATTCATGGCTCCATGAAATATTGATCCAACTCCAAGTCTTGCCTCACACAAACTTTCATGCATAACATGAGAAAAGAACTTTTTGAGGAACTAGTATCCATATCCCTCTAGAGTTAACAGCCTACTTAGTTTCTAGGAATCCCTGTCTGTAAGCAACTTACCTCCTCTTTAAATACTGTGCAAACACAAACCTGGACAACATTAAGGGGATAGTTATTAATTGCTGGTATTTAAAATCAAGGGGAAGAATACAATGCAGTACAGTAAGTACACACTCAGCTATAGTATCACCCAGGGCAGTGTATGTTTTTCTCACGATGTTTCTCCGCCCATATCCCACATTTTCTCATCCAAATCATGGCTGGAGTCAGCCATAGATAGCTTAGTAAAAAGTTCTTCAATTTTAGCATGGCTGCCATTGCTAGAACCAATTGACACAAGAAGTGCTGTGGTAGGACAGGAGTAATCACCTCTTTAGTAACCTTTTGTCACATGCTGTGACATGACCAAACTGCTGAAGCTCAGCCTTTTCCCAGTAGGGCACACCTTGCAGGTAATTGTGCTGTCAGTCTGCTCCATGGAAGTTGTCAGCTCTCTGCAGACTGAGACATGCAGACCTCCTGTAAGGAGGACACAGCATGCTCTAAACTTTAAAACTCTATATAAGATGAAGATGAGCCATGAAAAACTAATTTGACTCTATTTATCATCTTAATTCCACAGTTATCTGAGAGGAAAGGTACCAATTAAAGGTGAATGCTGCACCAGAGCTAAGTTTTCTTAAGTACACTGCTCAGAATATTAGATAAGCACCTTTTACAGCTTTGATGGTTCAGTCATGTCAACATTTAGAAAGCAATGCCTAATAAAACTCAATTATGCCACCTGGTCCTACTTTTTATAGGAGTACAACAGAACCATGGTTATTCTTCCAGCAGTTTGCATGTTTTCAGACCTGAGCTTTTTTTTTTTTTGTGCATGAAAGTAGATGTACCTCAAAGAATAGATACTGTACCTTTTAAACTATTTTTAAATAAAATCCATAGTGGCATTTTCATTTAAATTACTAAATTTAAAAAAACTTGAATTTTAATGAGATCTTGAAGATGAAAAATTAACTCCCTTGTCTTTACTAAGATCTCAGGCTAGGACAACTCACTGTTTACCTGTCCTGAGGTGAGAATGTATGACTTCACTCTAGTAGGAAAGGTCTGAGACTGTTCCCTCTGATTTCTGTGCCTTTGAAGTAGGCCTGAGATGAGTCAAGGTATATACTGCTCAGAAGAATGAGGAAAGGTAAATACTACACAGAAGGAAGGAAGTCCAATGTCTAGGTTCCTATCTGCAAAGAGCAGGAGTGAAGAAGCAAGCAACCAGCAACTCACTTCTGTCTTATCCCCGATTCTGGCCAAGTCTTTTTACACAAATGGAAAATAGCTGGCTACTCACCTAATCTTAATGCTCTTACTCTGCTGCTTCTGTGCTGGAGAGTGAAGAAAGTGATGGCTCACCATGCCAGTCGAATGAATGGGTTGCCTCTGAAGGACAATGAGATGTCCACGTGTATATGGCAGACCCTACTGTTAGGCATCACCTTGTGCATCTTTCTCCATGGTACATTCCCTACCCTATTCTCTCAAGAGATTTTTCATTACCTTCTACTCTGTTTAGGCATAGCTTCACCCTTAAGTCTTTTCCAACTTTCCAACAGAATACACCTGAGAGATTAGGCATGGAAGCATCTGGGCACATTTGGTAGAAACTGGTGCGTGTTCCCCTGGTTTTTTTTGTATCATAATATTGTAAATAGTGTTTTCCACAGTGGAGGTCTAATATTCAACATAGAAATCCTGTGTGGAAACTTGCAGAATGGAACTGTCTTTCAGAGAAGATGAGTTTTCATTGACCTCAGGAGAAGTTGCAAATGCTCAATTGTTTTGGAAATCAGGCTACTTTCATGGGATCCCAAGCAAATATAAACACCTGAAAGTTTCAGATTTTGTGGCTTTTAGAGATTACACTGGTTTGTGTACTAGTCAGGAGAAATAGTGCTAGGCATGGACTAAAACCACACAAAACGCTGAGCACATCCTACCTTCTTCTGCTGTCAATCTGACAACTGCACAGTACAGTTTAACTGTGTAGTAATTTTAAGGCCCAGCATACAACGAGTTTGCATAAAACAAATTATAAGCACTTCAGGCAAGCATGACACCGTACACTATCAGCGGAAATGTTTGGGGCACATCCGTTCTGAAGCTTTCCGTGCAAAAATTAATTGGTTTCCCAAGTGTGATACCAACACAAAGAAAGTAAGGAGAAGGAAACAAAATGAAAGTAGGTTAAAATAAAAGTCAGCACCTGATTTATATGCTTTAGCAAAATATGGCACCTACCAGAGGCTGACTGGCTACAGTTTAAAATAACCAATTTAAGATGAGGCAATTTATCATTCCTTAAAGCCCCACAAATGCTAGATTATTAGGAGTAAAACAAACTGGGTCTACCCAGGGCTCTAAGTCCATGGCTGGCCTGTTAGCAGGAAATTCTCATATTCATACACTGATGTACCAACGATCTTAAAATGTTGCTGAGGAAAACATAGTACAATTTTAAAATTCATAAGGAAGAATAAAAAAATGTATACTAAAATAGAAAAGTATCTACCATTCTTTAGGTGTCTTGGTTAATCTATAAAATACGGGCAGGATACCAGCTTGGTCTCTGCTCCCCCTGGATATGTTCCCGACCCGTAGTGGCTCTTGGCCTGGTCCCATCATGGTGCAGAGTGCCAGAGGAAAGATGGAGCAGAAGGGGAAAGAGGGCAGAGCAGCACAAGGCACACAGCACAACCTTCCCTCTGTTGGCATGTCAAGCACAGGCTAAGAACCAGAAATGTTCTCTATCAGAATATAAGAGCCAAATTTCTCTGTACAACAAGCAAATCTGCATCATAGAGAGTCTCAGTTACAGGGCTGCCTATATGCAAAACTGATTTTATTATTCTGGGATCTCTCATTTGTCATCATTACAGCTGGTTTCCTGCGGCTCCTTAAGGAACAGATTCATATTTCTGATTAATAAATGCTTTGACTTTCCTACATAACCTATTATTTTGCCTATCTAACCTATCTAATTTCAGGCTTGTCTCCCTATCAGCATTATTTATATAGCATAAAATTAGCTGCAGTAGCTCACATTCCTTTTGGCAAAAGGAAATATATCTGTTTGGAAAATTGCAAGGTTGCAGCTGGAGCTTGGCTGGTGCAATATATTTACAAGTGTCAAAGTTCATGCCAACCCTTTAATGCGATGTCATACTTTCTTGACAGGTGAGCTCCTGTCACCCCTGGCTTATGTGGAACATGAGTTCCAACACAAGAAAAAGTCAGTGGAAGTTGTTGTAAAGGACAGTTCCTGTTTATACAGCAGCCATGGAATCAATATGCAGGATAAAGTATTGCATTTTCTCAAGTCATGCACTTTTTATTTCATCTCAGCAAATCCCATACGGCTGAGGCATTTTTATAAGAATGTGAGCAATTTTGAGCTCTGTGGAAAATGCTGAGTGCTGTTGGATGAAGGAAGAGAAGGGCAGAAGAGGAAAAATACATTCCTTTGAATGCACTAATATAGAAGGCAATTAAGGAATATGACAATAATGAGCAATCATTCTGTCTCGTAATGTATGTTTTGCTTTAAAGAGCAGGTGATGACTCCTTGAAAACAATAATAAGTAACATAATGAAGTCCTGTCTACACAGGCATGTTACTTCAAATATTTCAGATGAGTTGGCTTGAGCATATTCGTAATGATTGTTTTAAAGTGGCTGGGCTTTCTTTTTTTTCATGAATGAAACCCAGGCTCACCAGCCCTCAGCTATGAGCTGCATCCAGTTTATGAGAAGATTCTGCCCATTTTTGAATGATTTTCCCTCATTGTATAATGTGATAAGGTTTATTTGCTGTCTGGCCCCTGAGTGCCCTCTTCTGTTACAAGATTATCTGGATCAAGTATGTTACCACTCCTGCTGAATGCTGATGGCTTCCTTTGCAATTCCAGTACGTGTGTGTTCCTCCAGACGCACACATTTTTTTTGAGCACCACCTCTTTCCCTCCCCTGATATTGTCTCATGGGTTGTGTGTATCAGCACATCCAGCCCCAACTTATAGTGCTGCCTCAAATATTATTTGTGACTGCTGGTCAAACTGAATTTAAGAGAGGGACATTCCTGAGAAATGGACCACTGCCACCACAAAGCAAAATAATGCTGGCTTTTCCACAAGACCTGAAGGGATGTCAACAGGACCTCCACGACTTCTAACTGGCCAGAATAGGATAAGATGTGAAAGACTGATCCATGGAAAGTCACTGCTGAACCCCACTATTGTAATGGGCCCAGGTGACTTACCACAGCTGTCAAATGATGTCACTTCAAATATGGAGTTTTAGAGCTAATATTTTTTTCAAACCACTGAACTGAAATGCAAAGACTGAGGTTACAAAAAAACTGTTTGAAATCCAGATAGGTGGTTAGCCTGAAAATGCTGCTGAGAGAAGTATTCCTATCATGTCCTATATTATGTTGTAGCTCTGCATCTCTAAGCCAGGTAGTATCTGGATGCCATCACTGGCAGGGGAAAATGAGCTGTATGAACCATAAACCTCTTTCCATCTGTTTGGTGCCGCCTTCTCTACTGTGGTCATCGTGATGCTCCACAAACACGAACTCAATCTTGTGTCCCCACCTTGCACTACTTGCTGCACATCTGGGCTCGCTGCTGCTCTTCCTGCCACTCAAGTAACATGGCAGCAGCATCCCCTGAGTTAAAAGGAATACAGATTGCGGGGCAAGCATATTTATTGCAACAGCAAATGCAGGGAAAAAAAAAAGGCAGTAGCAGATATACTTTGGCTTATAATTTGTTCAGCATTCTTTAGCTTCCTTTCACATTTTATGAGATGAATTACCAAAATTAAACATTTCAAAATGCTGAGATTATAAAACACTTGTAATCAAACCTTTAGCAATATAAAATTCTTGAATTCAGGCCAATTGCTCTACAGTCTGTTCCCTTCTAGCGCACATGATGCTGATCTGCATGTGTTACAGGAGATCTTAGGGCAAAGACTGTGCTCCATTTTTACTATGCACAGAGCAAAGCAATCCAGCCCTCTTGGTTTCTTATCTGTATGGTCTCTCTTACTTCTGCAATTGAATTTACTTCAGTACCTTTCTATCCAATGCTGCACATCTTTCTGATTTATCCACTGCCTTTTGCAGTAAGACTTCTTCTTGGCTCTTGGAAACATACTTCAAGGTAACATTGCTACAGAGGTGCACATAAAACTGCAAACTCGAGTCCTGTTACTATTCAGTAGCAGGATACTATCTCTCTCATTAGCCCAGCATCTTCTTCCCTTCTTCTCATTCCAAGACCAGCACAGGATTTCTACAGAAAGGAGATGTAGAGGGAGAGGCTTCTAATTTTTTACATACTATGGGGTTCCCCGAGAACAGCCACTTCCTAGGGAAGCCCAAACTGGAAAAACAGATGGGAATGACATTCCAAAATTGATAAAAAAAGTATGAAGCTTATGATCATTGGCACTGAATTCAGTGCAGAAATAACAAATAATTGCAATTTATCTCTGACAACAAAGACCCCATTATGATGAGGAACTTAAGCCTAACAAGTTGCTTAATGCATAAAAAATATTTCAAAAAGGCAAAGGAGGATAGGAAAGAGACGTTCAAGGATTCTGTGAATGGATTTCAGCACAGGAGCCAAAAGGCAAAAAAAGAGCTGGAAAGATGCTTAGGAAAGATGCTTATAACAACTTGTGTTAACTTGGACATGGGTGTCTAGATTCAGAGGAGTTTGGGACAAGGGAAAAAAAACCATGCAGGAAGATTTGCTGTAAATTGTGCAAAAAACCCAGTCCTCTGAAGAATATGAAGATGTTATATCACCACTCCAAGTGCGCTCTGAGGTTAACAAATAGTGGGAGCTTCCTGGAGGTCCCCACTACACCCTTTCCAGATAACAGGAGTGATTTCTGCTTTCATTTGCAAAGATAGGTGCACTTAGCAGATAAGGTGTGCTGTGCCAGAGTTATGCCGAATAAGCAAAGGTTGTAATGAAAAAAATTGACTGAAGCATCCCATTGAAGTTCTCATTTACCTCTGATAATTCAAAAACATAACAAAGATAAATCTCTCTCATATCTTCGGCTATAACACATTCTTTTTTTCACCACTCTATTCTCTCATTTAAGAAAGAGCAGGACAATTCGTTCATCCTGTTTCCCTGAGCAGCATGGAGATCTCCTTCTCATCTCATGTATTTCCAACAAGACATAGTGAACATCTGCCACTTGCAGCAAATATCGATCAGAGTGTTGGTAAGGCTCCTCCACCTGCCCTTAATTTCCCAACAAAGCCCTTTGTTATTATTCTACAGTTAGTCAGAACAGTCATGCAGTTCCTTTCTCCAGTGCATTTGCCAAGTAAAAGGCATCATTAGTCAGAGAAGCAGAAAGATGTTTGGACCTCCTAGAGTGACAAAAGGAGTGGACACATCAATAACATCCATTGCAGTCGGCAGAGAAATTCTTATTTCTGTTTCAGTAACTAAGGCTGAATTTCTGAAAAACCTGTTATCAACCATTGTATATCATTCTGTAATAATATCTGTGAACTTTCTGTGGCAATCAGAAGCTTGAGAGAAATATTTTTTATGAAACCAAATTTTCAGTCTGAAATATAGACACATACATTCAGCCACTGCAGCCAGCAGTGCTTGGGGTCATGAACTTTACAAATCTGGAAGTATTTTCTCAGTACCAGCACAGTGAAATATGCATGTGATAAATATTTCTAGCACATACTGGTAGACCATTATCAATCCCAGTGTGCAGCATGTCCACATGTAGAGGTGCTGCTGTATTGGGTTTTTGTTGCTGAATATTCAGACTACAGTCTGTACAGGTGCTTTGCAACATTCCCAGCATAATTACTCTTTACACAGGAATGAATTCCAGGCATGGAATCACTCCTCCTTTTCTGCCAGTATCAGTACATCACCATCATGTGTCTTTCTAGACTGTTCTCAGGACCCTCCATTGTTTCCTCCAAACAGGTTGGCAGCCATTTGAAATGGTGGTGGCTTAACACTGGAGGACTCCTGAAAGTAGCTTGGTTTCACACCAAACTGCAGAATCCTAGTAGGTTCCTATATTTGTTCCACAGGACAGTGACTGTGGATCATTGCCCGGGAGAACAATTTCCCAGTACATGGTATGAATCAATGCACAACAGTGTATGCAACAAATCTCAGGGAACTGGGGCTTGAACCACAATACGTAAATCATATGGATAGATATTTTTACTCTAGCTAGTACACATTGGTTATTTCCAAAAAAAATGTATTCCAAAAGCTTTTCTTTATAAACATGGAAATGATTTCTTAGAAACAATCCTGCTGAGTTATCAGACCCATTCAAAACAAATGAAACCCAAACATTTCCAAAAGTAAATAAGGTGTCAAAATGTGGTTAAGTAACCTTATGAAAGCCATTACAATTACTTAGAAGTAATAAAATAATTAACTTAAGGACATCTTAAAACTTTAAAATGGCCACACAAGGGCCTAGTGAATTATTCTTACCAGATTAAAGAAGAGGTGGAAGCAGGGCTATGGACAATCTTTGGTAACATCAGCCAGAGTATCTTCAGCCATGTAGATTTTCTCCTGCATTATTATTGGATGCTGCTGCTATCTGTGTTCATGCAGGTCTCAGCAAAGTGATTTGAACAGACTTTTACTAAGGGAAAGACTCTTTACTTCTGAATTAAAAGAAATCACAGAATTCATTTAATATTAACAGCCTCAATTCTGACTCAAAAGTGCAGCTTTTAGTTATATTATTTTTAACCTTTCTTTCCAAGTCAGAGTACTTGCTTTTATTCAACAGGAAATGTTGCTGGGTATTAGGTGTGTCAACAATTACATTACTTATATAAGTTACTTATATAATGGGTATTTCTGGAACCTAATGGTTTATGTATCAGCTGATAGGAGAATGTGAAAACAATAAAGTTTTTGAGAAATACATTGTTATATACATACAATCACCTGAATTTGATTAATATATGCTAACTAATTACTTTTACATTGATATATTAAGCATATGTTACAGTCTAAAATATATGCAGAGAAACACGGAATTTCTCACATATATAGCTGTGTACATTCCATTTTATGTTTTGTTTTCAGAATAACATTGCATTTGAGTTCATATGTCAAGACTACTACTGAGAATAGCATATCTTTTTATGCAGACCTGGGTCTTGCCTACAGCAAGAAGTAGTAAAAGTTAATTTATAGAGCTTTCCTGAGGGGGAGATACATATATCAGTCTAAAATTTAATATGCACAAGGTAACATTAACTTGTTTTAGGAAGGAGATAAGCTACGTCGACACAAGTTCCACTGTTAGTAGAACAGGCATATTGTACAAAGCTATACTAGTATAACACTTCAAACTAAGAAACAAAAGTAAAGAAGAAAAGATCCATGCCACTAAATGTAATAGTTGTGCCAGTGCACTCGGTGATGAACACCTCCCTTTGCTATCAATTGCTGAAATAAGTAAAATTTTCAGGTGAATATTGTCATGGCAAAAGTAGTAATAGTTTGTGCACTGGAGGTAACGGATAATTGAACACCCAGGATGAGGCTGGCTGTCTGGAGAGCTAAGGATGCCAGGGCAGGAAAGCCACAAGAGAGCTACGAAGGCGATGAGTAAAAGCCCTCTTGCCTGTTAGCTGAGGCGATGAGATCCTTTGCACGGCATCGGGGATCACAGGAGAAAGGAAGGGATACGGGTGCAATTTAAACAGGTCCATGGCCCAGGGTGTCCGTGGTAGAAAGAGGAGACAGAAGCAATATAATTTCTCTGAGTTCCTACAAAATAAAAAGTTTTTCCGACAAAAAAAAAACCCTAACAAAAAACCAACAAAAAACCAAAACAAAAGTGAGAATAAAGCGAAAGAAGGGAAGGTGTGGCGGGGGTTCTCTCCCGGGGAACGCGGCTGGCGGGCAGGCTGGGGCGGTGGCGGGGCCGGGACCAGCGCAGCGCCCGGGCACAGTGCCGCTCTGCCGGCGGCTGAGGGAGGCGGCGGGCGCGCCGTGAGACACAGCTGCCCGTGGCGGCTTTCGCGGAGCCGCGTCCAGCCCCGACCGAGCCGCCGCGACAGCCGCCTCAGGTGTTCCCGGGAGAACACAGCACAGCACATACTCTCACGTTGTAGTCAACAACCGGCAAACTCCGACGGGGAGGTACACGGGGTCGCTTCGACCTGGCAGGGGGAATATACCCCAATGCAACACCAGTGACAGGAAAAAAATATTTTTAAAGAAACCAACCCAGTGCTTGAAAACCGCGCGGTTTAATGCCCAGCAACAGGTGGCTGAAGTTGCAGCGAGTTAACGTACGGGAGCTCCCCAGAGCAGGGCAGNCGGCGTCCGGGGCAAGTCTCCCCAATGTAAGATGGTGGCCGGGCTGGCAGCGGAGCGCCCCGAGCTCGGAGATCGCCCGTCCCTCGCGTAAAGGTCGTCGAAGCAGCCGCCCGAGCGCCCAGCCGGCCGCCGCTGCACGTCCCGCCCCAGGAGCGCCGCTGCGGGTTTCTCTTCTCCGCTTCTCTCTCTCTTTCCTCGCCGCCTCTCTCCTTCCCTCCCCACCCTTCTCCTCCTTTTCCCCTCGCCTCCTTTCCCGCACGCTCACACACTCACTCACCCATCCGCCCGGCCGCCCCCGCCGCGCCGGGCAGCCTGAGAGGGAGAGCCGCGCACACGCACCGCGGGCCGGGCAGGCAGGAGGAAGGCGGGTGAGTGCGAGCTGAAGGCCGGGCCGGGGAGGGAAGGAAGGAGGGAGGGAAGGAGAGACGAGGAGGAGGCGGGGGGGAGCCGGGCCGCTCTGACTACGAGAGCGCCGAGGCTTCGCTGGGACGGCGCAGGCCGCAGCCCACCCGCCGGTGCAGCCCCGGCGACGGGGGGGGCGCGCCGGGCCGCTGCCGTGCGCCGAGGGCACCGGGCCGTGAGGGGAGGGTACGGGGGCGAGCGGGCGGCTCCTCCTCCCCGGAGGGCGCCGGGGAAGGGGCTCCCTCCGTGCCGCTNGGGACAGCCCTGCCCGGAGGAGAGCTTCGGATCTCTGGCCTGGAGGAAGGGGACCGTTCTCGGACTGCGGCCGGGGCCGGGGCCG